>JANZLQ010000052.1:16128582-16140784 GCA_026212715.1 Elanus axillaris
ACCCTGCTGCATCTCAGGATGGCTCAGCAGCCCCCACCTGGTGTTTCCCCCCCTTACACCTAATCTAATTTATACACAGCTTTCTTCATACTTGCAAAACATAAAAAAAAAATATCTCTTCCAACTAAGAGCCTGCTTTCCATTCCGGAGATAGGTTATATTCTTCACTGCACACATGCCTGCATATATTTGAACAAGTTTGATTCAGTGTAGCTGACACAAAAACCACTTAGTTGTTTCCCCTACATCATCCTAAGTTAATACCTCTGACAAGTACAGGAGGCTTTTCAGCAGTTTTTCTATTTCAGCTCCCCTTGCTTCCTGCTCTCTGTTTCGCCCCCGCTGTAAAATTTCCCCGAGTCTAAGCAGCTGACTGTACCCCAGCAATTTGTACCCAATACACTTGAAACAAAAAAATTGAAAGGGTGTCCATGGATGCACGACGCAATGACCTGAGTCACTGAGCTGGATTACAGTTTCTGTGCATTTTGTGCACACTCTGTGTTTTCAAAGGAAATGAAAAATAGGGAGCTGGGGACGTCGTTCGCACATCCAGGTTAGGGCTACCTTTGGTTTTATCGTTACTTCTGGGTTGCTACGAAGCTTGCTCTCCTCCTTTCCTATCTTTGGGGGGATTCTGTTGGTCTTTCAGTGGGTTTGATTTAGCGCTCCTATGACGGAGAGCCTGGTCCTGAACTGCTGAGCAAGGCGTGAGGTCTCTGTGTTATTTTTGCGTCCATCTCCCCCGGGCTCTGCGGATGCTTCTGGGACAGGAGGTTTTTGTCCCAGCCGAGCCTTGAGCTCCTTCCAGCAGCAGCCCTGAGCCTCTCGCTCCTGCACTGCAGCATTCCCGTGCTCATCCCCTGGGCATCCAGCAGCTCTCGATGTAGTCCCCATACACAGCACGGAGAGGAGCGGGTCTTGCTCTCGGTGTTTGCGCGTACCCAAGCAGCTCTCCCGCATCCAGGATCTCCCGAGCCACCCCAGCAGAGGAGCGAATAGACTGAGGTTAACTCCATCCACGATCACAGACTGCTGCCAGTGATGGATGCATTGCTTGGTGGGGACAATCAATTGGTAAAGCAACCCTGTCTGGAATTTATTCAGGGTTGAAATGGGTTCCCCAGGCTCTAAGTCTATCGATTCTCTTGGTGTAGGTTATTTTTACCATTATTTACGTGCTAGTAGCATCTGGGGGACTAACTCAGATCAGTGCTCTATTGTGTTAGATACTGCACAAAATGAGAACTGGCACCTCCTTCCTATAAAGGGGCTTATAAATAAACAGGAGAGGCTGCGCGGGAGGGCAGCAACGTTTTCGCATCCCTCATTTGCACGATGAAGATAAGTGACATGGCATGGTCGCTTGATAAGCCGATGTCAGCGCAGGAAGCTGCGCTACATCTCTGCAGAGCCCATGCACGGCCTCCCTGGTCCAACGTCTTACCTCGATACCCCGCTTTGGCCCAAAATTGGCCCCCCAAAAAGATGGAGCAGTTGTTCTTAGGGAAAGGTTGATGTGGTGACTGAATAGTCTCCAAACAAATAAGCTTTGAGGAACAGTAGCTTGTAACATTAACTTTGTTAAAGAAACTGGTATTCTTTTATGGCTGATGTACTAATTGTTTTACCCTTTTCCTGTATTCTGCTATTGTGAGGGTGTTTTCATTCTGCGAGTCTTTTGTGGCTGCTTCTGAAAAGCTGGTGCCTTATCATTCTCCTTTTCTTCATGTCTCTAAATATTTATCCTATAGTTTCATTCGACTGGTAAATAAACACTTGTACCTTTTCTATTCCCTAACACTGTCTTTTAAATTAATCTCTCAAAAAGTAATTGGGGGAAAGAGGAAGAAGTTAAAGTTGGATAAGAAGTTAGATGAAACTGTGGGAAACCAAACTGCTATATTCAAATACTTTCTTTTAGTTAAGTTCCAAACTAAAAATAGTCACGACCTCAACATTCACATTTCTTAATTGCTTATTTTCCATATCCCCTGTAGGTAGGATAAGACATCGTAGCCTTAAATTGTGGCAAGAAAAGTTTGGGGCTGGGTATTATGATAAATTTTCTAATCACAATGAGGGAAGGGAGTGGATGACTCTCGACGCAGGGAGGGCAGAAGGACAAAGCGGGCTAAATAATCTTTTTGAGGTTTCTTTCAGCCTTACTTTTTTTTCTCTGATGATTTGTTTAAATCTAGCCTGCCCATCTCTGACGTTCAGGACTCGATATTTCCTGGGAGGCTGGTGAAATAGCCTTCGACACTCAAATCTGTTATATAAGGGAAAACAATGCTTTAGCTTTTTGTTGCCTACTTCGGATTCGGACCTGGCAAAGATACGCTTGAGTATTTAACTTTCTGCTCCAAGGATCACCAACGCTATTCGTGGCATGTGAAATTAAGTAGGTGCAGAAGTCTTCAGAGGATCAGGGACCTCATTTGTATTAAAAAGCCAGAGAAATTCAGCCGATTGGCTCCATTTAACAGGTTTTACTGGAAGCCACGACACAGCGGATGGGTGTTCCTGCCTGGCCCCGGGTGTCCTGGCTAGAGCCGCCCGGTTCGTCAAAGACCCAAAGGACTTCATTGCACACCGACGTCTCCACCGGCCCCTGCGCAGCAATAGCTTTTTTTTTTTTTTGCTAAGGATGTAATTCCCCTGTGGCAGAACTGACTCAGTAAATGTAATGACAACGTAGGTGTTGCATGGTTAGCTCCTGCGCAGCCCACCCAGCTTCCCCTCTTTTTAACTCCCCTGGAAATAAATGCTACTTTGTCAGGGGATAAAAAAATAAAAAAGGGAGAGGGGAAAATCTAGACAAGGAATTGAAAATAAATTGCCTGCTTCATTTAAATAACATAGCTGATTTAAATCAGGGAATGAACTCTCTTGAATTTCTGGGTTGTAATGAGGACAATGCAGACTTATTGTTCAGACTCTTTCAAGCAAGCTGTATCCAAAATGCTCAATAGAATTAAGCTCTGATCCTGCAATCACTTACGCCCATGCGGAACTGGATGGCTTCACCAAAGACATTAGACAGGGTTATTCATAGCATTAAGCAAGTGTTTAAGTCTTTGCAAGGCTGGAGCTGTGCATAGCTGGGGAAGTAAGCATCTCAGGCTGGAGAAAGGGGCATCGGGGACGTCCTCTGCGCTGCGCCCCGGCGTCGTTTCTCCAGGTGCGGGGTGGTGGGCTCGGACACGCTGCGCGGCGCTGCCTGGATTCACTTGTTGGTTAAATTCCCAGCATTTTTTCGTATTCCTGCTGCTCATCTCATTTCAACGAGCTTCTCGTTTCCCACTGTTTGTTTAGTCTCAGTGCTGGACCCTGCTCAATATTTGCTTTCTCGTCCATACTATTTGTTCTTATTTCCATGTGTTTAACATATATATTTGTTGCTATCTGCCCAGTAATCACAACTGCTTTCCCTTGCTGCTTCCCTTTTCCCTGCTCAGCCCCAGGAGCAGCCTCGCAGAGGGAAGCTTCCCTGGCTTTCCGAGGGCAGGATGCTGCGAGTGCCAGCAGGCACTGGAGTCCCATTGCAAACCAGAGCAAGAGATGCAGACAGCAAAGCGCTGGGCTCATGTTTTTGTTTCTGAGCCACAGAAAGGCTTTCATAAAAGCTCAATATCTTTTTTTTTTTTTTTCCCTTGTGTGTGAAAAGGTTTTTCTCCAAGTCTTACAGGGCAGGCTATTTCCCTCAGCGATTAGCTATCTTTTATCCAGGGACCTTGAACCTCACTATAAATGGAATCCCCCTGCTGCTCTGTGCTTTGGGCATTATATTGGCCACTTTAGTGAGAGGAAAACTGAAGTGCACAGATAGCATCTGCAACGCAGGGACCAAGGTGCTGCTTTCTGGCGGGGCAAGGTGTGTGCTGCTGCTCTGCCTGTCTAGAGGGACAGAGCTGCGGGATGTTCACGTGCCAAACAGTGGGTTAATGCTGCGGTGCCACGCAGGCACACGTAACCCCAAATCTCTCCTTTCCCACCCCATCCTGCTGCTCAGTGCGGAGGCAAGTGGTAGGCCTTCTGAGGCCAGGGGCTTGCCTGCATGCTGCCATGACTTTGAGAGTGCTGGAAAATGGGAATAAAGATGAGGAAGAAAAGGAGAGAGAGGAAAAAAGATGCACTGAGGGATGCACAGGCTGGAATTTGAATACACTGTTTTGCTCCCCCCCTCAAAAAAAAAAAAACAGCCTATTGTTTCATATCAGGTTTCCTCTTGAGCAAGCAATTGTGAAGCCAACCTGTCCCGCAAAATGAGCTGTCACTCCTCGTGCTGAACAAACACTATTGATTGCAGCATGGGGGGAGCCAGCGGCGGGCTGCTGCCCGCTCAGGGGGGGCTCGTTCGGCGGGGAGCCGGCTCCCGCTGCCATACGTACGTATACGGACTTGGCAGCCGGCTGATGCACAGCAGACCGGCAGAGCTGCTGCGGCGGGGTGTGGGACATCTTGGGTGGCACATCAAAGGTTCATCAGCAGGTAGCAGCCAAAATTTTGGAAGGAGGACCTGGGGTTTGGCTGTAGAGTTGCTCTTTTCTGACATGTGGGATTTTGGGGGGCCTTTCTGGCATGTGTTTCTTCTGTTGGGAGGCCAGGACCCTCCAAAATCACCCCTGCGCTGCCTCTGCAACCACCTCCCCCCTGAGCACCCCAGTACACCCGGTCCTATGGGCATCGCAGAGTCTCCCCTCTTCCTTTCTCCCTCTTCACCTTCCATCAGCTTCGTGCTTTGCTCTAGCACAGGCTCTTGCTTGTTTTTATTATTTATTTGAGCTGGCGGCTCTCTCTTTTGCAAAGATTCCCCCCCCCCACCTCATCCTGTCCTTCATTGTACCGCACTGGAGGCATCTCTGTCTTTCACCCGTGCTGCTATAGCAACTGCTGGAGATGCTACAGCAAGGCTGTCCTGGCTAGGGCCATCTGCACGGGAACGATACCTACTTCAGGCATTTTCAGCATCGAGCAGGTAACGCTGCATGTTGCAAAGAGCAACCATTGCAGCCCTGGAGCAATATCACCATCCAGAGGGTTTTTCAACTAATAACCCCCCCCATAGCTACAGAGAGGCATGGTTTTGCAGCTCGCTTGGCAATTGCACGCATGCTATAGTCCTACAGTGAGTAGACCCAAATGCATTGGCCATAATTATCCGTCACTTTTATATACCGCGCTTCATCCCAAAGGATCCCAACACACTTTGCAGCAGACCTTGTGCAATGGGATCCATCATTCGGCGTTGAAGCGTGGCCGGATCCTGCTGGGCTGGAGCACGGCAGCTGTCGAACGGGGCTTTATGCCGATGGCTGCGGGGGGGGCAACTCATCCCACAGCCCCTGCAAAACCACAGGAGAAGAGTGGAGGGGGTGATACCCACCTCCAGATCAGAGCTGGGGATCTCAGCCTGCTGCTGGGTCCCATCCTGCAGCTCTGACTGTTCCTTCAGCTCCCGGCTCCGCTCAGGCACGCTCAGACCCGCTGTAGCTGGTGCAGCAGGTACGTCTGCTCCTGCCATAGACAAAAAGTGCTGTATTTTCCTGCAGCTTCTGGATTTCTCATGTCTGAAGCAGCTGGGCTGATCGATGGGGTTTGACATGGCCACAGCCCAAAGTTGCCTGCCGTGACAACGCTGTTAACGAACAGATTTAATAGCAGCCGTGCGAGTCGCTTTATAACCACAGTAATCGCCACGGCGCAGGTGAGATTCACTTACTTTGCAAACAGATGATAAATATTCTTCTATTTCCCCCTGCACATTGCTCTTCTGCGTGAACGTTTTGGGTGAGACAGGAGGAAGGTTGATGTCCCCCGACACCAGCCAGAGGTCTGGATGTGTCACCGCTCCCCTCTCGCCTTGCGTCCCCACCCCGGGGCTCTTTCCAAAACACTGTTGTCATCTCAATTTCTCATTTTCTCCACATCCCTGGGCTGTTTGAAGCTTGTCTCCAGTCCTCTCCCCGCTCAGGGATGGCTGGGGCTGTGTCATGTCACTTGTCACCCCTGCTGCAGGTTGCTGGTTTGGGAAATGCATCGGATCGAAGGGGGAAAGGGGGGAAACCATCGCGTGCCTCTTGCAGCCTGGGCTGGTCCACAGTTAATGTGATCAGACAAGTTATACGGTAACATGCTGGTTATATCCCTGTTAATGCACTCGGGTCCCCAGCGAGTGCTGCAACCCTGCCAGCCGGCTAATGAGCTGCGCTCCTTGCATTATCCGGTGTAATTTTCTTCATATTAATGGGAATAATCTGTTAGTGCTAACACTCTGGGCCAGGATTCACGTGGTCCTCTCTGCATCCCAGCCGTGGGTGCTCGGGGTGAAAGCGGGGATCCCCGCGCACCCTGTGACTGGGGGGTCCCGAGGGCAAAGCTCTCCGGCCCCTCGCCTGCCTGCGGCTCCTTCCGACAAGCACTGCTCTTTCCATCTTGTAAATGGGATTGTCTTTTAAAATATTTTGAAATCTACTGACAAAAGAAGCACTCTGTCAGAGGTAGATATTATTGATGTTGTTATTATTGCATCTCTCGTCTCTGCTGCAAAGGATGCCTGACCATGCTGACAGCTGCTATTAAGAAAGTTGCACAGCCAGTGTTTCTGGGGATATAATTCTTTCTGAGCAAAGTTAAACACTAAAAGGGGTTATTTCATGAAGTAAAAGCAAGAGCTGTGAAAAAGTTTGTCCGTGACATGCGAATAGTAATCATGTTGTATATTATCTGGAGATAGACCTATTACGAGATCCGTCCGTGCTCTTTACAGATGTGGCAAAACCCATCTTCCCAATTCTGCAGCTGCAAAGGGTAAATAAACTGGGTGAAACTTTCCAGGTGTCCAGGACAAACGGGGGGGGGGGCGGGGGGGGCAACGACATTTCTGTTCAAGGAGTTTCTCGTGCCACAGGGCTGAGAAGCACAAATGGATTATTTTCCCCAATATAGGCAAAGTTTTGAGGACACGCGGACCAATACATGGCTTCAGCCCTTTACGGCTTTAACGTAAAACCAGGAGACATGTGGTGGCTTGGGCTGGAAAAAGCCTGCACCTCCTCTTGTTAACTCCTGAGCATCTCTAATAAGCACCCAAATGGACTGTACTGGCGCTTGGGTGACTGCCAGGCAAAAAAATGGAACAGAAAAGAGCAGGGAAAGGGATTCCTGACAAGATCCTTTTTCTGGTTTCCCATGAGCTGGACAACAGGGACCAGCCTCGAAGCCTTGTCCCAGTCCCGCTGTCACCCAGTGCTTGGGGACAGCCGAGATGTTTCATGCCGGCATCATCACCCAACTCTTGGCTGTTGCTAGCAGGATCCCGGGCAAGCGGCACAGGCTACCATCCATTAGCAATTTCCCCAGCGCTGCAATTTATCCCTGTCATTTAGGGTTCATGTGCTATTATTTAGTCTATTTCCAAGATCTTATTACATTTTTTATTCATAGGGAGGTTAGATTTATATATTGAAGATCAATAAAAGGCTCTATCATGGCTACATTATTAATAAGGAATACATTATATGTAGACAGACAGCCCACTCTATTGGATTTACTTAGTAGATATGCTTTTTGGGGGCAATTCTGAAAATTTACTACCTGTTCGATCTCTCTTCCTCTCCTTGTTTCTCCCCGGGCACCCATCCCTCCCTCTTTCTTCATGGGGATAATAACAACTTTATTTAGCAGCATACGTCCTTTGTCCCTGCAGATGACACTGTCGTGCCTCTATCCTCTAAGAGCCCCTAAATCTGCGTGAGAGGCAGGGCGTGCGCCGCGGGAAGAGCATCCTCGGCTCGGTGGCATCATCGCCACGGTCTCTTTAGTGTTATGCCACTTTATTCCCTTTCTACTTTACCTGTCGCACCACAGTCGGGTAGGGAACATGCCTGTGGCCACCTCCAGCACCTCATAGCGATGTCCCTGCCAGAGGCAGGAAATTGAGGCAGTAGTATAAATTAGGAAAATTTAGGAAAAAAAATCAACTGCTGATGCTTGATCGTGGGTAGCGCAACCCCATAGGACAAGCACAGAAACTCAGGCTCCTGCTCCAGACTCTCCTCTCAATTCAGATATTGCGCCTTGTAGCCACCAAGCAGGGAGTCCCCTTTCCGCGCTTTCAACTCTTTTGCACCGTTTTGCGCTTTGCCGCCCTTCTAGCTCAGTTCTTGCTGTGATTTATGCGACGGCATCTTCCAGAGCTGTAAAGGGAGGGTTTAGCTGCCTAAAGAGCTGGGTATGGGCACAGGCCGCGAGAGCTCTGCACTGCCGGGGGTGGGGGGAAGGATTTGCCCAAGGTCACCCAGGGAAGGGACAGAAAATCTCCGCGAGCGGCTGCTGAGCCCCAGCCCCGAGGTAGGGAGAGCTCGGCAGCTCCTTGTGCCGGCGAGGGCAGGGCTCGGTGCGGGTGACCCCTGTCCTCCCCAGCCAGATTCCCACGATGCACCCGCTCGTAAATCTAATTCTAATCAGCAGTAATTAACTCTAATCATCATAATTAACAGAAAGTGGGAAAATATTAGCTGGAATAATCAGATCTGATCAGTCTGGTGCTGCCTTTGCCTGGGAAACCTGGGGGGGTATAAGTCAACTCATCCACACTGCACTTGTACCCTGTCAAGGTTTTATGAGTACATGAACCATCAGGCTCATCAGAAATGATTCCAGCTACAGTTCAAGCTCTGACCTCCTTCAGCTAATTACTAGCATGGCAGTTAATCATGGAGAAGCGTTAACGGGTTGGTTCCTCCCTCTGCTTTGGCTGCTGTTTGTGCCGGGCAGGGGATGCTGCATGAGCTGCCGCGAGCTTGTGCGAGCTCTGTGCGCGCTGATTAACACGAGAGAGGCTGGTAGGGAATGCGCAATGGTGCAGGTTCAGTCCCGGGGTGGAAAATCAATAAAATGCATAGAGTTCTTGCATACTGAAAATGGCTTTCCTTCCCCCGGTGCTCTTAGCATTCAGGACCTCTCTGCTCTCAGTCTTGAGCTCATGCATAGAGGAGAGCAAAGAATATTTGGCTCAGAAGGTTTTACAGATCTTTAATTATCATCCCTCCTTGAGATCTTCGGGTGAGCAGTGTCAGGTAAGAGTTATAAGGAGAATATCTAAGATAATACCACAATTACAATAAGCAGCCTTCGAACACAAATAATACTCTTTATTAATAAAGCACCAGATGTTGTATCTGCCATTCTCTCGATGGAGACCCCAAGAATGCTCCGAAGCGGTGGCAGCCCCCTGGGGACCAGTGGACGCAGGTCCAGCTGTGGCGGAGCAGCCCGCGACAGCAGCACATCTGGGGAGCTGGAGGTTCGGAGGCTGGAGAGCATTTATAGATGTCTGCGGGAAGGCAGAGCTGCCAAATCCCTCCCCAGCTTCGCTTTCCGTAGGGAGCAGAGGGAAATAGTCGCCCAGAGCAGCGTGACAGAGAAAGCTCCTCTCCGCTGCTCCCCTTGCCTGATGACGGTTTGTTCCTCCAACACCTCAACCGGCACTTTGCTGTGCATTAGCAGCCACACATTGGCATGATTGATGCCTAATTACTGTCACAGCACAGTATGGCCACAGCTCCCGAACGTTTCCTGCCCTCTGCACAGTAAAACACACCTCAAGGCTTTGCTCAAGTCCTCAGCACTTTGCAGACTGTCCTGTGTGAGACTCAGCCCTCAGCGTGGTCGGCTCTGCCTTTGAAAAAAATTTAAAATAATGATCTGTTCTGGTTTTTCCCCAGCTCTTCTGAAATTTGTATCTTTCCACTGTGTTCCCCAAAAAAGGCAACCCAGTTGGTTGACAGTAATAGTCTTGTGAAGTTCCAAATCATCTCTCTTCTGCTCGAACTAAACTGTGTCCCTGATCAGAATGAAATCAGGTATTTAGCGGCATTAAGTACTTTTAACTACGCTATTTATTATGCTGTGGATTGCGGTTTGTTACAGGATTTCTCAGCCATTATATGATTTTGGAGGGGATTTTTTTTTTGTTGTTGTTCTCTCAGGAGCTTGTAGCACTTAAAATTGTGTTGTATAATAGTTCGTTATAATCATCTAAATTAAATGTGTCTCTGCTGTATGATGCTTTATGTTAATTCCACAGTGCGATGGCAGATGCATAAGCAAGCAAGCTAGAGATGGGCAGGGTAGCTGCAAAAATGTACTGGACCTGACTCTGCTCCTTCAGGGTGTAAATTAGGTGATGCTCCAGCAAGCACGGTACATCTACACCAGCTTAAAGCTGGCGAAAGGGTGAGCAGGATGGGACCCACCAGCTGCCCCAGCTGGGGATACGCACAGCAGAGCTCCAGGCAGTGATTGTGCCTGCCATTTCACTCGGAGAGCTTTTTTAAATTATTATTATTATTTCCTGGATAGAAAAACTTTTGCATCATACATCAGCACTACGCTCACGATGGCTCGGCTCCAAGCCTCCACGTCTCAGGGTTGGTATTGGCCTTTGAATTCCTTATGGATCCTCCACCCTTTCAGAAATCGCCTTTCCCTCTGCCTCCAGAGCCCCAGCCTTGACGGGCTGCCGTTCTCCTGCAGCCACCGGTCCCTAGGGATGATGTGACCGTATTCCCAACGAGGAGTGCTCGGCTATGGCAGGGCTGGGGACGGCTTAAGGTGGGTGCAGCGGGGCTGGGCTTGGGGCTCGCAGAGATGCAATATATACATATATTAATGCACGCTCCATTGCTTCTCCATTGCCCTTGCCCCGATGCTTCTGTCAGTGCCGTGGGGGTCCAAAATGCAACTACAGATGGAAAACCAGCGCCCAAAGAGGGGAAATGCTTCTCTAAAATTCAGGGGGTGTTTCGGGGCAGCATGAAGGACCAAAGCCAAGATTTCCAGGGGCATTTCAGAGTCGCACAGCTCCCAAGCATGGAGGCAGCAGCCGGAGATGCCGAGGCACGGCGCGGGGCAGAGCAGACAGGTTAACCAACAGGTTGGAGAGAAATTGGTATGCAAGCTACAGCCAAGGCAGCCTTTATATCAGAGCCTCACAAAGGCAATTCTCAGCAATTGATATAAAAAGGTGTCAGTTCTGGTTTAAGTACTGTATTACCAGCAAAGATTTATCTGCTTCAAAGGCAGGACTCGTGCCACCAAGGGAATAAACAGCTCTTCTCCTTATCTCTTTTGCATAGCGCAATATTTTCTCCGTTCAACTTTGGCTCAAAAAGGACTTTTTCTTCCACTTTCTTATCCGCACATCGTAATTTAGAACAACCCCCCCCAGACCTCCCTGGCAATCTCCCAGGGAAAATGGCTTCTTGGGGTCACCGGGGGGGAGGCGGAGGCTTGGCTCGTGACCCCGGGGGGGCTGCGGGAGGGCAGGGGCTGGTCCAGAAAACAGCTCCAGCGATGGTAGCAAAGAGGAGGAGACCATTCCCCACCGGCTGGTTTTGTGCAGAAATCCTGGAGGGAAACTGCAAACCACGTCTCTGACCTCCGCCGGGTCACCCTCAGTGCAAAGCAGTGCCAGCAAATCCCGCTGGCTGGTTGGGATGCGAGGAGCGAGGGATGCACGGAGGGAGGGTTCATCTCCCCACCTCTTTATTTGCTCAAAAAAAGAGAAGTGGGGGAGCCGGATCGGCCGAGCAGCTGGTTCAGCTCCGCTCGGTGATGGAGTGGCTGCTTCGCTGCTGCCGGCTCGCTAGCAGGGCGGATAGATCAATAGATAAAACAGTTTTCACTAGCTCATTTGCCGAGCTGCTGAGTTGGTGCCGTACCTGGAGCTGCATGGGAATGAGCCAGCTCCGGCCCTGGTCCTTCGCTGAGCTTGGTGGATGGGGGCAAAAGGAGAGGTTGCAGGATGCGGCCGGGCTGGGGCTCAGCCCGGGCTTGTGATGGGTGCGGGGCTGAGGTGCCCCATGGTGGATGAGCCCCACCAGCCCCAGGCGATGCTGCTGCAGAGCTTCCTGTGCTTTTCCAAGTAATTCCAGAGGACCATTTTTAAAATTATGTCTTTAAACATATTTATACAGGCCACATATATTTTACATGCCTGCAACAATGCATTTTATGAAGCATATAAAAAAAGCAGATAGAAATTATCTATTTCTCCTGTACAGCTTGTCTCTTTGGGGTGGGGGGGAGAGATAACAAGGACCTATTTCATTTTGCTGTTTGCTGCAGGATGACATGCAATAAATTGAGAGGCCAAGTTTTGAAAAATGCTTCTTTCCCCCCCCCCCCACCCCCC
>JANZLQ010000052.1:16140884-16151039 GCA_026212715.1 Elanus axillaris
CTTTTTAATGCCATTCTAAGCTGGAAAGACACAGCAAACAGAAAACATTATTTGCAGGCTACCAGCCTGGAGTCCCTTTTGCTCCCCTCTCTTGTTTGCTCACCGAAATGAATGGGCTCTTTCGGCAGCAAGGATCATAACGTTAATCGGAACTAAAGAGCACTGTATTTGCAAAGAATCAAGGATCTTCCCGTCGCAAACTTTGCAAAATGGTTCTTCAGATATTTGCGAACAATTAGATCAAGCTCAAGGCGAAAGCTGCTGCCGGGCGCTGATCGGCAGCTCTCCTCTTCATCAAATATTCAGCATGGATATTTCATTATCAGCCTAATTCATACGCTGCATCCACGGCTGGGTGGTTTTAGAAATTAAACTGTACTTTCACCTCTAACGAATGCAGTCCCTGGCAGGCGGTGAAGTGGAGAGAGGCTGCCACGCCGCTGACTTACTGAGTGGGGTGGGAGGGGGCTGCAGCAGCCAGGGCTGCGCGTGGCTTCACCTTTCATAAGCAAAAAATTAATCACATCCAAAGTGATCCGGTGAATGAAGCTAGCAAGCTGTGCAATTACAGCAATGTACAGGAGTTAATTAGTCACTTGCCTTTGCTGCGGAGAGAGCCCTGCGGAGCGGCAGTGTGAGCCGCCGAGAGCTGGAGCCGGCGAGGGTTTAGCTGGTGGGGCCGGTGCGTGTTCTGTGTCTCAGGGCTGGGATGAACCAGAAATGATTCCGCTCTTTGGTGATGCTAACCCTGACGTTTGGAGGAGCGATGGGTATGGCCGTGCTGCTAGTGACATGTGGACCCGAGCACGATGGGAACCAGGGGAGGGGAGAGGAGGTCTAGCTGCTCAGACACCTGGGATGTGTCGAGTTGTTGTGAATTCTGCTTTATGTGCCCACAAAAAAAACCTTGTCTCCACTACGGGAGGGTTTACAAGCAAATAAATCTGTTGATACTATGAGCCGAAAAAACATCAGCACCAGGCATTTGTGCCCGGCCCCAGCTTTACAACGCTGGCAATTAAACTTCTTGTCGGTACGCGGGTTCTCAAAAAGGTTGACAGCATGTTCAGCTAATAGTACTGCTGGTGTTCCTCTGCTGCCTGCAGTAGTTTATGAGCACTTGAAGTGGCACAACCAGAGTCAGGAACATCCTCCCTTCCATGTACCCGTCTTCTGAGGCACAAGAGCATCCGATTCCTCTCTGGGGCTTCTCAGACGAGAGTTTGTGCATGATTTAGTGCACAAGCAGCAAAAGGGACTTGCCTGGGAAGCATCATCCCTACACGCGCTGTCAATCTGCTGAGTGTGGGATACACCAGGCTCACAGGGATGCACGAAACGACTCCCCAGCACAGAAGGACCAGCAACGCTCAAGAAGCATTAACTCACGCTGACAGCGCCGTACGAACGACCGGTGTGGGCATTGCCAGCGCAGCGCTTGCCGTACGGCGAGCTCTGCAGTGCATGCTCAGGGCAACCCCATGGAAGGCCACAAAAGCCTCTGGTTGTCCCTTTATAGCTTTTTCCCAGGTGGAAAAAGAGGACTTAAGTACACGGGTTGCTCTGCAGCTCTACATGGGAGAACCAGGGGCTGCTGGCCAGGGTGGGCAGCGGCCAGGAGGGCAGGAGTTGGGCTGTGCCGAGCCCTGGCAGGGCTGGGGGGGTCTGGGCGGTGGGGGGGGGGTTTGCTGGGAGCAGTGCCTTGCTGATGGTGCTGGAGAAGTCTAGTGTCCATCAGCCGGCAAACCAGCAAAGCTGGAATTGCTATGGAGGTGCCTCTCTTATAAGAGGTCTATCATCATCAAACCCCCAAATCCACGTGATTTCTACCCTTTCGGTACAATTTGTTTGAAACAGGTCGGCAAACTGGACCATTAGAGAGGGGAACGCGCGGGCACAGGCGTGCACAAGGCTCGTTTTCTTCTGAAACTGGGCTATGAGGGGCCATGGGTTTCTGAGTTCACGGCAAAGTGGTCAAAGGACACAAACCACGCTGTCCTCGGGCTCTGCACAGCTCAGAGGGCTCTACGGGTGACATTCGTGTAACTGTCCACGCTGGGGCCATCGGAGGCCAGGCGAGATGAAGCCAGTACAACATTTTCCACGGAGGTCAGCTGCAGGTAGGGAGCTCTGCCGGGTGACCGGCACGTCTCATAGGGAAGGGATAAACCTTCCACGGACAAAGGGTCTGGACCCATGAAAGATGCAGATGCTCTGGCTCACGTGCAGTTCTGAGCCATCTCGGAGAGCTCGGCACTCGCTTGTCACATACGGCCGGTCACTGGGAATTTGATGGGTTCGTGCATCATCGTCAGGGCTCCACTTAGCACAGTCGGCTGGCTCCTCTCCATGCAATTACAAATGCAGACGCTGGAGCTGCAGCGGGCAGTGGGCATGGCCGGACAAGGCACCTGCATACAGATCAGCCCCGGAGCCGGAGCGACAGCGCTGGGTGGGTTGACACCCGCTTCCTAGGGAAAGAGCCAGGCTGAGACGCCAGCTGTCGTGGCAGCGGCAGGGACGCTGGTGCGGGGACCTAATTAAGCACTTTATGCATGGGTGGTTGTAATGAAAACCATATTGCCAAGAGGGCTGCTCTTGGCCATGCTCAGGATTCACCCGTCGCAAGGGAAATGTTTAAAAAAACAAAGGGAAAAGCCCAACACTTTGCACTGAAGCATGGCAGGTCTCTCCCACTCTCCTCCCTGCCTCTTGACTATTAAAAAGCATGGCAGGTGGAGGTTTCTCTAACCTGCTGAAGTATTTGGCCACCGGCTACCGGAGGCAGGAAAACTTTTGGATTTATTCATGGCCACCTGTCAGGAGCTGTCATTCCCCATGCTAAGCTACAGCCTCAAGTTTGCTGTGCTATAAATCAGCTCCTCTTGGACATCATAACTCTTCTTTATAGTCTCTTTCCCCCTCATAAATAAACCTCATTCCATATGTATATACTGCAAAAGGCAAGCCTGATTTGCAGCTCCGCGCCGGCTCAGGTGGCATCTCTCCGCCAGCTGACAAAGTGCCTGGGGAATCTCTCCAGCCTGGCTGCAATCCTGGGGGGATGCACCCCTGCATGGGATCCCCTGGCCACGGGGACTGTGACCCTCCAAGGAGACCCAGGTGAAGCAAGGATTGGGGTTTGTGCTCTTCCTCATCCAAATTCATGTACAGCAGAGCAGGGAGTGGAACCAATCACTTGGGAAGTCCCTCAGCCACAAAATCCGCTTTGCACGCAGAGAATAAACGCGTTTACTGAAATTAGGACCAACTGAAGAGACATGTCATTAACAGGACGGGGAAAAAAAGGAGATTTGCAGGAAGCGTGAACAAATCGAGCAAGGTCTGAGGCTTGTTTTCCCTCCCTCTACACGTTCTCCTGGCGAGGGGACGCAGCAGGGATGGAGGCAGCTCCTCGGGGGGATGGCATGGGGAAGGTGGCTGCGGATTTTGCTTCGCTCCCTCCTCGGCATCCCCTGGCCAGGAGTGGGGAGGGAGCAGAGGTCAGCACTCAGCCTCGGACAAAGACCTTGTTTCAGCCAAAACAGTCGAGCAATTTATGTCCCCCGCTGTCCAAATGAAGAATGGACCCCTCTATTTTTGTCCTCTGGCTGGTATTTTAATGGCAGATTAACAGGAAATAGGTCTAAAGGTGCGATCTGCCTTTTTTTTTCCCCCCTTAAAGAGACTGCAGAAGTGCACATTGGCATTTGGGTTTTGCAATGGGCTTAAAGAAGGCACCAGCCAGCAGCCCCATCATGAAGCTTGGGCCCAGGGACCTCTGAGAGCCCAGAGGCTGGGAACAGAGACTTCACCATCATAGCACTTTCTTCTCCCTTTATCGCTCCTATAGGGATGCTAGGATCTCACAGGGATGCCAGAAACACTGAGACCAGAGTCAACCTAAGTGCGTGTGGATGCAATTCCCACAGAAGTCAATAAAAGCAGTTCTCATCCAACCTTATCCCAATTTTCCGCTGTACCAGCACCAAATCCAAGGGAAGGGAGACAGAGCAGCCTGTACCCAGAGCACAGCCGTGGCGTGCCAGACCAGGAGGCCTTAAATCTCTTTTTGAGCTCCTCCTTTGCACAGCCATTAGAGATTGCAAGGCCGGGGACGAAGGACACCGCAGGGCGATAAATCCTGCCCATTGGTGCCCCTGCTGCACAGCAGCCCTCCCGTCCCGCCGAGCGATGGGCTGGCGCGGGGCTGACTTACTGCCACTGCCCAGATTATCATTTTGAATGGTTTAAGTTGGCAACATCCAAAGCGGAGAGAAGATTACGCTCGAGCGGAGCAGTTTTTATAATTCCAGCAAGTTTAGGGAGACGCAGGGGAGCCCCGGCACTGATGCTGAAGGGCGTGCTGGGATGCTGAGCACCTTGCAGGCTCCAAAGCCTTTAGTTTTTGAGACCAGAGCACCAGCTTTTCATCATCTCTCCCCTCTGAGACCTGAGCAGTGTAGGGCTGGGCAGCAGGCAGCATCGGGCAGGGCGGTGGGAAGGCAGGCAGCGGTCAGGGCTGGTTTCTGGCTCAGGCAGCTCCCATCTTCTAGCTGCCATCTCCAGTCAAGATAGTTCACACATTATCTATCTGCCTCTTGACTATTAACAAAGCCGTTGGCGTCGGCTGCCGAGAATTACTTAGAAATCATAACGCAGTCTAATCAATACTGCTTTCACCCACGCAGGGAGCTGCTGGGGCGGGAGAGGGCAGCGAACAACATCTGCATCTAAAGCATCCCACCGTGTAGAGCGGAGCCCTCGCAGGTGCTCGCAGCTCGGCATTGCACGAGGGTGCTGGGGTGGGTGTTCTTCCCCCCTTCTCCCCCCAAGCTTCCCTGGCAGCCGGGCTGGCCCCAGGCTGAAGCGGAGGAGTTTCCTTCCAGGAGAACCTGTTCCTCACCCGTTTCTGAGCACTCAGGTTAGAGGGGATTCAGGGATGTCCCTCTTGACTAAGGAGGGGTGAAGCGACTAAGAACTTTCCGTCACAGCTGAACACCATCTCCTCATTACCCTGAAGGACCCTGGAGCATCTCTTCCTTATTTGCCCCTTAAAATTAATATCACAATCAAGCGCCTCTCCAGATTTATACCGGTACGATCTCCGGTCCTGATGCAATGTCACGCAGGTTTATGGAGATGCTGTTGATTTGGACCAGTGATCACAGTTGACAAGAGTGCAATGCCAGGAAACTTCCCAGGGCCGCTCCTGATTTACATCCATGATTCCGCTTAATCATGAGCACTACCAATGCAATCCCAGTCAAAGGCAGCTTATATCAATGTGGCAAAAATTTGCCCTATAAATTATCTTCAGAGCACAAGGATTTCAAGCATGCCTGTCCTAGATTAAGCAGTGTCCTTGTCAGTCTTGAACTAGAGAGGAAATAAATCCCTCTCTTTTTTTTTTTTTTTTTTTTTGCCTGACCTACCTGGCTGGAAAGCCAAGACCTGGCAGGAGACAAACCCTGCCCACCGCTCCGGCTCCCCGTGCACGTGCCTCGTCTCCGTCACAGGCAACAGAAATATTGCTAGCATCCGTTTCATCTCATCAGGAGGGAAACTGAGGCAGGGAGTGAGACAAGGGAGGCTCCAAGGTCCTTTCAGAGCTTGTTGCAGAGCCAGGGAAGGAACCTGGGGAAATAAGAAATGCCCCAGCAGAGCCAGAAATGCCCCCCTGAGCCGCAACGGCTGGTGCTCCCCCTCCTCTGCGGCTGCCAGCATGTGTAATTAAATAATCAATTATCGTCGCTTGGGTTTTACGGGTGCATTTAGGCCCCTGTTGCAGGCAGGGGACGGCAGGCTGCAGGCAGGAGCGCGGTGCTCTGCCAGATGGGCCATCAAACCCCGCTGCTGGGCGGCCGCGCAGCTCCGCTGCCTTCGCTTTTCTTGTTTGCAATGAATTTACAAATCCTTTAAGTACGGAAAAACTGAGCCTTCCCCCAGGAGAGACAGATGGCTGCAGAGGCATTAGAAAGGCAGTCAAAGCAGAGGGGTTTTTTGTTGTTGTTGTTTGGTGGTTAATATCTGTGCGCGTGCATCTATGTACATCGGCAAATGATTCATTAGTGTTGGACTCTCCTGCCCTCCTCCTCCTTCTTTCGCCTTGGCCAGCGCACGGGGCCGCAGGGACCTCCTGGCCAAAGGTTTTGCTTTAATCCCACTGGGGAGGGGGAAGGACCGATGCTGGGTCAGAACCAGCTCCTGCATCACCTCTTGTCCCGCTTCCCACCACGCAACCGCTGCAACAGCAGTTCCCAGCCTTGCTCCCAACAGCAGAGCCCTGTGCCGGGGTGGCTAGTCATCTCTTTAGGGGCTTTAGCCAGAGGCACCGTCCCCTTTCCAGCAGCTGCTCAGGATGCTGTGCTGGGCAGGTTTGGGAGGTGATGGGGAGCGGGATGGTCCTGGCACGGCGAGGGGATGCAGCCCTCGGTGCCGGAGGGCTGGCGGATAGCATCCTTCAGCAGGGTGAAGGCATCGCCAGGCAGCCTTCGGGAAGGCAGCCGCATGCACCTTTTTTATTTGCCTTTTTTTTTTTTTTTTTCCTTCTTTTTCTTAAATAGCAGCAGGACTTTTCAAATTCTTAGCATCATGAGTCACCTCACATATTAAGAGCCCAGGCAAGAGGGCACTGGGCATGTGTGGGACAGAGATAAATCTGGAGCTCCACGCAGGGATGGCTGGCTGGTTGTTTAGTTATGGCACAGGAATAAATGTCTGCTTTGTGTCAGCTCTTTGCAAGGTCCTCCGATGTCCTTCCGGCTCCAGCTCCGCTGCACACATTCTGTCTCAGGCTGAACAAATACATCCTCAGCCAGAAATTGATTTTCTAAAAATGTAATATGCACACAAAAACCAACATGTATAAAATATGTTGTTTTGTGGGGGAACAATTGCACTTCTTTCCTGCCCCCAAAAAATCAATTGTAAGAGCGTATGTAAAAATACAATGGCACTAAACTCCAAATAATTAGGTGATTGTGCTAAGCGAACATCTTATTTAAAAATGGCTCAGCAGTACATGGCTGTGAGACACAATCTAATCAGAATGAACCAGGAAATGTAGCACTTTCCAGGTGAGTAAGCTGAAATGCAGAAGTCATTGTATGAAAGGGAGGGGAAAAAAAAAAATCAGGGATGGAAATGACAAGGGAAGGAAAGGAAAGGAATCAGCTACATAGACAGGAGTAATAGCAGCACATTGCCATCATTATTTCTGAGCGGAAAGCACAGCAAAAAGAATGAGGGGAAAACACGAAATTAAATCAAATATGATTACTGAACAAATAGAAAAGGACCAGCTCAGGGTTTGGGTTTTTTTTTTTTTTTCAGAGTGTGTTTGGGCAAAGAGGATTCTGCTGAAGCAGAGGCAGGGATGGGAGAGCCTGGGGGACATGGAGGGGAGCAGGACGGGGGGCAGCGGGGCTCATCCCTCCGTCGGGCTCATCACAGCCCACTGCAGCCTCATCCCAGAGCAGATGAGCCCTTCAGGTCAGGCATGAGCAGCAAGAACAGGTGGGAATCTGTTACCCTAAAAAGTGTTTTTTAATCCCGTTCTCATGCAAATGTCATTGCAATAAAGAACAAAGAAGTTCAACACAGGTACCAGGGCATATTTGTTGCTGAATAGATTGCTTTTTGGAAAAAACCACTTTTTCTTTAATTTTGAATTCCCCAGTGCACCAGCTGCTCCTTTAAACACCTCCAGCGCTCGCTGCTCCCATCACCGCTCGAGCAGCTCTCATAATCAACGAGTGCGGAGGCCCTTGGTAGCTTTGGCTCATCCGTCTTTCCCAGCGGCTCGTTCATCACCGGCAGCGGGGAAGGCGCTCGGCCCTCATGCCTGCTGCTTTTGCCGGTTGTCCCTTGAAGATGGCGGTTAAAGCATCACTGACGGCCTCCGTGGTGAGGACCGTTGGCAGGAGAACGTGTCTGTGCCGCCCCTCGCTGCCGGGCTCCACCGAAATATCGGCTTCAACAGCATTTTACCTTTCCAGCCACCAGTGCCAACACCTCCCGGCACGGAGCATCCCGTGATGGGCAACACCCGCAGCCCATTCGCACGGCCAGGACGAGATGCCAGACCCGTGTTTAGGTCGGGAAAGGACGAGCCAAGGGATGGGGATGGGGCAGTTGGGAGGACAGGACCGATGGAGAGGGACCAGGCGATCGTATTTTTCCCCCTCGCATGCATGCGGTGCCAGTCCTGAGTGCGGACAAGGCGGCAGGGGATGATGGCTGCGGGCAGGGCGAACTCACCGTCCCATGCTGGGATTTGCCTGCAGGTAGCACGACGGGGAAGCATCCTCCTCCTTCCCCCGTCCCTTCTCTCCATCATTTGCCTTTGCTTTCTCATAAAATTTAAATTAGTCAGGCTAGGAGGAGAGCCCCCTCCCCTTCCCTCCCTGCCCCTGTTTTGATCTTTCTGGTGCAGTGCAGCTGTTAACAAAACCTCGGCGTGCTGGAGACGGCACACAGATGTGGCCACGTACTCCCTCTCCCAGAGAAGCCCTTTGAAGGCAAACAGCGAGTGATGTGAATAGCGAGCGGGGACACGGGTGGCGAGGGCAGCGGCGGGGGGGGGGGGGGGTGCAGCTTTTATCCGGGATGGGGATGGAGAGCAGAGACCCTCAGCCCTGCTCCCCAGGGTAAGAATTTCCAAAATGAGGTGAAAGATGGGCGTGGGAGCCCTGATGCCATGCAGGGGCGGGGGGCACACAGGGCGTGGGAAACGCTCTTGTCCTAATGAGAGGCAGCTCCTGGATGGATGCGACGCCTTTCCAATGATGCCACCCAAAATCAGCTCCATCCACAGGGCTGGACACCCAGCCAGGCAAGGCGCAGCAGCCTCATTTCTTTCCCTCTGCCACTGCTGGGAAAGGACAGGATTTAAAAACATCCCCCCCCACCACCACCATCCCTCTCCCCCCGCAGCTTGGCTGCGCTGGGAGGCGAAGCGGCCAGTCTCACGCCGCTCTGCACCCCGGGCTGAGTTGGCGAAGGTCACTTTTGACCCGTGTTCCCTGCAAACGTGCTGAGTCTCCACCTCATTTCCTATGCATTGAACTTCACAGACCTGGAGGACTCTCCGACAGCAAGGCATGGGGATTTGACCATTATTTTTCCCTTGCCTTCCCCCCCCCCCGCCTCCTCCCATCTCTCTCCGAGAGAGGATTATGGGTTGCACCTATTAATTTTAGACCTGAAGCACCGAGTGGAACTTTGCTGAGTGTTTTATAACCTGCTTTCTCCCAAATCCCCTCTCTGCCCAGCGCTGCGCTTGTGCCCTTCCCAGCAAGGAAGGAGAAAGCGGTGCGGATGCGGGAGGAGGGTGGGATGGCTGGGGTGCTGCCTTCGGCGTGGTCCGGGGGTGCGAGCGGGGGGTTGTGCCCACGGGATGCCCAGCCTGGGGGGGGGGGGAAATGCAGGGACCCTGCAGTAATTCAACGGCAGAGCCCGGCTCTCTTGCCAGCTCAGGCTTTTGCTCAAGGGAAGGGATGCCTGAAGGGGTCTTGCTGATCCCATGCTATCTGGAAGAGCATGGACAAGACAGGAGCAGATTGCACATCGCTCTGGGAGTCTGCCCTCCTGGGAGGGACAGCAGCTCTGCACAGCCATGCCTTGAAAAGCACTCCTTTCGCAGGCGTGTAAAGCACCAGCCTCCCTTGCATTAACATGAGCAAATGCTTCTTAATCCCCCCTGGGCTTCGCTTCCCCATCGCTCCCATTCAGATGTGTCTATTAACCTGTTTCTTGCAAAACCCACAGGGCCCGGGTCTGCGTGGGTTTCTCTGCCCAGCACCTTGCATTCCGGCCCCGCTCCTGGCCGGGGGCCCTGGATCCCAGCACAGCGTAAATCATCATAAACCCCCGGCACCGCGCTGCAGCGGTGGTGAGGCCGTGCCAGACCCCCCTGCCAAAAGCAAACAATGGCTGTGCCACTGTGGTGCAAAATCAATTTGGCAGCTCCCAGGGATTTGGGGCATGGGAAAAGCATGGAGCAGGGATCCTGGGGAGCCCCGGCTGCCCTCGCAGCCCCGCCAAGGCCGGGTTCCCCCTTTTTCGGCATTTGCAGCAGGAGGGCTGGCGGATGGAGGATGCACATCCCAGCGCACAGCTGGGCAGCACCAGCCAACCCCCCCCCCCCAACCC
>JANZLQ010000052.1:16151126-16201170 GCA_026212715.1 Elanus axillaris
CTAACTGAAACATCCCTTCCTGATACAAGGGATCACTAGACCCATGCCCTTTGTCTGCAATCCAATCCCCAACAGATTTCACTCCCAAACTTTTACATCCCGAGTCCTGCACCACACTGGCAGTGAGCACAGCCACGCAGGGAGGGTTTTATAGACCGTAAAGGCACAGGGACTGTAAAATAAGGGGAGGTGGGCTGGATTAAAGCAAGCCCTGCTCAAGAGGAGATGCAGGCATGAACGTGTGTGTGCAAGAGCAGCTGCCAGGGGAACTCTGCTGTCATAAAACCGGGCACCGTCACTGTCACCCTTTGGTCCAGCAGCTTTACATGCACCCAAAACTCAGTGAATCCCTGAAGTGGGGTGGGAAAGGAAAGGATCCCAGCAGATTAACCCAGAGCAAGCACACTATCAATGGTGCCATAAGGCTTTTTCATTTATTTAATCTTTTTATTATAAATAGCCAGAAGAATTGATCCCAATTCCCCTTTAAATGGGCAAACCATAATATTGATAGTTTGCAACAGATACAAGATGAATTGAACTCCTCCATCAGCCAGCAAAACCTCTTTTAACAGGGGATATATCGAAGCCATAAATTCCTGAAGACAGGATTGCTATGCAATAGCATAATATATCTTCTATTCAATCTTTTACACATTATATTTTGGGAGAAGTATTTATGGACTGGGAGATGTTCCTTGAAGAAGTATCAGCCCTAAGGGTCTCTCTCGGTCACCATGCTTGGTGGCTTTGGATTATTTGCAGAGAAGCTGCAGGGATGCTTACCTGCGGGGCGGGTGGAGGGGCTGGGGTTAGGTGTTCGTCCAGGCTGTGTTTTCTGAGGCTTCTTTTCACCTGATTCAGGCTCAGTATTTGACCTCAAGGACTCCTGGAGCTCCTGTTTCCCCAATAAAAAAATAGCTGTATGGCATGAGACACCCCAGGACACCAGCAAGTCCCTGCCTCTCCTCTGCACCAGCACAGTAGGAGACTTTAAAACTCATTTTGCTGCATTTTTCTGTAGGTTTCTTCCTCTGCTGTGAATGGGAAAAGCACCAAGGAAATGCACTTTAAATAGGTAAACAAAAAGAGGAATTCTCCCAAATCATAATTTCTTTTCATGTGGCTCTGCCTCAAGGCTTCTGGCTGGTAAAATTAAAGAAATACAATTAAACTGTAGCTGGCTCCCCAGTGTCTCTGTGCAAACGAAGGCAAAATACTACTGGCACACACAGAAAAAGCACCCAGGCCTCCATAACTTAGCTGCTTTAATTTAAGTTTCTATTCACATCCCTGTCAGCAACCAGGAACCGGTCCCATCTGCTGCTACTCTATAGTCTTGCATGAAGTGAGCTGGCAAGTCTCACCTTCGTTCCTCACGGGCAGGTGCCAGCAAGCTAAAAATACAGCTAGAAATGACCCTTTTCTTGGCAGCCTCCAGGAAACCTGAAAGCTGCAGCAAAACAAGTCCTGGTGAGGAGCGGTGCTTGTTTTTTCAATGGGAAGGGTGATTTTTGCCACCGGAGCCATCTGGGCACCTGGTAGGCTTTCTGTCCCATGCCATCTCTCAATCATGGTCAAGTCTGTCCCTTAAAAGAAACGTCTCACCACTCCTGGGATGTCACGGGCTTGGCAGAGGGGATGCAGGGTCTGGTCTGAGTAGCTGGAGCTGCGCGGGAGCTCGAGGTGGGATGGAGCTGAGACGAGCTCAGCAGAAAAGAGCATCTCCTCCCTGCAGGAATGTCTGATCTATTACTTTATGCCTTTTTTTTCCCCTTAAAAAAATTTTCCCTTTTTCCAGAAAGAAAAGCAGCCGGTGTACCGACCGTCTTTGCTGTCAGGACCCCGATCACCCAAAGCAGCAAAGGGTTTTAGCCCTCCTGATTTTGGGTCCCAGCCCAACCAGCGACTCGACGCGCTTTGTGTTCACGCATCGGGGCAAAACCAGATAAATCAGAGAGCAATAGGTACGGCTGGTCCCTGTGGGTACCAGCAAACAGGAATGAGGAAAGTCAGAGGCAAGCACAGAGCTTCGGAGCCCGGCGCCCTGACTTCTGGAGAGGGTTTTATCTCATTAAAACAAATGAACAGATGACTGTTGCCTGTGTCGACGGGGGGACTGCACTTCCCGATTACACTTTATAAACCCCAAGCTGTTTACTGCCGCGGCAGATAAGTGGAGCTTTTAAGAGGAGGCGATACAGTCTGGGGTTTGTGCATTTAATAGACTTTGTGTGTGTGTGCACGTATGTGTATGTGTGTGTGTGATAACACCATGAGCCCAAACTGCACACGAGGTTGCGGCTTCTGTGTTGCCGAAAGGAGGCAGCAGCCCCCCTCCCCCCCCCCCCCCCTAATCCCTAGAAGGGTCCAGGGATGGAGCATCCCGCCGGCACCCATCCCTGCCCAGCCAGCCACAGGCGGGACGGTGAAGGCAGGGCAAGAGGGGATCCCCTCTGTAAAGGACTCGAGAGGTTTGTGGGGTTCCCATAGTCCCTTTGGCTACATCCAGCCTTCTTCTGAAGCTGCTTTCAGGGCCCTAGATGTAATGGATGCACATAACATAAAGCACATCTTAATCAATGTGAGAGATTCTGCTTAAAACCCAATGATTTTGATCTGGAGCCTGACAACGTGGTAATTTATATGCAGTGCAGCATAACCAAAGAGCTTGTTATGCAAACACAGACCACTGATTTGACAAATCTCCTGGAAACAGAATTAATGTCTGTATTCTGTAAAAAGATGTAATTTATTTTAATATTTTAAAGAGAGAAAATTATATATGCATGTATATGTGTGTGTATAAATAGAGCTAAACAGAAATAAACACATATGCACATGCAGAGATATATATTTACAAATATTTCGATACAGCTATGTGAATGTACATGAACTGCAGGGACATAGACAGATGGATGGTTGGGTACTTAGCGGATGTAGATCATCATATTTCAACTGGTGTCAATGGGATCCCGTTGATTTACTTCAGACGTGGCCAAAAGCAGGTAGTTAATTAGATCCATACTGATAATCTAGGTCTCCTAAAATGACAGAGAAATGCTGCTGTTACCCAGCGCAGAGTCTGGCCCTCTGACACGGTTGCGGCAGACTTTGTGCCACTGCATTAAACAATAAGATGCTGGATTGGAAATGACCTCCTGATTATCAGTGGCATCTCTCACTGTGTTATTTATGGGCTGCAATAATATTAGTGTAATATTATTGTTGTCCTTTTTGCAAACTATGCTTTATTTATGGCGGTGAGGTAGGAAACACAGTCTGCATAATTGAGGTTTTGATGGAATGAAACATATGTGAGAAATTTCTTAATTTGATTTCAGACACATACAACGTTCACTACCCCGTCTCCTTATCTTCCCATCTATTTGTCTTCCTCCATATGGACACATCCATTTATCTATCGCTCTGTTACTTGTGAGACTCCTGGTTCTCCAGGAGTTTTTTTCTATTTATGAAGGAGGCAGAAAAGCTGGTGTGAGCACAGACGGGCATGAGGGAGAGCTCTTGCAGGGGAAGGCTGAGCATAGGAACGGCCAGGAGACAAAGCTTGGAAGACATGGGGAAGAGAGAGACACTTCCATGGGGGGAAAAAAGGGAAAAGGAGCAGAGAAAAAGGATTGCGCAAAGTTTAAAATAACCTTCAGACAGCCTAGGATTTGTGTGTCAATACAGATGCTTATGACCTCTGTCTGCAACCTGCTACCTCGGCTTTACAGCCCATCCCTCCTGCAGCAGAAGCCAACCAAGCAGCATAGATCACCACCGAGAAGTTTTCGATCATTTGCATCTCTTCCATTAATGCAGTTTGATTATCGTTAGATGTGTACGAGCCTTCTTGCTCTGGCAGGACTTGGTCAATACCTGTAGTCCCTTCCCAGCCCATCGGCTCTGGGGCTGTGGCACAGGCACATCCCGTGGCTGCATCTCGCCCTAACGCCTGTCGATACGGGAGCACTTCCCCTTCTGAATCGGGAAAAGGGAATCAATGGCCTGGCATTGATCACGCTCCGTGTGGCCTGAGCCCCATCTCTCCTTTGTCCCTGCTCCTCTGACCCCATCCTGATTAATTAAACAAGCAGCCTCCCACGCTCCTGTGAAGCCCACCCTCCTTGCAAGGCGACGTGTTGCCCATGGTAGAGCCAGGCCAAGCCAATGCATGGACAGCTACCTATAGGCACCGCTATCTATATATTGTGTAAGCAGGAGAGGCTGTAGGAAACTAATTAAGCATTCTGTCCTCCTTTTGCCTCAAAGATGCTATGCAAAACCAAAGACTATTGAATGTTCAAGCAGAATTCTTATTAATTTTATGTGGGAGATAGGAGAATAATTGCCTGGAAACCTGGTTTAAAGAATGGAAACAGACTATCTTTTCTTTCTTATTTAATTTGTATTGACTTTTTTATTTTTATTTTTGGGAGCTGAAAACGTGGAGTGTGATTTTCAATGTTTTAAAATGGGTATTATGTCCCCACTTAAGGACTTGCTGTGAAGTGGCTTAGACTAGTGAAAATGCACTGCCCTGAATACAAGCAAAAGAGTACCAATAATAATAATAATAATAATAATGCAAATGTCAGGGCTGTCACAGTGCCGTGCACCACGACAGCAAAACGTGGCTTTGCAGAAACGCAGAATCACCTTTGCCAGCCCTAAGCGTGCAGAGCCAGCGTGTCGCACAAGCACACCGCATCAGGGTGCTGAGACCTCTCCCCCTCCCCGGGGGAACCGGCCATAAATCTCCCAGAACAGTGCTTTCCTCGCAGGGGAATGAAAAAGTCATTAGCTGGGAAGAGAGGCAGGGCAGGGCGAAAGAAATACCCACCACGGAATGGGAGGAGGAGGAGGAGAAGAGGGATGGGGAGGCAGGGACCCAGCTCAGCATCTTTGCCGATGCCGCTCGCACCTCCGGTCCCATCACGGCGTCACACAGACTCTCTCACCCTCTCCATGTTCTCCATGCAGGAAGATTGGCAGTGACCTTTAAATGTCACTTCCAAATGCCAGCCCTCGCTAAGTGGCTACAAAACGCAGTGTTTATGCTAGGTTGTGGGGAGTGATGGGCCTGAACCGCTCCGCTCCTGACGGGAGCGAGACAGGGAGACTGGAAAAAGCAACGGTCCCCTTGGGTGGTCCAGGACCACCTTCTCCTCCACCCATCATTAGAGAAATGCAGACGGGCCACCCCGTCCCCTCGTCCCTGCCCACCAGAGACGGCTTGCGTGCGCCCAGGTGGGATTTTCTTTTCCTCCCCTTCGCACTCGCAGACGGCGCATTAGCAAACACTCCATCAAAAGGGTAATGAGTTTCCGTGGGGGAGATCAAGTGTGGATGAGAAGGGCCAGGGCTGGCCTCTGCCCAGCCACTTCGCTCCTGTAAGAGCCAGGGTGGTTCGCAGGGCTCCGCTTGCGGCCGGCCGGCATCGCAATTCCCAGCGGAGGACCTGGGGCTGATGCTGCGGCTCACCAGGCTTGGAGGCATCAGTAGTTCGGGTCACCTCCCCAGTGCAGAAATTGGGGCTCCCCCAGCACTGGGGGGGCTGGGTTTCCACCCTGCCAGGGATTGCTGACCTGTGACATGCAGCAAGTCAAACAGCAGCATGATTTTTCCCTGCTTCTTGATCACTTTTAATTAATTAAAATGAATTAGCAAATCACACCAGGAAAAAAAAGCCAAAACCACAAACCCGATATTGTATTTCAAATGCATTGCAGTGTTCTTTCCATGTTCCTGAGCATACGTCTCAAATTAGACCCAGCCAGTTACTGGGGGAGAAAATCATTCAAGACTTTTGTTTTCAATTGATTTGAAGTTTGGGTGAACGAGCTGTTCCCGCACGGGTTCCATCTGATCCCCATTAAAGTTGGTGTGTCCCCCCCTTCCTGCAGTGCACTCTGGGCCAGCTGGCCAGGCCAAAATAAACCTGGCACACAGTACTTTTATGGTCAAATAAAATAAAGTTACCCGAGCCACTGCTGCAATCGCTGTCACGCTGGAACCATCAGCATTACCCGGAGTGAGATAGCTATCCAGAGGAAAGCGAGAGGCTTTGGCTACACAAATTGTATTTCCCTAGGCAGCGGATTAATTAAAACTATCAAGTGTTCCCAGCTTTTTGAAATTAACTTTGAAAGTGTTCGGATAAAAAAAAAAGTGGGAAATAAGAAAAAAAAAAGCCCGAACAATTTTTTTTGTTCTTTTTCTTCTCCTCTGAGTGCAGGGAAAGAGGAGAAAAAGGTGGATTTCCCCCCTCCCCAGCCCCCAGACCGTTTGCAGTGCGGCATTGCCCACAGGGAGCCGGTCCTTAATTGCAGTGCTAAGCCTGGGTTTACCACGGACCTTGGGTCAAATGTCCCTTCTGTTAAATTTCTGTCGGGGGGGGGGCTGCTTGGCTTTTTTGAGATGGTTCCTCTGGTTTGTTTCTCCATCGCTGGGCAGAGGTGTCCCCTCTCCATCCCAGCCCAGTGGCAAGGACCAGGCTCTGCGCTCCAAGGTGCCGTGCTCAGTTACAATGGAAATCCCAGGGGAAAAACCCTGGGATGCAGCAGACGACACCTGATATAAACAAGAGGAGATGGGGAAATAAAAAGGCAGAGGGAAAAAACCCACCCGACAGCCTGTGTACAACACATTAGGGACTATCACGAAGAATCATACTCGGCGCAGGATGAAGAGGCTGCACCAAATATACAGGAGCTGGCTGCCGGCGGGGATGGCTTCGTGATCTAAGAGAGCAATTGGGAAGACAGTGCCTCGTTCCTGCAGGACGGAGGTTTATTTCACAGCAGGTTCAGCCGTGTGGTAGGTAAATTATTCTCAGCCATGCTTCCTCGGGTCTTATTTCATGGCCCAGCGATGATTGTGCTACTGATCTTCCAAAGGGGGCTGTTCTGGGCTGGAGAGGCCTTATAAATAAGGGCGTCAAAACCTTCCAGAAGAGACAATAGCTAAACACACCATATAGGCATCCTGTCTTATGACATATGGGGTAAAATACAGCCGAAGAGCCCTGGAAAAGGAACATTTCACTGTGCACCAGTTCCTCGGTGTTGGCAAAGAGGAGCAGGGGATGCTAACCCAGCCAGGCAGAGCAGTGCGCCTGATAAAGGCAGAGATATTTGCAGGAACAAGCCCCACCAGGTTTAAAGCAAACGCTGGACTCTTCTTTCTGCCAGTGCCAATCTAGGTTAGCGTCAGGGGCTCGCTGGGGCTGTCCCAGTTTTAATCAGGCTCCTGCCCTTCTGCTCAGCTCCTTTTCCAGAGCACAGGATGCACAGCTCCTGCCGGCTGCGATGCAGCAGGGCTGGTGTCCACATGCGTCTCCTTCCCGGAAAGGTTGGAAGGAGCATTGCCGTGCTTGCCGGCATCGCGGCGACTTCTTCATGAGAGGTGTTGTGAGCTCCCCAGTGCCAATGCGAGCTCCCCAGTGCCGCTGCAATCTCCCAAGCAGTGCTGCGAGCTCCAGGTGCTGCTTGCCAGCTGGGCAGCAGCTCCCACCGCTCTGCTCCGCAGCCCTCCCTTTTCCCCAAATGTCCCCATTTCTGTCTTTCAGGACAGGAGACCCCCCCACACACAGGGGTGTCCCACACCGATGTTCCCATCTGTGCCTCTTGCAGAGCTGCCCGCGCTCCCTGCCCCGGGGACTCCTGCCCGCACCATCCCACACACGCGGAAACTTCCCTTGTTTTGACATGCACCATTTCACGATCTTCAATAAAACATGCTGGGAGCGGAAGGAGCAGACCTGGGATCCCAAAGGGTCCTGGATCAAACCTAATTACTCTTCAAATGACTTCTAATCATCTCTCCAGCTCTGTTCCCCACAGCATCCATTGCTCCGGCAGCTGTGGAGCTGAAAGAAGGAAACAAATGCAAAACAAATCATTAGGAAACGACAAGCCCCAAATCTGCCCAACCCAAGTAGACAAAAAGCAGCTCAGGGTTTCTGCAGGATGGCTTGGCCTGCCTTCCGCTCCTCAGCGGGGCTCTCGGCAGATCTTGGCTGCCCGGAGAGAGGTCTCCTCTCCCCCTCGCTGCCTCTCTGCACCTTATCGTCAGGCTCAGACGAGCTGCTTTGGCTGCGAAGGCTGCGGAGTCGCTAATCCTGGATCACCCAGGGATGGTGGGAGCGGAGGCGGGGGCTCGGAGGGTTCATCCTGATTTCTTCCCCCTCCTCAGCCCACGCCGTGCCCCTCTCAGCCTTCCCCTTTACGCCATCCCTGTGTCGTGGGCTTTTGGGGGACGCCAGCACCCTCCGACTGAAGCCCCAGGGGAAGGGTTTTTCCCTGGTCTGGGTTTGGCATTACTTAGCTTGTAAAAGGTGTTCTCCCAGTTCTCCCAGTGGAGAATGGACTGCCCAGCTCTCGAGGGGAGGTCTGTCCTCCAGCTCCGTGACCGCAATCCCCATAGTCCCTTAGGACGCTCGGGCACACAGACTGGAGACTGGCCGCAAATATCTCCTGTTCCCAATCACTCCTCTTCCATTAGTTTAAAAAAAAATATATATATAAAAATCAATCATATGCTTTTTATTTGCTATTTTTTCCCTTCGCTGCAGCAAGCCTTCGCCAAGAACAAACATCCCATCCTGGCTGCTGGCACTGAGGCTGCTTTCTCCATCCCAGCTGGCTGGAGGGGTGGGATGGATGTGGTGAGAAGGGCTGTGGGATGAGGCAGTGATATGTCTGGGGTGATGTGGGACCGGGGTGGCACGGGGCTGGGAAGAACCTGCGATGTGGCAGTGGGGGCCACGCTGATTAACGCTGCAACATGAGATGTAAAACACAACATTAGCACAAAACCTGCTTGAGTGCGTTCTCCCAATTACCTCGGAATTATAATTACGCTGGCCCTTAATATCCCCACATCCAAGTAATTACAGCCGGCTTACCAGCCTCCAGCCGCGATCTGATATTAACTTTAAATCACCTCGCCTTTGTGCTGGGGAAGGGACAGCTGCGGCGAGCTGTCCATGTTAGGGACAGTCCATCAGCATCCCAAACACAGCGAGGGACAGGGATGCAGGGAAGGAGCTGGATTCCGCTTCCCATCCAGGGGAGCCTTTGATGGCCAAGGGTAGCAAAGACCTGCTGGCCCCATCCATCCCTTCCTCCCTCAGGCTCCATCGCCGCAGCGTTTGCATCCCAGGCGTCACCACCACCTCTCTCCCAGCCCCAAATCCTCCCATGCCAGTCCGAGGGAACGGAGAGGCAAAGCTCCCTTAGCCCTGCCTGATTTGCCACAGAGGCAAGTGCTCAAATCCCAGGAGCCGAGCAGAGGTTAAAGCCAAGCCTCCACCGGTGCCCACCTGCCAGGGGGAATAGCTGGAACACGGACACCCAGCTGCAAACAGCATCAGGATTACAGGGAAAAGATAAAATTAACAGCAGGGACAGAGAGAGAAAAGAGGGGGGGGAAAGAAAGAAAAAAAGCACCCTCAGATAGTACAAAATATTCTCCCTAGAGGACCGATTTCAAAGAAATTTTTAATTAACTGTGCATTTCACTGGAGCTTAGCAGCAGAATTATTGTACATTAAATAAATAGCAGTTGATTATTAAGAACATATTTACCGAGCCTTAAGTACTGCAGGTCACAGATGTAGGCCCCCCATTCAGTACAGTTGTTTCAGAGTAATCAGTGATTTATTTTACACTGTCTTTTGCTGCAGGGAAGGGGAGCAAACCTGGGGGGGCAGAGGCATCCCCAACCCCAGGAAATCTGCTGCCCGAGGAGGGATGACCATAACACACAGGGGACTGGGATGGGAAAGGTTTTTCTTTCTCCCTTTCCCCTTCCACCTCTGCCATAAGGAAAAGCCACCTTTACTGTGCATATTTATCGGAGCTGTAATAAATGAGGGTCCGAGCCTTTTCCCCCGATGATTGATGGACATGGGGATTAGTTTAAGCACAAGGGGAAGCTAAGTGGTCTGGCTCGGACCACAGCACATTCATCAAGTCGACAGGCAGAGCACGGGTCTTACTCCTGCCTTTGCTGGGAACCTTTATTTATTTTTTTTTAAAAAAGAGCACTTTGGATTTTATTAGAGTAAATATACATAAATGAACCAGTGCTTGCCTTTATCCGAGTTAACAGCAAACAGCCGTAAGCTGGGCTCGATTCACATCGCAAAAGAGAGTCTGTAAATGGTTAACGGCAGCAATTCCTGCCCGAAACGAGCTGCCTGCCCACCTTCTCTGGGCATCCCCATCACATCAAAGCCGTTGGCACAGCAATGGGGCCAAACCCACCCTTTTTGCCTCAGAAAGGGCCTGCAGAGGTGGCTCTGAGCACAGATGCAGGAATCCAGATGTGTCTCCTTCAGAGGTTGACCTGTTGTCCCAGTGGGCCCGACCACCCGGAGCAAAACCCGTGAGAGCCCCTGGGCGACAGTGGAAAACAAAATCCAGATTTTGTGGCTCCCAGCCATGTCCTCTTAAAAAAAAATTCATAGCTCCTGTCTGCCTGGGCCATCATTTCGCAAGGTTTATGCACAAACCGCATACAAGTAGACTGGAAACATAAAATTATATAGGGCAGTTAATTGAAAAACTGCCTGCGCCGCATGCAATAATTGACATTAAGTGTTGTTTGGAGCAGGAAATCGCTCGATATTAAACAGGCTCGGTGGTACCGTAAGAGAGCCGAGCAGCTCCGGGGCCAATCCAGCACCCGCAGAAACCAGGAGGAGCTGCTCCGCTGCTGGGATTCGGATGCAAAATAAAGTTTCCATGAAGCAGGAGTTTCCATGAAAGGTGTTGATGCTACGCAGGTCCCGCGGCATGTACTGAACAGGATAACGAGGCAGGCCCGACGGCTGGGAAGAGAGTCATAACTTCAAGTGGTGGTTTAAATCAGTGCAAGGCAAGACAGCTAACGAGATTTTTATTTATCCTTTTATTTTTTAAGTAAAGAGAGTAACGTTTTGCAGTCCCCTGTATTTTCTACAGGATTTTAACCATTCACTGAGGTCAGCTGAGTTATTTCCCTTCCAGTAACTATCCCATGAAGGGCCCCACGGTCCCACTCAAGTCAGGCGAGGGCTGTACGTGCACTGCAGGAGATGATCGCTATAAGACCAGGAAAAAATTAGGAGGGGAAAGACCGAGCAAAGGGCCTGTAGTTGCTTGGCCAAAGACCAAAGCAGGGCTGTAGAGCCCCAGTTGAAGTCCTGCCGCAGTTATCGCCAGGGTATCAGTGTGGTAGGAATAACCCCGACCACCTGCTAGATCCCGTTGTGGGGGTCACCAGGGACCCCAAATCCCGATCCCTTGGTCTGATGACAAGCAGCCTTTGCTCCTGGGTTCGGGTTGTGCTTTCTTTCAGCTGGGACTAAGAGACAACATTTGGAAGTCTCTGACTCAGGAGCCAGGTTTTAATGTGCTGGTCGTGTCACCCACTGCCTTATTAGCAGCATCAAGCAACCATAATTTATAGACACTTTTCCAAAGGGGAATTATCAATATATTTATTTTGCTGCTGATGTATAGCTGAGCTGTGCATAAGGGTTTACTAAGCCTTGCCAATTTTCTATCATCTCTACAATCTATAGGTTTTTCCCATACAAATACTTAGCTCTGTCTCAGAATAGATTTTTTACTATCAAACCCCCTTTCAGACCCTTCAGCTCCCCGAGGACACGGGTGCTTTCACTGCTACAGCCAGGCTCCTGCAATCCATCGGTCAGGGGTGGCTGGCTTGTTCAGGAGACATTGCAATATGGGCAGAAAATATTAGCTTAATACCTTCAAGCACTGGATTGAACGTAACATAGCACATTTCATAAAGACACCTTCGCTGTCATCTTTCAAAAGGGGAAACCAAAGCGACACCGCAGAGTCCCAGAAAAGGGCAGGGGAACCACAGGAGCAGCTCCAGGAACTTTTGGCTGCCTCCTCCAGCCCTGCAGAGCCCTGCTGCATCCCAAAACTCCCGGAGCATCCTAGAGCGCGGCCCAGCCCCGATCCTCAGCATCTCTGAGCACACCCCGCTCTGGCTGTGCCCGTAGGGAAAGAAAAACCCCACTCATGCACCAAAATCTTCAATCGAAGCAGCACCCCATTGATTTCTCCTTCGGGGGGGGGGGCAAGGGCTGGTTGAGTTAAGGCAAGGAGGAAGAGTGCACAAACCGAGAGCTGCCCGAGCTTGCTTATTTATTTGGGCAATGATAGTTTAGCTTTAAATATTTATAGTGCTTCCTAATGTACTAGTAAGTGTACTGTAGTATATGCTGCAAAGATGATGAGCCTCTGTGAGCTCACTGCAAATATCATTGTCTCTTCGCTGCTAAATCTTTGATGAGAATCGAGGAAGAAGGTGGATTTGCGTGTGAGTGTGTGCTGACAAGTGATGGGAGTACAGGAGGAAATACCCTAAAGAGCAGACCCCTCTCTTTAAGGTTTGGGAGTGTGGGGCTCTGCCCCCGCCAGGTCCCTCCCCGAGTGGGAGCCGCTCTCCCGTGGAAGCCCCCCTTCCCCTGTGATTGATGATGAGTCCGGCCAGAGCTCGTGGGGAGGAAGATTCTGTCCTACAGCCACCGGTTCCGATACTAAAGGCCAGAGGAGAGAGCTGGGAGGCAGACAGTGACACCCGCCTGTCAGCTCGGCTGCTCGGCACCCGGACCGGGCTGGAACCCCGGGAATCACAGAGCCGTGTCCCACTGCCCCTCCGGCTGGCGTTGATTCACGGGCGCTTTTCCCCTGAGACCCAGCGCTCTCATTTCACTTGTGATGCAAGGCCAGGATTTATTTGGGAAAGGTTGACCTGCCTCTATTTAAAGAGTTTCTTACACTGACGGACATGGGCTGCCAGACAGACATCCTCAGCCTCTCTACAGAGCAGCTGAAAGGGGAAATTATTTAATCAGGGACTATTTAAACTGCAGGGCGGACTTCATTTACCATTACGGCATGACATAAAAGTTTAACAGCTTTCACAAAAAAAAAAAAAAAAACCAACCTACAATCCACTTTTTTCCGCCCCTTCAAGTTCTTGTAGTAAATCTGCAAATAGGGAATTTATCATCTCTCGGTAAACGGGTCCCTTCCCCGCAGGCTCCGGGGAAATCCCTCACTCCGGGCGCAGCTCACGCCACGCAGCCATGCCGGTGGGGACCGAGGTGTCCCGGCTGCCTGGGGACACCCTGCTCAGGGCACAGGGCAGCATATTCCCCACCGTGTGCTACACATCCCGCCCGGCACAGCCCCACCGTGTCAATGGAAAGACTCGCCATTGATTTCCGACGCTCCTTGGATGCTCTCCAAAGCACGGGGAGCACAACCCTAAACCTTCAGCCTGGCCTAAGTGATTGTTAATAATAAATCAATAATGATAATATAACCCTGCAGGGCAGTTTTGCTATCGGAGGCATCTTATTAATAGGAACTGAACAATTAGACCCTGACATCCCGGCGAGAGGGAGGCTTTGAAGTGCAAAGAGCTGCTGCGGGGTGAGGCGATGCGGGACCCGTTCGGGCGGCTGGTCCTCACCGGTGCCTGGAGCTGAGTCCTTCTGGGGGGAGGGGGTCCCTGCAGCCCCCCCAGCCGCTCCGGTACCCTCTCTGCAAAGCAGCTATAATCCCCACGGGATTATAATCTCCCCATGGGTGAAGAGCGAGGCATTGCCCTCCACTGTTCGCAGAGAGCTGAGACGGGGGGATAATTCACAGATCATCACACAGGTGGGTGCAAAGCTCAGCAGGGCTCAGAGCCCCCCCTCCCCCCCCCCCCAGCATCAAGCAGCCTTTAAACCGGGATGGTGAGGGGTCCCCTCGCTGCCCACGGCTGCTCGGCTCAGCTCCGAGCCCGTCCTCGTCCCTCTCCCACCGCTTGGCGCCTGACGCGGCTGCATAATCAGCCCAGCGAGGAACACAGGCAATTTTGCAGGGGAAATAAAAATGTATCTATAATTAATGATCCTCCAAGAACACACGGCCCCTTATTAATGTAGCAATTTGGTGAAACATAATTTATGAGACACTGAGCTTAATCATCGACAAGATCCCAAGTCAGACACCCGGGAAGGGAGGGAAAGGGGAGTCGCCTGCTGTGATTGCACGTTCAAAGGACACTTGTAACATCCAGCTCTTCTGGCAGGAACAAATCCCCTCATGATGTGGCTGGAGATAACCCAAGATGGGCCTGATGCAAGGGAAGGGGGGGAAAAAAGCAAATCCAAGCCGGCAGACAATCCATTTACAAACATCCTTTCCACGGGCACTGTGCTAATTATAAAATCAATAGACCCAAATCTGCTCTGCCAAACTGCTCTCCTCCATCCCTGGTCCACGGAGGGAGGCAGGACTTTCCTGGGGTGGCCCAGGAGGTCCCCACATTCCCTGGCAGTGGCCCTTCTTCTCCACCCGCTGTAGGACAAGCCCGGAGCAACAGGTTAGAACTTTTATAGAAGGTACCTGCATGGATCTGGAGGACGAAGCCACCCACGTGCGTGCTGTGGGGCTTGAGGCTGGGCACGGCAGTGAGAAATTCAGCGATCCCATTTAACCTGGGTTTCTGCGCGGAGGTTTCTAGTAGGATAGCATTTCCACAGGTTTGTGTGGGAAATACCTATTTCCAGGGAAAACAGAAAAACTGAAATATCGACTCGGTTCTGGTTACTGGCGCCTGAAAACACATTCATGCAGATTTTGATTTTCAGGTTTCCAGTGAAAACCCTCGGCATATGTTGAGCAGCATATGCAATGCGGAGTGGGGGCGGGTAGCAGGCGAGAAGATATTCCCAGTCAGCACTGGAAAGAGCCCAATGCAAAACCATTCGGAAACATCAGTAGCTTTTGCAAAATCATGTTCTCATTTCCCATTCCTTCACCAGTCCTGGCTTTGGATGCTCAGCACTTCTGAAAAGCAATCCAAGCTGTGATGCCACATGCTCTCTCCAGAGCTGCCAGAGTCCCTCTTCCTCGTGTGAACGGCAACTATCTTTTATCTGGGAGCTATTAACAATTAAACAAATGATGCTCCCTTATTTATTTTTTGTCTTGCAAAAGCTCCCAGAGACCCCAGGCGTAAGCCGAGGCCCATGGCTCAGAGAATTGGCTTTAAGGTGATGCTGTCTGTATTTAGCACATGCAGCATAGCAAGATATCTGATGGAAACACATGTTTCTCTTGCAACAGCCCCCTCTGCACAGCATCTCTCTGCTTGCTCTGTGGTTTAAATTAATTTTAAAAGAGATAAAAAAACCTCATGCGCACATGGGAAAATGCATGCAGAGTGGGTTTTACTGGATATTTCCCGGAGTATGAATGATCACGGCAGAGCAGTAATAGCAGCTCCAGGAGGTCTCCCCGAGGTGTCTTCCTCTCGGGTGGTGCGGGCTGAGAGCCGCGCACAGCTTCATCCTCACAGTCATTTCCCAAGGAGTAGGTCGTGAAATCCTTGAGTAGCCTTGGATTTGTCCCAGCTTTTTGCCCGTGGATTTGAAAGCTCATTACACGGGGTAAGCAGCGAGGCCTGACAGCCTTTCGGGGAGGAGGAGAGCAAGCCAGAGCAGGATAATGCCACCACCACGATCCCCGAAAGCCAGCCCGGCGGCTTCACGCACACAAGGACAGCGGAGCCAGGAGCAGGGGGATGCTCACGCCTGCCCACCGCCCACCTCTGCAGCAGAGCCCCCGCTCAGCCAAAGCCCCCGCAGGCACCAGCTCCACCAGCTTCTTTAAATCATGCTCCAGTCTGATAAGCATTTGAGAGCCTTTAAAATGATAATTGCACAGCACGGGATAAAGCGCAGCAGCCACCATGTGAATATTCATGAGCGGGGGACCAAGGATGCTGCCGTGTTCAAAGGGATGCGGGTGGTACCCCTCTGCCAGCAGCCCCAGCGGGAGCCGGCCCGGCACAGCATCGCGGCCCCTGCGGAGCACCTTGGGAAACAGTATTCCCCATTCAGCCATTAATTTACCTTTCTGATCTCCGTTAGCCCCCCCAAACCCCTTCGTTAGCACCTGGACTCCCAGCGTTTAAGGAGCAAGAGGCAGGATCCCAGATAAACTGGGCCGAAGCTGGCAATGCTCGGAAAACCCGGGCAGGTCCTACTGTTTGCTGCCAAGTGCAGCCTATAAACACCTGTATGCTCCAGCCATCGCTCTGCCAGCACCACGGAGAAAAGAACAGCTAATTAAACCCATCCTTGCTGCCACTGACCCCGCTGACGTTGCTCTGAGGGCTTTGACATCCATAAAGAAAAGGGACCACGAAATCAATTATCCCAAAGTCTGCGACGAGGGGCCTCCGGGAGCCGGCAGTCAGCGCTTGGATTGCCAAGGGGCCATCCGCACACCGGAGCTGGCCCCCAAAGGCTGCAAAACGTGCTTTCGGGATAGTTTAATTAGCATGATTTATGTCGCCTTCAATTGATTGGGTCCCCAGAGCTTCAGGAATCTATCAGAGGGAACGGGTAGCATCGACCCTTCGTTTCAAACCTGCCCCGGAATCCCAGGCACTGGGGCAATGGTTAATAAGCAAATATCTTGCTCATAAATACAGCCAGCGTGTGCTTGGGCGTGCAAAAGGCAGGTGGTGGGAGGGAGGGTCAGGGGCTTTGCTACCCCAACCCTGCACGGGGCTGGTGTTCCCATCCCAGATCCGAGCGCGACCCGCGGAGACAGGCCGAGTGGATGGGTTAAGAGCTAAGCAGCCAAAAGCACTGATTTGCAGTAAAATCAACCAAGCCTACAGCAAAGCAAAGTCCTTGAGAGCTAATAAAAAGGGAGGATTTTGTACCTTAGCATAAGCAGATGAGCTGCTAGCAGGTCCCGGCTGTCCCCTGTCATGGCAGCCGCACTGCGGAGCAGCACTGGATGGCACTGGGACACCAGGAGCGCAGTCCTGTTTGCTATGGGAAAAGCATCCTGTGGGTGCTCTTCATCTTTCACCCAGCTCCAGCTCCGCTCCAGAGCGCCAAGCTCTTTTTTTGTTGTTGTTAGTGGTGGTTTGGTTGAGTTTCTCTTCTCTCTTGATCCTAATAAAAATTAAGTGAAAGCGAAATGAAAGCAAAAAGCTTTGCAGGGTGAGGACGGAGCAAGGCAATTAGTTTGTGCTCTTGAAAATTATTCACTAATTGTGCAAGGAGTTGTGTACAAAAAGGGAACTAATAAAAGAGATTTAATTTGATTCTGGGAAAGGAAGGAGAGCGGAACGAGCAGCAGAATGCAGCTGAGTGCTAATGGGCTCTGCTGGTGCTCGGCTCGTCCCCGAGCAGGTACTGCCTTGCAAATGTGGAATTGAATCAACTGATGTTGGGGCTCTGAGCAAATTACCTGTGACTCCACAACTGCCTTCTCCCCAGGGACCCTGTCTGCAGCCCGGTGCGACTCCTGGGCCGTGGAAGAGCCATTGGAGCAACCTGGAGCTGACCTCCGGCACATAGCAATGATGCCACCTCGCTCCGGGGTTCACTGGCGATGCCCTAATTTTGCAAATGGGGAAACTGAGGCACACAGACACGGATGCAGAGAAGCACCCAGATCTACCTGGCCCTGTGCCTGCTGGGCTGGTTAGGATGGGGGTGAGAGGTGGATGTGCAAACACCCAAACATCCAAACCAGCTACATTGCAGCTGGGGGTGGCTTTTCATCCTGGATTCGGATATTCTGGGAACTTCCTCCCTGCCGAGCGAGGGGCTGAGACACAGGGACAAAAGCCTACCAGGAACATCCCCGGGATGCTCAGGGAGTACGGCAGGTACCGCTGGCATGTGGATGCCTGTGCCGGAGGTCTTGCCCATGGCACCAGCTAGTTCTGCAGGGTTTCTTTGGCTCTGCATGGAGGAGGGAAAGAAAAACTTCTGTAAGGAAAAAAGTGCCTGAGGGGAACCAAAGGCCCCTTCGGCAATGAGCTGTGAGGCAGAGCCTGAACATAATAAAAGATCTGGGATTTTTCTGGAAAATGCTCTGAGAGCGAGCTTGGTGCCCTCGGGAGAGGGAGGGCTCCTATGAGCGTGGGGCAACAGGTGTTTCGGTGGCCGTGGGGAAAATCAGCGCCAAGATTTCCCTCACCTTCTCTGGGGCTGGGACTGTGATTGTCCTCAGGGTCCCCCCACGCATCCAGCACCTGCTCCTTGAAGCCCCTTCAGTCCCAAAAAATCCCATCCCGAAGCTGACGCCTCCAGGATCAGCCCTTTAGGCAGCAAATAACCTGGCTGTAGTATCTAAGAGTGCATCTGCATGGCTCCTTGGTTTTTAGCAATCCCCTCCAAAGCCTTGGCAGAACCGCTATGGATTTTGCAGCAGAGATACTGCATTGGTCCGCACTACAGAAAAAAAAAAAAATGAAGGAAAGCAGCGCTCGAGTCTCAGCTCCTGTGTGCGTATGTGTGCACGCTTCCATGTGCTGCTAACCACTTGCCATCGCACCCTTCCCTCCTTCACTCGTCTGGCTCCTCCATCCTCAGCTCCCCCCTCTCCAGTACCTCGGCAGCCAGCAAAACACCCCCGGCCATGGGCTGGCACTTGCTCTCGGCACCCAGCGTGTTTCTGGCTGGTACGGCTGGCTTCAGCTCGCCAGCTGCACCGGCAAACCCTCGCGGCAGGCAGCACCGAAACAGCCTTTTTGCTGGCAGATGCTTCTCCCAGTCAGCTCTAGTGCCCCACTGGGAAAAGCTGAACCTTCACCTGGGAGCCTTTCTGCCTTTCCCGGATCCAGACGTGCCAATTAATTTGCCGTTGCTCTGATACATTAAACACGTACTTGTTATGGATGAGTTCTGGGATATTATTATTATTATTATTATTATTATTATTATTATTATTATTATTATTATTATTATCATCATCATCATCATCATCATCATCATCATCAATAATATCAATAATATTAATAATAGCAACAATATTAATAATATTAATGTTGTTGATATTATTGATATTAATATTATTGTTCCTTAAATCATAGCACCAAGATAACAGTGGACAGGCAGCGTCGCTGGCTCTGTAAGCACTGCACACACTGGTGCACGCTTCTTTGTTCGCAGTGCTCCTTCGCCCCTAAAGTCCTGTCCTAGCCAAGTAGGAGACTAAGCATAAACCCTGCAAGGGACCCTCCCCTGGGTGCCTTTTTGTTTTTTCTGGCTTCTTCCTCAAATGTTTAGAGAAGGATTTTCAGACATAGTGCTTGCTGCAGCGGGGGGCATAAAAATTACCCCTGCTCTGGGCAGCTGAGGGCAGCGACCAAGAGGTTACACTAGTGCCTGAAACACAGGTGCCTGTGCCCTGGGAAACAGCCCGCTGAGCCCAGATGGAAGAGAAATGTCTGGTGAAAACAGAGAGAATCAAAAAAAGAGTTGAGATCAATAAAAATGTTTCATTTCAATTCTTTCTGATGGATCGGAGTGCATGGGGAGGGCTGCCTGATAGATGGGTATATCTGGAAGGCAGCTCGATGGATAGGACTCCCTAAACGAACTTGGGTGCATTTCAGGTGATTATTTTTTTTTTATGACAGTTTTGTTTCTACTACTTGTACGTCCATAACAGTCAGGGCACAGCGACAGTAACAATCCAGGCAGGGATGTGGCGCGAGCCTGATGCAACACGCACACATGAAAACAGGCACCCAGGAGCGGCCGTGCTCTATTTTATTGCTTTTCCTTGAAGGCTAACTTTGTGATTATATTCATCTTGGTCTCTTTGGTGGGGGTAAACCGCAGCTGATGGGAGGGTAACTTTTGTGGAATTCATGTCTTCAACCCAGAGCCCTCCGGGAGATTTAGCAGCTTCCCTCTCTCTGGTGACTGATCTCTGGACCGTTTGGTAACTCCTAATCTAATCACCTGGTGACCTCCAGGGACATGCAAAAGTGCTTCTGTGTTTGGACAGCAATGACATTAATCTCCGAGATAGTTAATTACATGCTTGTTGGACTCGCTTTGTGCAGTAATGCCATGGATGTTATGCTTCTTTTAAAGTGAAGCCACTCAGAAATCCATGTTACGAACAAAATTGCTCCTGTTCAGGTGAATGCATTCCTAAAATATTTAAACTACTCCCTGTCTCCATCTGTGCTTCATCTGGCAGGGCTGGGAAAAGCAGCAGAGCGAGCCAAGGTGCTCGCAGGATGAAAGGCGCTGGCGAGAAATGGTACGTGGCTGCTGAGTCACTGGGAGGGGGGAAGCACGTCTGCGGCGTGCGAGCCACCGTGCCACCGCTCTCCTTCCCTGCTCCGGCCGAGGAGCTGCCGGGCACTCGGATGGCACCTGGGATTTCTTTGGGGGGGGGGCTCAGACCCTGCCCCGAAGCATTTCTTGAGGCTGAAAACCAGGCAGCATGGCTTGGCTGTGCAGCTCCGGCACTCAGCACCCACCAGCCTCCAGCGGGGCTCAGCAGGGAGCGTCCCACCGGGGTCTTTTATCCATTTTACAGCACGAAAACTCCTTCGAGGCCTTAGTAAGGACAGAGCCGTGGGTTTGGGTTTTGCTTTTTACAGGGGTAGCCCAACAGCACAACACATTCCCAATCCCTGCAGCCCCTGCGCACGGATCCAGTCATGTTTGCCCCTGGTATTTTTCTGCTGTATCAATTTTTGACAGGACCGATGACATTTAATTTTTCTGAAAGCTTCAATAAAAAGCATTTTAGCTACTATCACCTCAATCTCATTTCCAGTCAAATCCTACTACCTTCCCCATCCCGTACTAAAATAAAGGCGCAGGTTGCCTGACAGCCCATCACAGGCACGGCCCTGCCCAACGCCTAGCTTGCTTTGGGAACCTAAGGACAAAAAATTTGCTAAATGGCTTGAAAATAACATGAAGAGTGGCAGAAAAGCCGATGGCAGCTGGGGACAGCGTCCCAGGCACGGCATAAAAGATGGATGGCTTATACGGTGCCTCCTTTATGAACGGTCGTGTGGGTATGGCATCGGATGGGGACACGAGTGCTGCGGATGCAGAGCTCAGCTCTGCATCTCCATCCTCTGTTGTTACCCTGGATTCTAACATTTTGACATTATCAGAATGAAATAGTTTTCCTTCAGTGCCATGATTGTTTTGACAGCATTGAGACAAAATGATCCAACATTACAGAAACATTTCAACAGTTTTTTTGATCAGATTGTCCTTATTAAAAAAATACAAAAATCATCACCATAGGAAAGTTTCCAGATTTCAGCTGTTTGGTTTGATTCAGAAGGGAAAAGCTGACTGTGAAATGGCAGTTCCCGACACCGCAGGGCCACGGGGTGCTGCCAGCCCCTCGCCAGGGCCGGAGGACAGAAAGGGCAAGATGCACCCGGGCTGCGTGTACTGTCCCACATCAGAGCCACGGAGAGAAGACGGAAAAAAACAATAAAAAAAATCAAAACCTCCTGCACTTTGTGCTTTTTCATTTCCAGGCTGCCCCGTGGGTTGGTGTCAGTGCCGTGACCAGTTAGACTCTGCCATCCCAGGGGTTCAGCCGTGATGCTCATATTCCCAGTGACGGGCGGGTTTAAAAACCTCATCTCCCTTTGGCACGTTCCAGGGAGTCGGGGAAGGGAGTTTCCCTGCAAGCTGAGATGTCCCTGCTGCCTTTCCACCCGAACGTCATGGATGCTCTGAGCAGCGGCTGGCTCTGCAGCCGTGCAAAGCTCCAGCTCTGCCTGCTCCCAGCGAGCTGGAAACCTCCCCGGTGCCGAGGCTCCAGCCGTGACGGTTCTGGGACCTGCCGGCAAGGCAGCTGACTCCTGAAGGCATTCCATCCTGCTTCCAGCCAGACTCTCCTGGCAGCAACTTGCTTTCCGTTTGCACCTGGAAAGCTCATGCCCTCTCCCGAGGGAAGGAGGAGGAGGTCACTCGGGCTTTTTTCCATGTAACAACATTTCTGCTCCACTTTTTAGGACTATCTTTCAACTCCAGATTCAGCTTCTGACCTTAAACTTGGGCTTTTGCACCACTTTGAAGACAAAGTGCATTTAACAGCCACAAACCACGCAGCTGGAACCAAGGAAAAAGGGAAGAAAATGCCAAGTGGCTTCTGCAAGTTTTCCATAGGGGGAAAAAAAAATGCTCGGGAAAAGCTGCCTTGAGCAAGGGGGGCCGAGTGTGGGTGGGCAGAGGGACCAGCCCGCAGGCGAGCAGCAGACAGGGCCAGTCCTCCCCATCCTCATCCTCACACCGTCATTTCCCCGTGCAGCAGCAGAGCTAAGTGGATGTCAAACGCCAGCAGAGCCAGAATAGTGGCACTTTATATTCACTTTGCACGGGTATAAATGACTGCAGAGCAATGGAAAACGAGGCCCCTGAGCCCTCGGGGCCGTGCTCGCACGCCTGTGTTTGCTATCCAAAGCACAATAAACCACAACATGGGATTAATCTTGACTCCGCATTATTCAGGTTCCTTGCTCAGGAAAGTCCTACTGGGCTGAGGCTCAGTGCATCTCATTTTTGTGCTTTGCCACTCACCGTAGTATCAAAGGTCCTTATTTAATGATTGCTCCAATTTTATGCAGACAAATTGCCTTTGAACTCAAGGACTGTAAGGGAGGCTGCGGGTATTGCCAGGCTGGAAGTTTCGAGTCCTCAGGCATCTAACTAATCACAAAATCCCGAAATCCTCTCTTCTCCATGACTCAGTAAAGCCTTCAAAACCTCCCGCTTCTTTGCGCTTTCCCTTCCACAGCTCTTTCCCGAGGCTGATGAGACAGCACTAAATATTTAGCACATCTCCAAGGGCTCGGCAAGGGGCTGCTTGCCTTGACCGTGGCCACCCTGGCTCGTGCGTGGCCACAGCTCCCCGCAGGGGTAAATCCCCAGCCTGGATGGATGCTCTTGGACTACCAGGTCAAGGCTGGACCACAACACAGGCGTAGGGCAGGGGATGTATGTACCATGGGGGATGTATGTACCATGGGGGATGGATACTCCTTGGGTTGGACAGAGGCAGGCATAAAAGGTGGTGGGTGTTTTGGGAAGGTACGAAGGAGGGTGCAAGGAGCGCAGCGCATCGGTACCAAGAGGGGCCGCACGGTCCCATCCAGCCCCGCTTTCTGCCGAAGCATCGCTCGTGTTGGTGATTTTCTGTGCACAGGGCAGAGCAGCTGAGCCAGCCCGCACAGACACGGTTTGTACAGGGAACGGAGGAGAGACCGGAGGGAGGGAAGCATTCCCCTTTCCGCTTCAGAGCAGACCCAGTGAGCCTCGTCCCCTTGGGCAGCCCATCAGGGCTATAACAGTAAGACTGGTACTTCCCTGCCTGCCTTTTCCCTGCCAGATTTAACCCTCGTGGTCTCCCAGGGAGGGTAGGGCTGGAGGGTTTTCCAGCACTTCTTCAGCAGATAAGTTTAGTCAGGGTTTTCCTTGCTTTCCTCCCGGCTGGGAAAGAACCGCCCCGACCCACATGCCGCACACCCAGCACCGCTGCGCTGCTTTTGGGGACGAGCCCCGACGGGGTCCTGGGGAACCAAACCAGGTCAGCCTGGCACCGCAGGCATCCCGGTTCTCCTCCCGGTTCTCCTGCCCGGCTCCTGGGAAGGGAAAGTAGGGCAGGAGGAGGATTCCCACATCCCTGCCCCATCCCAGCCCTGGCTCTGCTGGCATTCGCCATCCCCATACCCACACCAAGTCTTCCCCAAAATACCCCGCAGCACCTAGGAGAGAGCAACCTTTGGGTAAACTTATTTGAGGAGGACATTATTTAAAGCTATTGAACTAATTACATATGGATGTGCTTCCCCCCCCCTCTGCTGCTGCTGCATCTCTTTCACCGCCCTTTGACTTTGCCCCCTTTCCCCTCTCCTCTCGCCGGAGCGGGAAGGGGAGATAAGGGGGAATTGGTATGCTTTGCAGAGACTTCGGGACATCGGGGATTTATTTTAATCCAGTCCATTAATCAATTTCTCTGTTGAAATTGAATTAACTGTCTTTCATCAGCATCACATCCTGGGACTTGAAAACAGTAAGAGGCACAGAAGAATGCAGATGAGGCAGCAGCCCTGCCTGCCCCCACGCAAGCTGCCGGCAGAAGGGGCTTTGCTTCCCTGCCCGGCCTCTGCGAGGCACAAGGGTCTTGTCAGTCCCTAATTGGGAAATGAAGGAGACAAGGTGTCATCCTGCAGCCCGAGCAGGTCTCCTCTCCCTTCCTTAACTAAACAAATTCACCGTCAAATCTCACTCCTTTATACTCTTCTTATTGGGGCGGGGGGAATATTTGCTTGAAATGCAATTCAAAATGAAAGCAAATCAGATCTGGCTCCCTGATTCAAAGGCAAAATGCTTATTACTCTGCTCTCCCTGCCACTGGGATCTCTAATGCTATGTAAATTTGATGGCGCTGAAAGAAACCGGTCCTCGCATTTCTGCCTGGAAATCCCCCTTCTCTCACCGCTCCTCACAGGATAATTGAAAGTAATTGGGGACAATGACAACTGACAAGGACTCAGCAATTCATGCACAGTCCTGTACAGTTTTTTCCCTCTTCTGTGGGTCACCACCACTCCATCCTCACATCGGATCCCATCCGGAGCCTGCCCAGAGGACAACTCTACTACCCTCTCCACTCAGCTACCTCCATAGCTTGATCCAGTATCCACCCAGATCAATAGGAGCTCCTCCATTCACATCAATAGATATCGGAGCGGAGACTAAATCTGGACTCTGGATAATGGCTTTATTTTAATGAGTCTTCGGCCTTCCAGTCATTAGTTCTCAACAGCTTAACTCGGAGCAAGGTGCAGTGAAGACCCCACTAGTGCATATTAGTTTCCAGCCCCAGCCTAAGAAGCAAGAAATAAGAGTAGAATTTGCAAAAGAGTAAAGTTGCTGCATTATTTAAAAATTTGCTGATGAATAATTTAGTCAAATGAGCCTGTGAATGTTAGACAATATTGCATTACAAAATAAATCAATTACAATATATGGAAAAAAAAAAAACGTACTTGGCTCATTGAAAAACACTGCAAAGGCGAACAATATTCCCTTTATTAAAAAAAAAAAAGAAGCATTTTAAATAAGAATCTGTAACGATAACCAAGGTACTACGATGAGCATCTCCATGAAAGGGAGGAAGCATCCTTCCTCTCCCCCAGCAGCTGCAGCAGCTTCTCTCCATTAACATTCCTCTCCTGTTTTGGCAAGGTTAACTCTGAACCCACCAGGTATCCCAGCTTACGGAATAGTTGAGTTAGTTGTCTGTAAATACACATAAATTAGCATCTGCTCAGTCCACCCTGCCTCGTTGCAAAGGGCCCTGCTTGACTGCTGCTGGCAGTCTCGCCGAGCCTCCGCACCAGCACCAAACCACCCGGCATCTCTCCCAGCGGGGTTTCTGGTTATTTAGAGGTCACCCCCGGCTTCGGGGCACCCCAGACCCCCAACCGAGCATCCATAAAGCTTTTGGAGCTGGGAGAAGGGACCTCAGCACCGGGGTCCCCTTGCTCTCCTCGCCTTAGGTTGGGATGCTGCGACAGCACTGGGGGACCAGCTCCCTGCTGATGTAAAAGTCCCTTGAAGCCAACAGCCATAAGGAAACTACACATATATGTATGTATAGTCCCGTAAATCCAGGAACAGGCTGGTAGCCGAGCGACTTTTAGGTAGAAAAGGAATTTCAATTTCTGCCTGCCTGTGCAGAAGTTGGGCTTGGGTTAGTTATCACTTTATTTGGGGCTGGAAGGGGTTAGGGAGAGAGAATTAAGGCTTCTCGGGAGAGTGCCAGGCTGGGGCACCTGGGTGCTTAATTGAATCCTGAAAACGAGTTAAAATGTTAAGCCTATTCCTACCGGTGGTAATTGGTTGTTGGCTTGATGGAGGAGACCTCTGTAGGTCCTTAACTCCGATCGTGCGCAAGGGCAGCGGGAGAGACCGAGGGCAGGGGCAACCGGGCTTTTGGGGACACGGGGACACCGCATTTTCCTGCCAATGTCCCCGTGATACCCGCCTGACGCAGGGCACCGAGCCCGGTGGTCCCGGCACGGCTCCAGCCAGCCTGGTTGCTGTAGAAGGGTTTGACGGGGAGGGCTTTCTTTGGACTTTTTCATTTAAAGATAAAGGAGCAGGAAAAATGCTTTATTTCCAGTCTTTGCTTCCTCCAGTTGAGGCTATTTTTCCTCCAGTCTTCTTCCCCCTCTCCTCTATTCGTGGCTTATAATCAACCTCTTTCTGTTAAGCTCTCTCTCCGGTTCTGGCCTCTCTCCTCTCTCTGCCCCGGGCTCCTTTGCTATTTACTCTCGAGCACAACGGCCCCACCGAGAGCAGGACGTTTGCCGGCTGCTCGGAGCCTGCTTTTCCTGCAAGTATCGCGGTGCAGGGGCTGGGAGGAACACAAGGCTCCTGGTAAAAGGCTCGCTGTCCCCTCCATCCACGCGTCACTGCCCAGAAATCAGCAGAATTTCTCCCAGGATAAACTGGGGAGCATCCTCAGCAAGTCAGGACTTTGGCTAGAAAGCATATGGATGTCTTATCCCAGTGTCCAGAAGTCAGGTTTTTAAATGATTTTCATTAGTGCTATGGATTTTCCACCTTTTGAACCTTCCAAATATGTTTCTTTACAAGCATCAAACAGAAAGAAATGTGACACTCTCCTAACTTCCCAGAAGCCAAGTCTTTGAGAAACCTCAAAGTCCTCGTGAGCACGTGGGACGGCTCTCTGCAACCTTGTCCTGCAAGTCTCAAAATTAGGATATTTGGAGCTTCCGCCGCTTTCTACACCCATGGCACCCTATCCAGCAGCGAAACAGCCAGACACCGGCTCATCCCTGGCCAGGAAAAGGGGAATCCATGTAGGAAAAAGGCATCTTCCACCTGCACAAGCCTTGGGAGCACAGGGTAAAGCACTGACATTGCTGCATCTGCAAACTTATCACTGAGAGGACCCGATGGAGAAGAGAGTCCAGGCAGTTTAATTAAAGATAGGATTCTTCAAGTGCTTATCACAAGGGCAGCGAGAGGCAGGCTCTGCCAGGACCCGAGGTTAACCTGAGCAATTTAAAGCTTTCGGCACAAAACCCTTGACAAGTGAGACAAGGATAGTGGGGTGATAAACCGGCAGGAAAGCACTGCCAAAGGGATGCAACGTAAGCACTGTCGGCTGGAAGAAGGGGCAGCCGAGGAAACAGCCGGGGAGAGGGAATATAGCTTTTAGCATCATCTATTCCTGTCTGGAGGATAACTGATCCTGAAGCGGTACCCAAAACGTGCTGGAAGGAGAGCAGGGCTACAGCTCAGCATCTCTGCACTGCCAAAGGCTTCCTACATGCAACAAACTCCTCATCTTTTCTTTGCACTGCAGCCTTATGCTTCTAAAATTGGAATTGGAGGTCCTGGCTGTTGTCACAGGCTAAATGTCCCCAGGAGTGGGACAATTCGCTGCCCTTCACCATGGGAACCTGCTCAATGCCTGTGCAGACTCTCAGGGTGAAGAGCCGTCGGGATTTCCCATGCGAACACAGGCACGTGGCCTCTCTGAGAGCCAGGACAAGCGGCAAAGCATTCCGATACGTGAGAAAAAGAAGGGGAAAAAAAGGAAAAAAAAAGGCAGAAAACACAGTCAGAGCTAGCTAGTGCTGGGGTCATATGGAGAAACAGGATCCGTCACCCCAGACCACACACCAGCTTTGGGAAAAATACACCCTGCAGCCTCGGTAGAACCGCAGAGCCCCAAGCCTGCGGCCAAGCACCTCCCCACGCCGGGGAGGGACACGCAGGACTGCCTGCCCCCACTACCTGCCAAGGGGAAGATTTCTTAGCAGGCAGTCAGCAATTTCTCAGCCCACACTCGGCGAAAAATTCAGCATTGCAAAAAAAAGCCAAACATTTCTTCCTCGCCCTCCCTGCTCCCACATGCCTCGCCGGCACTGACAGCCCATGCCGCCAAAATTCAATTAAAAGCCCTCAGGGTTTGGTGGCTGCAGCCACCCCCGCGTGCCCAGGGGTGCCCCCGACCTGGGAATATTTTCCAAAATTTGGGAGCGCTGATGCTTGCTTGTGCGTTCGCCTTCGCTGGGGAAATGGGAGGGCAGAGCGGGAACAGCTTTTGCATGACTCGGGGGCTTGGCTCCTCCTTTACAGTCCCGAGCTCCACTCCCAACCCATTCTTTTCCCTAGAAATATGACAAAAAGGAGGAATATTTCATTTCAGAACAGGTGGGGTGGGGATATTCCTGACTAGGTCCATCTATCACAACCAGGCAAGCACATTGTGTATGCAAACCCACTGGGAAAAATAAAATGGATGTTGTGGAGCTACTCGGGCAGATGAATAGGGCTGAGCCAGCTCTGCCCTGTACCCATGGTGATGGGCAGATGGAGAAACACCTCTTCCATGGGGCAAAGCATAGCCAGGGAGCACCCAGCTTCACTTCTGCCCCAAGGAAAGGGCCCAGCACCCACAAAGCTGCTATCAGGGGAGAGCATCGCTGCGGGAAGGAGGGGGCCGCTTGGCTGTTTTTCATGGTGAACAGTATAAAGCTCAGAGATCATATTAACTTTTAAAATTGCCTTCTGCTGGCTGGCTGGATCCTGATAAAGCACAAAGATATATTACCAGCTAACAACGTGTGTACAAGAGGAGCGAGAGGGAGGCTGCTCTGGGTTTAAAAGTGTCAGGTCTCCTGGTTTTGCAGGTTCACGTGGCTGGCTGGGAGAAGAGCAGCACTGGGGAGAGATTAGGTGCTGATGGACCCCCTGAGATCCATCAGATCTCATGGTGGGTATGGAAATTGGAGCCAGACCAGTTAAAGCACCAGCATCCACCCAGGATACTCAAAGGACTTTCCACAAACTTCACTCTGGCCTTTCTGACATTTCCAGGTGGATTTTCAGCAAAGCCAAATTACCCAAAAATAACCCAAACCTGGCCATCTGTCCCACATGGGGCTGAGCTGCGGGGTCGCAGCCAACGACCGAAGAAAGGAGGCTCAAAACCGTGCGCCGAGCTGCTAGAGCTGGGCTCAGAAGTGCTTACACCGACATCCCAGGGACAACAGCAGATGTAGATCTCCCTTTCTACTCCAGCAGCAGCATCTCTGCAAGGGCTCCAGGCAGGGCCAGGCATCTTAACCAAATTTCTTGGGCTTTCTGGAGCTGCAGGAGAAATAGGCTTCTCTTGCGTTAATTAAATCATAAGAGGAAATGATAGCGTGGATAAAAGCAGCAAGTGCGGAGCGGCTGGGAGCTGGTGCGAGCCTGCGCTAATGACGGCTGATTCTGCATTAGCATGACTGCCTTTGGTTAGCAGACAGAAATATGCTGAAGCAGAGGCTTTTGTCAAACTCGGGCCAAAACACATCTGTGAATAATTGAACAATATTCATGTTGGAGGAGTCAGCAATTTAGCGCTGGCTTCCTCCGCAGTCTGGGAGGAAGAGGAATGGCTTTTGGAGAGCAAGAGGAGACAAAGCCAGCTCCGGCTGGTACGTCAGCAGCCAGATAACGAGACGTGCAAGGGTGACGCTGGGACCTCGCGGGCTCGTGGACAAACAGATCCCCATCGTTTCTGCTGTGCAATCGTCAGGACCCATGAGCGGATGGGAGAGAAAGCTGAGAGGAGGAGGAGGAGGAGGGTGGAAGGGAAAAGGTGAGAGTTGTAATAGCAGCTTTTGAATCCTGCATCATTTTTCTCCCCTTGAAAGGTCAGAGACAGCTGGCCCTATTAACAAGGACCTTTGGTGGAGAAAATTGCCTTGTGAGAGGGTGATTTCCAGGAGTGACACTCTATTGATCGCATTGACTGCCCACTAGTGTCATTTAGAGACCGTCAGGCTGCCGCCTGGGTGCTTCAGCCTGTGCCAGCCCGCTCCCGGCAGGCCACAAGCCCTGGGGCTGCCTGGCCTCACTCTGCTGCTTCACAGGTTGCAGGGGGATAACACAAAAAAAACAACAGGAAAATTGCTGGGGAAAGAAAGGGAAGGTCAGGGGACGGAGCAGGGCTTTCATTTGATCAGCTAAAACCAGATTCGTGTTACTCCCCCATCACGGTCTGTGGGATTTTGTGCCGGCAGGATGGTGCTCAGATGCGGAGAGCAGCTTGGATCCCCCCAGGCTGCTTCTGGCCCTGGAAGACCCTCTGTGCGAGAGGGAGGAGAGGGCTCGGGAAAGCCTTGGTCCTTGTGCTGAGATTTGCCCATCAGCCCCAAGCTCAAGGGCAGCGAGGAGATGCTTAGCTTTCAAAACTGCACCAGCCTGTCCACACAGATGCCTTGGCAAGCCTGAAGGTCAAGCAAATTGGGAAACCAAAGTTGCTGCTGCAAAGAAAGCCATGGGAGGGAATGCAAAGGTTTTGCAGCATCTTACAAAAAACCTGGAAGAGGCGAAACATTTCTTCTTTGAAAGAATCCCCACTCTCATTTTCAAAACAGTTCCTGACCTACAAAACAACATCAGTGAAACTCTTTGATTGTTTCTTGCTGTTGTGTTTTCAGCTGGAAAAAAAAAAAAAAAAAACAAAAAAAACCCAACAAACCCAACAAACCCCAAAAACCCAAAACATTCACGGCTTTCAAGCTCCAGCCTGAAGCTTCTAGTGCTGCTTTTCGGCAAAACCCTGGGCCAGCGCCTGCCAGTTCCCTCTGGCCACACACACTGTTTCCCACCACCTTTAGCAGCACGGCAGAACATGCGTCTCGCCGAGCTCCAGCTCCTGAACAGGTTTGTAAATCTGCAGTAATAATAGCGCGAACAATAGTAAATCTTTGCTCCGATGTTCAAGGCTGACACTTCTCCTGCAAACTCGAATCTGTTTTTCCCCTGAACAACCCTGTTTATAAATAAAGACATCCCACCCTCCCCATCCTTCTGTTTGCTGTACTTGAGGCTACACGACAGCTGAACAAAGCCCGGAGAAATGAATGGCAACTTTGCAAAGAGCAACAGCGAAGGAAGACGGTGTGGGGTTAAATTGCCCAGGTGCAGCATCGCTGCTGTGGTTCACATCGGGGAGCAGAGGCACCAGCAGTCAGATGTCCCTACCTTGCAGGGGTTGATACACGTGGGGGAATCTATTTTCTAAGCTGGAATCTAGCCGACCACATCATGAGCGCTGTCATCTTTAAACGGGACCCTTCTCACAAAGTTTTTCCTCTTCCTTGGTTTTTTTCCGAAGTTTCTTTCCATTAGCATGCGCGCTCACACTAAGGGAACCTCCTTCCCTCTGGCTGCTCCCTGCCTGCAGTGATTTGGGGCAGCGGCAGGGCTGGCGGAGGAGATACAAGACCCCAGGTTTTGGGGTGAGAGCAAGGAGAAAGACTGGGGAGATGGCCCCCAGCTTTCCCGCAGGCAGCACAGGCTCCGAAAGGAGATATGCACATCCCTGGAGAGGGGACAAATCAGTCTCTGGGACCCCAGCAAAGCAAGGATCTGCAGGCAGCAGCCTTGCCCACAGGGAGCGGTGCGTTGGCTGGAGCGGGTGCAGAGCCAGGCTGGCGAGCAAAACACAAGCAAGCGCGCTCCAAGAAAGCATCTGTCTCCAGGCTCACTGCCCATTTTTCAGGCTTATTTGCAAGCTATGGCACAGCAAGGCATGAGTATTATGTGCTCAGCTACCAGAAAAGCGGGGAAATGGAGGGGATGGCAGATTGAACGATGGCTTGGCCAGAGCTGTACCAGATGCAGGAGGGGCTGTGGGGACCCTGGGCTGGGAACAGCCTGGGGACCTGCTCCTCAGGGCTGGCACTGCCGAGTAAACGAGGGGAGCAGCCCGGCTCCCCCAGCTGCCAGTTAACGCATCCAAGGATTAGCAAGCGCTTATAAAGTGCTTTGAAAATGTAAAGCGCAACAGAAGTGATCATTATTTAATAAGCAAGAGTAATAATGAAAAGCAACCAGAGCAGAGCAGCCAAGATCTGCAGGTTCAGATTTTTAGCAAAGGGCTGGACAGGGTTGGGGGGGGGGCTGCACTGCTCCCCCCTACCCCGCTTCTGTCCTCCCCTCCTTGCCTGCTCCCTTCGGGCTCTGCAGCCCAGCCCCTGCCACAGATCAATACTCTGTTAACCAGGGAAGAATCCCAAAGGAGAAAGGCTGGGAATGCCCATGGGACCCCTCTGGGAGATGGGAAGCAAAGAGCAGAGCCTGGGGGACACAGCACTGGGGGGATGCCAGGCTTTGCAGGATGCATTAACATTAATGGCAATACCGATGCCAGCAAACAGCAGCTTCAATATTTTGAGGCACACGCAGGTGACAGGCAGGACACAACCATTGCTGCTCCCCGGAGTCCCAGCAGACAGAGCAGAGGGAAACACCACCACCACCACCCCCCGAGACACCCACCCCAGATCCTGCTCCAACAGTGTGGGGGTAAGGAATTGCAATTCCCCCTCCCCAGCTCCCCGCGGTGACAGGGAGAGGGACAAAAAGCAGGAGGGGAGCGACGCACACGAGGCTCGCTCTGCTCCTATAAACCTCTCCCGTGTGGGGAGCCTGGGAAAGTCTCTGCAGGATCTCTGAAGACTTGGGTTGATGCTGAGCTGCCTAATTTGGATGAATCCATCATCGAATCCCACGGCTGCTGGAAGGGGTCCCGTGTGAGGGGTGCAGCCGTGCTGGAGATTTGCACCTTGCTTACAAGTTGCTCGGGCTCAGAGCCAAAAAACCACCCTGCTGAAGCTTCCCACCCTGTTTTTCTGATTCCTTTCCAGACCAGGAATTGCATGGCCCAGGAGGAGCTTATTACCCAACCCACAGGAGATTGCAGTTCTTCCCATGTGCATGGTTGCAGAAGAGGCTGCAGCTGATGCCCAGCATACATCGCTGCGGTGCGGCGTGTGCCCCGCTCCCCTGCTGCGGTGAGGAGGGTGAAGGGCTGGGGGGGGTGATGAAGGCCTGACCCTCCCTAGAAAATGGAGAGGCTGGAGCTGCCACCTTCTCTTTGTGGGAAAAATCATCTTCGGTGCATGGAAATAATCAGGGTAAACATAAAATTAACATGTTTCTGCCAGATTTGACATGCTCCCCCACCTCCAGACAGATGCTTTCCCATCCCCAGCATCCAGCCTTGGCTGGGAGCTACCATATGGATTAGATTCTTTTCCTGGAACTTGTTCTATAACACATGCATAAAATGAGTTATTTTCGCTTGGGCCCAAAAGCTGCCATTGCGCCCCGTTTCCCTTTGACCTATCCTGTTTTTCCAGCTTATTTATGGGCATAATTACACCCCGCTATCGATTTTCTGACAGCTGTCCTGATGCTAACTATTTTATAGAATCAAGCTCATTTCTACAGCAAAGGTTTTCATGGGCCTTGGCAGCCTGAGGAAGGTGGCTGACACAAGGAATAATCGCATTTTTCTGCTGGCATTAAGATACCTGCTCCTGGAGCCAGGGCAACACGGAGGAGGTGAGAGGATTCGGTCGGCCAGGGTCTGGCAGCGGGGACCGTGTCCGTCACCTCCTCCGAGCGGAGAGCAAGGAAAGGGCAAAATTGCAGGAGGTGGATGGAGAACTGCTGAGATGCTGGTGACGCAAGAAAATCACTGACAAAACAGCTTGCACATGAGTTTAGAGGAGATGTTGCTGGCTCCCTTAGCGCAGCGCATCAGCCAGGTGGGTTTTGCTCAGAAAAGTCTTATCCAGGGCACCAGGCAGGTTTGCTCGCTCAGACTTTCCCTCTCTGAAGGGCACCAGTAGAAATATCAGGGACTCATGGGGAATTTGGACACGTAAATGGCAGCTTTCATGGAATACAGAGCCGAGGAAAGAAAATTAAATCAACTCAGTATTGAAAGGCTCTTTTTCCAGAATTAGGAGTCAAGTGAAAACACATTTAAATAGCAACATTTCCAAGTGATGCGTAAAACCACGATGAATTCCTGTGCGTAGGAGGGGAAAAGAAAAACCCAAACCCAACTTTCTTTCTCCAATCCGAGCTGGTGGCTCAGGCCCAATGGTGGAGCTGTGAACTCAGCAGGAAAGCCAGAGTACCCAGGCAGGAGGCCAGACGCCAGGGTGATGGACGGGCAAGGATGGGGGGGGGGCATTTCTACGAGCAGGCAGCTCTGCCTTCCCGCAGGCTGCCTGGCTCTCACGGTTCTCCTGGGACATCCAGCGACTGTCGGTTGTGTCAAGAAGCTGCTGCTACGTCCTCCCCAGGCAGGGATGGTGTCTGAACTGCCCTGCCTGCAGCACTGTCTGCTAGGCTCTTTGGGGAGAGCCGGAGCAGCAGCAGCGGGTTTAGAAACCTTAAATAAATCAGCACGGCAGCTCAAAGCAGATGAAGTCGCAGGCGGCACACGCTGGCGCACGGTGGGAAATTAAAATTGATGCTCAGGTCCCAGCTCCGCAGAGCTGCTCTGACCCACTTGCAGGAGGAAAACTTCATGCAAAGGGCCTGTCAGATGCTCTCTGCTCACTTAACTCCTGCGAGCCTGGCTCGTTCACGCCATCCCAGCCTCTCTCTGCTTTACAGGTGCTGAGACACCCCAAAGCCAGGCAGATGTGCCACCCCCTAACAGCCTTTCAGCACTTCCAGACACCCCCAAACCTTCCCCTTTGTATAAACTCAGTGGATTTCCATTTTTTCCCCTACTCTCAATGTCACCGCCTTGACCATAGTGGAGCAGCTAAAAAAAAACCCCGAAAGTGGAGCAGATATCCACAGAAAGGGACCATCAAACAGCTGTCCCATCAGCCCAGGCTTCAAAGGCAGCCTAAGGAGAGCGTTTAGCCGGTGCACCCTCCAGGGAAGCATATATATTCCTCTGCGGCTTCTGCCTTTCCCTACGCTGCAGCGAAGGGAAGTACAAGTTGCCCTGCCAGAAATACATCTCACCTTTTATAGCTGCCTTTCAAGTTGCTGCTGGTTTTTCCCCAGGTGCTGGTGCAGCTCTGCATCGCTCCCCTCCTGCCTCCCTCCGTTCCCTGATGGTGCCTGTACGGGGACGGATCCTGCAGCCTCCTGGCTCTGCTCATCTCTCCGACCCGTTCCCAAAGCTCGAGCAAAACTCTTGCTTGGATCAAAAGCAGCCCGGTGATAATCAGTGAGCAACGGCCAGCGGTAACAGAGCAGCCCCGGTACAATTATGTATTGATTCGCTGCATTATGGCCGTGCTGATTGCCTCTCATCGATACAGAGCTGCCCGCTTGGCTCGAGCGAAGGCAACAGGTCAGGAGGGGATGTCGGTGCATGGTGGGGTGCAGGGAATCACTCTGCATCCCTGGCCGAGTCCCAAAAGCAAAGGCAGCCGTGGGAAGCACCGGCAGCATTTCCAAACACACGGCACTCCCTGCCCCACGCCACGACAGCTGCCTCGGTGCATGGGCCAAACCATCGCTGCCAGCCCTGAAATGGGGGGATTTACAGGCACCAAGAGATGCCTGGACACCCCCCCCCCCCCCAAGCAAGGGGGGTAACTGAGCAAGGGCACGAGAGCAAACGCTGCTCATGCAACGGGCAAACACGGGGGCTTGGAAAAAACAAGCCACCCTCTCCCAGCCAGGACCAGAGGATCTCCACACCGAAGCCTGGCTGTAAATGCACATGTATGGTCAAGTAAATTCATAGCTGTTCCTGGCACCTCGCCTTGGGAGATCTCCAATTGCTGTGCAGACTTTGCACGGCATCCCGCGAAGGACGTGCCCAGGGCAGGCTCCTTACCAGCGGTGACAGAGGGAAAACAACCTTGCAAAAGCACTTTTCTCAATCCACGCTCCAGTTAGCCAGCAGTGAAAGGGGACCCTTAGCAATGAGGCTGAAAACTTGTCCCTAGCTGATCTCAATCAGCCAAAAAACACCCATCAAATTCACATCCTTAACCCACCGAGGCAGTGGGAGAGCGACCGGTGGATGCAGGATGCTCCCACGGCACGATGGGGACCTGGGATCTGCAGCAGGAGCCAACACACCAGATATTCACTCCATAAATTCACACCGTAACACCGTCCTTCGGCGGAGCAGCCCTGGGTAATACCAAGCAAGAGTGTATTGCGCTTTTTTTTTTTTTCCAAACAGAAACAGGTCATAACAAGTAGCAGCCATTAGACTAATTAGCCCCAGTGAAAACAGAAGTGTGGGGAGGATTCAGCAAAGGCATTAATTGAAGCCAAATAATGAATATTTAACTCTCTTAAGTAAAGTTTAATTAAGTTATCCTATGGCTGAGGCTTTTTGCAGTATTACTGTGGCTTTCAAGCACATTAAGATGAGCCAAAAATAACCTTGCCAGAGACACGGGGTACTCTCCCCCTCTCTGCTCCCTTCTCTGCAGAGCTGCATCACTGTTTAGCCCATAGGTTTCATTAACAGTAAAGCTGAATTAATTTAGAGCAAGGGTCCTCTGGCTGGGCTGCCCCTGGCCCCTGCCCCTCCCAGGCTGCAGCAGTTTATTCCCATCGCAAGATCCTGGGGACGGGCATTCCTGGATGCTTTTTAAGGATTCTTAATCCCTTGAGGGGGGAGGATAAGGTGCCCTGCATCCCACGGCTCTTCCCAGGAGCCGTTGCCACCCTCAAAATCCCTGCAATTGGAAATAAATGCAGCTGCTCCCACTTTGGAATGAAAACGCAACAAGTGGCTTTAGCATCCCAATCTACATTACCCTCCAGCTTATGCCACACGAAGACGCCTGCCAGATTCGCTTTACTCGCAGCGGCCATTCCCGGGTGGCAGAGGAAGCCGCCGCAAGGCCAGAGACCACAGGAGATTCTTCTGGGCTCCAAGAAGTGTTTTATACCACAAAACTACCACCCATCCTTCACCTGTCCCCCGTGGGGAGGGAGACCGGTGCCCAGAGCTGCACGGAGGTGCCCCCGCCGCTCCCAACCCCTCCGGGAAGGATGCGGGTCCGGCTGCCGATTGCTCTTTTAGCAAAACCCAAATTCATTAGCGCACTTCCCCTCGCTCCCAGGTTTGCCCTTTAGAGCTTTCAGCGATTTTTGTTGATGAGCATTAACTTCCCCTCCAGCCGACGATGCCGGGAGTACACCTGATGAGCAGCTTTAATGTCACTCGCTAATTGCAGAGCCCTCCATCTCACCCATCTCCAGGAGCTAATGCACCATTAGCACCGGGGTAAGAGCGGGTCCTGCAACCAGGGGGTGCGGAGGGGACCGAGCCCCCCGCCTCTCACCCACCAAAGCCTCTCAATCAGTCCGCGATGGCCACGCTCCAAAACGCCCGGGATGCCGATGAGCGATTCGTAACAACACCCCATCAGGTACACGAACCTTCCTGTAATTGCTTGTCCTTCTCAGGGCTCTTAAAAGCTTTCCACTGGAAGAGAACAGAGGCTCCTTGTCAGAAACAGGCTATTATACAGATGAAAAGAGCCCTCCCCCCCCCTTCACTGCCTCTTGTATTTTTTTCTTCATGTTTTATTTTCTGCTCCCCACACACACACGGTTCTCTCCCAAGCTGTGGGTGAGGCTGAGACGTGGCTGAAAGGACATCGCTTTGAGACGATGCCACTGCTGGGGAGGGTTTAACCAGACCATTTTAGGAAGCTGGTAGGGCAGTAACCTTTACCGTGGGTCTAAATGTACACAGGACCACGCACGGGCACGCGAGACCAGGGATGGGCTTTCGTTGCATGTTTGATACTGCACATCAAGCTGGCATCAATCCTCAAGGGACCTGGAGAAACACGGGGCGTGCTGCGTCCCCCACTGCCCGTGGGGACGATGCCATGTGGTGCCCCGAATCCTCGTGAGATGGCCGAGAGCTCCTCGGGGCAGTCGCGGGCCACCAGGAGGGAACGCACCATCCGGAGCATCGCATGGGGTCAGAGCCCCGTGGTGCCCCCCGGTAGCGGGGACCAAAGGGCTGGGGGTGCCTCGGGGAGCCTCATTTGCAAACTTCCCTCGTCTCCAGCAGCGTGGGATGACGGTGACTGGAACGGCTTCAAAACAAACCCATCGAAGGCATTTCAAACAACTCCCTACCCATCTCCCGGAGATCAAACTGCCAGAGCAGAGTAGCGCTGCTGACTCATAACGCTTCATTAGCGATTCACCAGCAATTAATTCATCTCTTGATGATGTTCGGTCACTTTTATACATGGAGAACCTGATTTTCATCTCTCTCATGCTGGCTTTGCATTAGTGTAGCTCTGCTGATTTCAGCGGGACTGGGTTGCTTTGCGAGCAGCCGTCCCAGCACCCTCTCCTCCTGCCAGAAACCAGTTCCTCTGTGCAGAGCAGCAAAAAAAAAAAAAAAAACACCCAACAAACAAACCAGAAAACCTGCCTTCAACCAGCCCTTGCTCTCCCTCTGATTTTCTGCATTTTTCTTTAAAAGACCTGAGCCAGGTGCCTTTCCGAGGCTGGGAGACAATGCTAGACAAGGCTTCTGGTTTGATCCAGCCTGACAATGCTTATGCTCCGCTGATATTTGTATCGAGTACCACAAGGCAAGGGAAACCAGGATCTTCCTTTTGAATCAGTACTTAGCCTGCTTACAAGGAGTGGTCAGGGTCACTGAACGGGAAAACCATTTCATTCTCCCTAGAAATAGTCCATTACGGTGCCGTTAAGCTGCGGGAACAGAGGGCAGCGCTGCACAAAAAGCAGATACACCTCCACTTGTTTACCACCCCCAGCCCCACCTTCCCCTTAGAGCAGCCTCTTCAGCTAAGAAAGCGCCTGCAAGAAGCTCTGGGGTGCAAAAGATTCACAGGGTACCCAGATAAAGCAGCAGGGAGGAGGGAGATTGGGGGCTCAGGGCTGCCATCGCTTTCCCTCAGGCCAAGGAGCGATTTGGGAGAGTCCCCAGCCCAAGGCACCTTGCTCCAAAGTTTCACCAACTGTGCTCAAAAATCTGATATTTTTGGAGCAGGGGAAGAGGCAGGCAAAGGGGAAGCACAGTCAGTCCCGGTCAGCAGAAGGGGAAACTGAGGTACAGAGTAATTCTGTATATAGATACGCATTTTAAATCTCACCTCCATTAAAGACTGATCTTCCTACCAGGCCAGACACTGCAGCCCTGCTCAGGCACAGCCCCTCTTCCATGCCAGTGGGATATTTAATCTGTGGAAGAGCCAGGCTGCCACAACCAGCCTGTTAGGCTTTGTAAAAACTCTTCTTACAAAATCAGAATTCGGGACCCGAAAGGACTTGACAAGGTCCCTTTATTGCCCCCACTGTCCCCGGAGAAGCTGGCACCAAATAGATGTCCTCTTTGATCCAGGGAGAGGATTTTTCTCTCTGCCTGTAATTGCCTGCAGCTTGCTGGTCGATGCTTCCCAAATGGAGCGGCAGGGCTTGCAGGAAAGAGGATTCCCAGGGTGGGCTGGGACAGGGACAAAAATTCATAGTGGGGGAAGATGCTCAGACATAGGAAAGATGCATCCCCCCCCCAGCCCAGAGGGATGCTCTTTGCACAGGTCGAGGACCAGACCCACAGCCCTGTTGAGGTTTTCCCTGGTTTCGGGAGCTTTATGTCCCAAGTGGAAGGACGTGGGTCGCACCCTGCTCCCCTGTGCGAGAGCCGCAAGCTCTCGTCTCATCCTACCTCTGCCAGCCAGCCCCCATTTCTCTATTTTCGTGCCCTTCTTTTGTTCCGCCTTCTTTCTTAACACTTTCCCCCACTTTTTTTCCCCCCCATATGTTCCTTTAGAAGAAGAAAAAGTTGGGCTGAGAACCCGAAAGAGAAAAAATACAAGCAGAGCAGGGTGTTTCAGGGAAAAAAAAACAACCAGAATTATTTTTAACAGGGATGGAAACAATTACAAGCCTAATGGAAAGCTATAATGAAGATTAGCTTGGGGTTTTTTTCTACCAGTAACAGCTTCCATCAGGGGGGAGAGAAGAAAAACCAACAAGAAAAGGGCAGATTTTCCTGTAACTTTAATTTGCAGTGATTTTCCTGCAAGGCTCAGCCAGCACCAGTGGCTGTTGCACACTCCTCCAGAGCAGCGGCACAGCCGGAGGCTCTGCCACGAGCACCTGTGTTTGCTACGGGCTGGGTGCAAGGAGAGCACCTGGCAGAGGAAGATTTGGGGCTCGGTGGAGGACAAGGAGGCTGGACTCATGTACACACACACACACCTCTGAATTAGGCAGCCTCAATCAGCTCCCATTCATCCTCTCCCCATGCCCTTGGCTTCCTCTGAAAGCCCTTAATCATTTCTCTTATCTTCTGGATGAAAGGGCGGTGGTTAAGGACAGCGGGGTCCTCCCTCTGTGTGCCGGGAGGATGCTCGGAGAGGCGACAGCATGGGACGGGATGAGCACAGCCAGGATGGGGACACAGGATGGATGAGGCTGGAAGGTCTGGAACCCCCCAAAACAATCAAATTGCTCCTTCCCATCGAGACGCCTGGCCCGACAGCAAATTTCTTGCCCCCACAGATCATCAGGGATGCTAAACGAGAGCCTCAGCACTTGCTAAGCTGGAATAACCCAGCGTGGGCAAATGCAACAAGCTCTCGCCCAAAATCAGTACCTCTGGCTTCCCATCCCATCCGTGTGCACCCTTCCTCTCCTGGCCCCTCTCGCCCAGTCCCAACCTCCCCGGTCAGCTTCTCTAGCAGTTCAGCATATTTTCAATGTGAAATAAATGTTATTTTCTCACATGCCAAAGCCCAATTCATCTTCCTGTCAAGAAAAATCACAGGGAGAGGGCGAGCAGCGGCAGGCCACTTACTGCTTACACGCAGCAAAAGGGATAACGCTGCTGCTCGCACAAATCCTTCCTTCCTTGTTTAATCAAGCTGAAACACGGCTTGCGTGGGGTTGGGAGGGAATTAAAAAAAAATAAGAAGAACAGAGGAGGTGGAAAAAGTTACCTTGTTCTCCTCTCTAGTCCCTTTTGTTCTGTCCAGAGCTATAAAACCCAGTGTGATTTTTATCTTTTCATAAACTTTTATTGAATCTGATGTTGGGAGGGCCGTGGAGTGCCATCCAATTAAACTTCCCCCTAATCCCACTCTTAACTCCGCAGCACCGATGGGAGATTAAGAACTAATAAAGATGACAAATGAGGGGAGATAAACGGGAGCCAAGGAGGAGGATGGAGGGCAGCAGGGCACCAAAAAAAGGGCTTTAATTGTGAAAGCCGTAACCTCAGTAACTCGAGAAATATGGCTTTCATATACTGCTGGGCAATTGGAGCCGGGTAAAGCTGATATTAAACACAGTCCCAGCTTTCCCTGCAGCCACACGGGTCCAGGGCTGCCCAGAGCTTGCAGACGAGATGCTCTTGCTTGCTTGCAGGCTTAGCTGCAGCCACGCTGCATTTGCAAGGGTCCATGCTTCTTTGCAGAACACTCCCCAGAGTTAGTCTCTATCCAAAAGTGATTTTCCCCCATCCTGCACACATTTTTGCTGCGCAAATCACAAACGCTGTGGGCTGGGGAAAGCCCAAGAAAAAACCATGGGGGAACCTGTCGTGAAAGGCAGCTGATGCTATTTAATTGCCGGACAAGCTCATGAGTCTGTAGGAGAGACGGATTGAGGCTGAAGTCTGAGCACCCCGCTTCCAGGACCACCGGAGGAGATGAGACGTCCCGGCAAGACTCCAGCTGAGAGGTTGTTGTAAGCAATTAGCTGCCTGCCTTCCCACACCCAGACTCCTCACCCATGTATTTTCTTAGCTCTATATTAATTTTATATATATATTTATATATATAAATAGGTGTAATTAAAGTTTCTAAGAGGCCGTGCTTTGCTGAGCAGTCATCCAACACCCAAAATCGTCTCTATCAGAGATAAAACCAGATCTACTTATACGGGACCTGTTTATCCAACCACCTGAGAAGGGACCCATGGGCCAAAGCACACCGCCAGCATCTCCCAGAGCAAACGGCCCATCCTCTCTCCATCCTCCGTGAAAGATTATCGTCCTTTACACCATCATTTTGCCTAATATACCCAACTGGGTGCCGCTACTTTTGCCATGCAATCAGATCCCCAATAACATTGCAGACCTGCACAGGGAAAATGAGGTAATTTCATCCAAAAAGAGACCTGGGCAGGTTTCCTGGGAACCGTTTCTCTGCAGTCCATGTGCTTCCCTCCCATTTCTTCAAGCAAAATGTAATTGGCCTTGAGCAGGAGCTGCTGCTTTTAATTCACTTACCACTGACTCATGCCTTCCTTCCCCAGCACCCTGTTCCAACTGCATGGTGAGTGGCACTCCAACGCACTGGAGCTATTTTGACACACTAAGTAAATATCAATTAATTCGCTTTAAAAAAAAAAAAAAAAGAAAAAAAAAAAGCTTAATTGAAAAAATCCAGGTCCAGATTTGCAGCCCGGCATTTGCCAAAAGAGCCTTGTTTTAAGGCTTGCACTTCTCACTTGCTGGGGATTTTACAGCTCCCACAAGCAAAAGCTCTCTCTAAAAGAACGGTATGACTCACTGAAGTCAGAGAGGGGGGGGGAAAAAACCCAAAAGGGTAAAATATTCACTTCCAGAAGGGTCTGAGCTCCCACCTGCTGGAGCAGACAGCCAGGATAAGGGGGGGGTCACGGGCCAGCCCAGCTGGGGACCCTGAGCAGGGGGTCTGGGACCCCCTTAGGCTGTAGGAAAGGGGGAAGGTGGGTGCGTGGGACAAGCGGAGCCAGGTACCAGGGATACTGCACCAGGAGGATGAAGCCATTTTCTTTCCCTCCCCTGAACAGCATCCCACAGCCCCCCCCAACCCGACCGAGGCATCAGCCTGGTGGGAGCTGCAAAATGCTGAATTTCACCCAAATTTCAAGGCAGTCGGTCCCAGCAGGAGCCGATGGAGGCAGCCCATCGCTGCGGCGCAGGGCCAGCCTCCCCTGCATGCCACCAGCGAGGAGCATCATTAAAGCTTTGTTTTTAAGGGGCAAAAAAAAAAAAAAAAAAAGAATAAAAATCCCCAGCCTCCGCAGAACGACTTAATTTAGTAAATCACTTTGACTCATGCAATTATTTGCTTTTAAATCGCAATTAGCCGATGAGCCTCAGTTTTGTTTTGGGTCTTTTCCTCCGCGCTGGTGCTGTGTAAGGAACCGAGTGCGTCATTGGCACCGAGTCCTGGTCGGAGAGGGGACGGGCAGGTGCCCGGTCCCTGTGCCAGCAGCGGGACCCTGGCTTGTCAGTGCAGGCAGGACGCCTGCTCCCTGACAAAGGCAAAAATAAAAGGCTCTTTTGGAGCATGGTTTGCTGCTAAAGTTCCCCAAAAAAGAGCTCCGGAGCAGTGGTGGGAAGAAAGAAACTCGCTCGCCTGAGTCCATGCAACAGCAGTGGTATCACCCAAAAAGTCTGTTCATCCCAGCATTTCCCTCCTTTGACACCTTCTAATTAGGGTTACCCTTTGTAGCAGCATGCAGCCAGCCTTTTAATTACAAGGAAGAAGGCAGAAGGTGTGAGACACTCTGTATTTTTAGACAGCACGAAAAAATAGATATCTGACACATATTTCCCCCCCCCCCTTCTTCCTCTCTTTCTGCTCTTCACAGCTGCCCTTAGCTGAGAACTTCAGCGCTTACAAGTGAGAAAGGGATGGGGGAAAGGTTAACCAAGCTGTCAGAAAGGTTTTTTTTTCCTCTTCTTAAGATGGCAAAACAGCAAAATGTGTTTACTGTTGGGCGTTGGGTAGCTAACGAGAAGTAGGTACTCCGCTGGCCTGACACTAAGTGCCTTTGACACCGATGACGGCCCTTTGGTAGGAGCAAATTCACCCGGTGCCTAAACAGATTATTTCAAGTGTCTGTTGCTGGAGAGCACCACTTTGCAAATATTCTAATGTTTGAACTGCCTCATTTATCCAGCTCTGTATCCAGGGTATTTTGCATGGTGTGAGCCACGGTAAGGAGAATTCGAACATGAGAGCTTTCATTTCAGATGTTTCCTTGCTGTGTATTTGTAAGGCAACTGGTGCATTCAGGGCCAGACACCGATTAACAGGTTGTTCCTGTTTTTAAGCAGTTTTGCAGTATTTCTCCCCTTAACAGCAATCACCCAGAGCTCAGTCTGGGAGCAGGCAGTAACTAGCACTGCTGACGTACATCCCCACAAGCCCGTATTGCGATGCATCGACCCGATGTACATGCTAACGTGAAACCCCTATGGGAGCTGGATGCATGCAGGGGCTGCCCCTTCCTCTGCTTCCTAATGCAGACACCTCCCCCCCCTCCCCTTTTCAGAGCTTCCCTTCCCACTCCCAGCCTCTTCTCCCCATTTTCCAGTGCCCGGGAAGGTGTTTCCCGAGCCCAGGCAGCTATCCCAGCCCGGAGCACCGAGGAAACACCTCCAGCTTAGGGAGGAAACCAGCATTTTCTCCCCCATAGCTGGAAGGGAGGCAGAAAAGCTTCCCCGACCCCTCGGTTATCACATTTGGAGGTTAAAAAAACATCACGGAGCCAGGAGAGATGATACGAGACAGACCGTGCAAGGCGGCAGCAGAAAAGACACCGACAAGAAAAACCATCTTTACATTGCAAGTGGCATCAATTCATTTCCCTATCACTCACTGACATTGCTTCTTTTCTGCTTCACCGTTTCTTCTAATATTGTTAAAGGCAATCATGCAGGCGTTCAAAGGAGCTGGAGGGACCAGCGATGCTGGGGACAGGCTGGTGCTACACCAAAGCCCCTCTGCTCCCAACTTCTTTAACATCACACCAGCACCTTGGGCTGTCCCCGTGGGTGGATATTTCTATACAAAACCACCTGGGAATGGAAAGCCTCAGGCAGAGCAGGGAAGCCCGAAGGGGTGCAGGGAAGATGCACAGAGAGGTGCAAAAATTCTGCAGAGGAAAGCTTAAAGAGCTCAGGCTGCTTAGTTTATCAAAAGGACAAAGGAGGTTACTTGATTGCCCTGAGTAAGTATCTTCCTGGGAGAGAACACAGGCTACTAAAGTATCTTTAATCTAGTGAAGAAAGACATAACAAGAGGCAGGAGTTGATTGTGTGTAGCTTCAGCTTCCCACTGGAAAAATAAGGCACATGTTTTAACAGCAAGGCTGATTAACCATTGGAGCGGTCACCAGCAAAAATGATAAATTCTGCAGTTTTTAATGGCTTCAAATCCAGGCCAGGTCCCTCTCTGGGCGGGGGTCAGCTCAGCACCCACCTCTGCTTGCTGTACAAGGGTATGCTCTTGTTTGAGGAGGAGTGGAGTGGGTTGAGGAGGGCTGGTGGGCACCTCCAGAAGGTCCCACCTGCTTCAAGGGTGCTCCAACCTGTGTCCCAGCTGATGCAAGTTGCCAGCTCAGCTTGTGCAGAACCACTCCTCTACCAGGGCTCCCCAACCCTCTCGAATCCCTGCCTTTAGCATCATTAGCACCCGGTAACGACCTGAACTGCAGTTCTGGGACAGGCGCCCAGGGGAAGGCAATCGTACAGTAATGCAATAGTGCAGTCGCGCAATGGTACGGTAAGGCAACCATGCAAAAGTGCAATAATGCAAAGGCTTCCCCCTGCTCAGGCTTTTCAGGAGTGCAAGGCAGCTAAAGCAGAAGCTATAAATTGTTCAGCTAAAGGACAAGGAAGTGCTGTAGGAGCCATTACCTTCTTAGAAGTCAAGCAGCACGGATTAGAATGGAAATTACTTGGGAGTCTTGGCGGGACCAGGCAAGGATTGTTCAGGGCTCAGCAATTCTCTTTGCTTCATCACCGGGTCATTGATTTACTCGCTGCTTTTCCATTTATATGGTGCATGGGCACCCGGGCAGCCAGCCGGGCAGGGAGTGGCCCTGGCCCCTGGGAAATTAAGGGGGCAGGAAAGGTCCTGCGTGTTTGGAAAAGCAAATTAGTGTTAGAGATGGGAAACGGAGGTGGGGATGGGGATGGAAGGAGCCTGACCCTCCTGTGTTCCCTCTTGCCCAGGTGCTCCCCGGCCACAGCAAGCCAGGATCGGCGTTAAACAGTGCCTCTGCTCCATCTTTTCTGAGATGTTAAAAGCTACGCGCATCATCAAGCAGCCCACTCCTCGATCCCCAGCCCCGCATCACGTCTCTCATCAAAGTCCCATTTTTAAAGAACAAATCACAGGCACTGCTTCTGCTGTTGTTCCTTGATTTCTGAGCATGTAGGTGGACAAATTTTCCCAGATTTTCCCCGCACCGCAGTGGGTGGTGCCAGGGAGGATAAAAGGATAAATATATATAAATATATATACAAGAGCCTGTGAAGTCACTTGGCTCTGGGAGCTCAGGCCTTAAATGCACCACACTGAAATATTGCCAGGTTTGGTGCCAGACCCAGAGAGCTGGCAGGGATGCTCCGACGGACCCGGTGTCAGCTCTGACGTTTGCAGAGCTGGTTAGAATTTTTAGCAATGAAAAGAGGCAACTGAGCAGAGTCATTAAAGTTTCAGAAAAACAGAAATGCAGCCAGATTCGGGGGGGGGATCCCAGTATCGCATGGGTCTGCAGGCGGCTGGTGCCAGCGCCATGGGGCTCAGGAGGAGCAGAGGGGGACGGGGATGGGGACGAGGTGTGCACCTCCAGGCACGTGGCTTTCCAGGGAACTAGAAAAGAAAGCCTGGCTCTGAGCATGTGGCTGGGAGCTGAGCGCTTGGAAAAACCCAACGCCGAGGGTGCAGAGGAGGGACATGACCCTCTGGCTGCTGGGCAGACCCCTGCGCTCATGTCCCATCCCCAGCGCGGACATCCCAAGAGCACGGAGGCTGTCCGGCATCCCACATCCCCAGCAGCACTGGCCGAGGAGCAGGAGACACACACCGAGCCTCTCGCCCCGCTCTGAAACCTCCTAAACACTCTGCCAAAACCAACATCTTTATTCCTAACCCCCTGCAATCTGTGTAGGGACACGCAAGTCAGCCTAAGCTGTGCACCGAGCACACTTTTCGCTTTATATTACCCAAAGGAATGAACTGCTATTATGGAATCATTAAATTAATAACTTGGTAATATAGGCAGATATATAAAACAATCTGTTCCTAGAACAAAAGAAATTACTACGTTCCAAACATTCATAATTTAATTTAACAGTGAATTAAAGCGGCATACATAATTTCACCCTCAAAATGTCAATAGCATTATGTAAATAGAGCCTGGTGTGCTCGTGCTGACGGCGTGTGCCGGCAGTGCACACGCGCGGGAGAAGGTGCCCATACACAGGGGAACGTCCTTTAGCACCAACCGCCAATTGACAGGAATAGATTAGCCGCTCGCCTTTTAATTAAGAATGTACTAAACATTCAAAGCACTCAGCAGGACAAAAAAAAGGAGAGGAGAAGAGAGAGAGGCAGCTTGGTTTGCGCTCAGGCAGGGAGGGCAAACGAGGGACACGGAGCAGGTTGGAGCTAGGATGCTCGCAGGGATGCGGATGCGGCCAGCCGGCAAGGATGCTGCAGCTCCCGAGGTGGTGGGCTGGTGTTGCAGCCCTGACCCAGCACGAACCCACTCGCACCAGCACCGAGGTGGAATAAACACTGTGGATCCCAGCCTGCGTCAAGCTGGCATGGCCCTTGGGTATTTTTTTGGCTGTGCCAACAGGGCTCCTCGGGGGGAAACTGAAGCCCTCGGTGCCGCCGAGGCCCTCAGACCCCATTTCTGCACCTTTTCTCTTCCTGATCTATCTGTCCAGAGGAAAGAAAAACCTGTAACCAGACACAGTATTTAAATTAGCCTGACTCCTATCTCACTTATTCTTTTTTCATTTTCTTTCCATTTGTGCTACCTAATATTTTCCCCTTTTGTTTGAAATTAATTTGCTATAATTTATGGAAGCATATTTTGATTGCTTTTGATTGAGTTTAACAAGCAGAAAAAAACCTCTGCTGCATTAGACATCAAAGCAAACAAATCCGTTTTCTAGCCCCGCTTGTGCATAATTAATAAATGCTGTCATTCCTCATACAGTAAATATATCTATTATGTTACAATAAAATATGTGTTGTAGTGATTAATACACACAACCAAAATATGTTCTGGGTAAACCCACAAAAAATCTGGGAGTAGAAGTCGCTTGTTTGCATAATATCTGGGATTCGGGGCAACTGTCAGGACGTCAGAAAATGGGAGAAGTTTTCCTTTGGAGAGGAAAGGCAAAGCAACGCACAGCTTCTGCTGCGATCTTCGCAGCTGAAATTACAGCATCGACAGAAATTCCTGGTTATTCCTCTTAGCTGCAATAACTATTAATTTCCTTTTTTTTAACTTTGTAAGTAGGGCAGGGTAGACTTTAAGGCTGAGTTCTGCTCTAACCACCCCCTCCTACGCTCAGCCACAGCCCCTATTAGGAGGCAGAAATCCTGGCGTGCAATCCCCTTTTCCTAACAAAACCTCCGGCGACCCAAGCTGGGAGCTCACGCTGGGGAGCAGATCGTAACCCGGCTTCTCCTGGGAAGAGGCATCGGCATGGGGGGGCGAGAGGGCTCAGGGATGCTCGGGAAGCTGCTCCTCTTAATTGCCCTAGTTAGAGGAGAAGCTGCCCTAAATGCTGGGTTTGGTCCATCACTCCTAACAAGATTTGGGGGTTGGAGCCTTTGCCGGCAGTTAGCTGTCTTTTACCACCGGATTTTACGGGTGGAGGAAGCGGAAAATAGTAAAAATGTGGGGGAATAAATATGCTAAAACAAAGGCCACTCCTGGAAAAGAAAAAAAAACGCTCTGGACAGTTGGTGCCACTTCCAAACACATTAAATATTTATGGACCCTTGCTCATTGCTTCAAATGAGCTGTAAATTGAATGGAGGTTATTTTCTAGGTAATTAAAAATGGAGAGAGAGATGGAGGGGACTGTTTATGGGAAACCATAAAACCGCAACTACCAAGAGTATTACCGCTGCATTCCCCCTCTGCTGCATCCCAGGCTGTTGCATCCCAGTTGGCTGCATTCCCTTCACGCCCAGGGCTGACCAAAGGCCAACATACCCACGTGTCAAGCCCCCAAATACGATCTGCCCGCCGTCACCCTTCCCCATCCCACATGTAAAGCTTGGTGAGACGAGCCAAGGAAATGTTTGGGACCACCGCTGTGATTTTTCCAAGTGATGCCAGAGCATCCAAGATCAAAACGCTGTGTTCATCCCACCATAGGGTCACAGGTCTGGATCCTCTCCCGGGGGCTGGAGCAGCAGCAGCCCATGATGCAGCAGCTGGGGAAGGGCTCGCCTCCTCACAAACTCCTTCTAATTCCAGGGTTCGGTAAAAACCAGCAGCCCAGAGATCGTTTTCAATAACAGCCCCCTTCCATCCCTACACAGAGTCATTAACATCCCGCTCCGCAGCGGGGCTCTAACTCAGCCTGTTATTAATGTCAGTTCCGCTGCAAACCTATTCCTGTGCAAATTAATCCTTCAGGGAACAGAAACCTCCCGGGCCGTGGATGTCGGATGTCTGTGCACGAGATGCGCTCCCTGCACCCTGGCCATCGCAAGCGCTCCCCGGTTTGCGCTCCCAGCTCAGCCCCTTTGCAGAAAGTCACCCCAAAGGGATGGGGGGGGGTGTGTGGGGGGGGTCCAGGCTGCACCCACCCACACGGCGAAGCAGAGCCTGCATGGCCGAGGAAGAGGAGCCAAGGGCCACGGAGCCGGCTGGCAGCTGCTGGAAGTCAACCTGACAGCCCTGGCTTCAGGTTGTGCTGGTGAAGAGCCTGACCTTCCTCCCCGCTGAGCTCTTCTTCCTCCAGGTCACCCCTTTCCCAGCACCTCCCCACTGCCCAACCAGCCTCCACACACCCCCAGCGTATCTGCTGCTGAAGCTAGAGGAGCTGCAGATAACTCTGGTTTTCCTTTTTCTGCTGCTTTTTGGCCAGTATTGCATTTTTTCCATCATTTTGCTCTGATGCAAGTATACCAAGTCACAGCCTTTCCGTCCCTCCCGAGAAACCCCAGAGCACAGCGGAAACAAAACCAAGTCCCCGGGCTGAGCAGAAGCAGCTTCATGTCACGTTCTCCGGCGGCATCACGCCGGGATTTGGACACAATGCTGGGGGAAAGCAGGATAGCGTCCGACCCTGGAGGCAGGAGCAGGGTAGGGGCCTTAAGGAAGGGAAGGGATATAGGATCAGGATATCCCAATCCTCTGACTTCTCTCCCACCAGGGAAAGACCTGGTTGCACCAACTGATCCTTCTCAGCATCTTCCTGGAGCTGCCCCGGTCGCTGCTGAGCCGCCCACCGAGCCGCTATGCATTTGAGTGTGAAGGCAGAGGCTGGCAGCAGTGGTCCCAAGCTTCCAGCCCCCCCCCCCCCCCCCCCCCCCCCACCCCCCCCCG
>JANZLQ010000052.1:16201270-16224313 GCA_026212715.1 Elanus axillaris
CCCCCCCCCCCCAGCACACGGACCCCCTCGGGGTGCTGGGGGGACCCCAAAGCCCTGCTGAAAGCCAGAGGGACCTTTCCGGGCTTCCCACTGCACATGCAGAGGCAGGGCTCTCCCTCCTGCGCTTTGCATTTACTTCTTTCTCCAAGTAGTTCAGCAGATGGTAAATCCCTTTAAAACAATCCAAGCAATTCCTCTGAGGTCCTGACAATACAGCCTTGCCTTCCAAGAGGTTTAGTCACAGTTTTCAACCCGGTGTCTGCAGGACAGGGCGGTGAGTGAAGGGGAAGCCATGCATCTCTTTGTGTTTCGGTGGCAGGCCACTAATTTGGGAAGGCAGAGGCTTCTTTCTTACTGTTGCACTGGGATTGCTTGGGATAAATCACGGCTGTTGCATCCTGCCAGCTCGGGGGCTGCGGATGCCCAGCCGGGGGTCGAGGACCCACGCAATGACTTTCTGCCTCTTATTAATGCAGGGAAACAGAGGGGAAGTAAGTGCAATTAGAAAGAAGGAATAAAAGAAGGAATGGGGGAGAAAGGAGGGAAGGAAAGGAGATTAACAAACAAACAAAAATCCCCAAATCCATCAGAGCTGAGGCTACAAAACAAATTAAAGTTGTTATGGCAACTGGTGTGTGTGGGCAGCAACACACGTCTCCGAATGCACAGAATTAAAACAAGCGTCATGTTCAGCAGCTAATTAAATACCGCCGGCCAAGCCCGCTGCCTCACGGTGCTGCCGGGGCCAGCGCGATGCAGCTGGGCTCTGGCTCACCCTCGGGTGTGCGTGATGGCTTCCAGACACCCGTCCTGCCGGGCTGAGCTGCGGGATTGCTTCCTAAAAACCTCAGCCGGTGGTTGGGTTAGGTAGGGTGAACGACTTGCACGCACCGACATCTCCCTGGGTACCCGCACGCTACCCCCACCGTGCTCCCCGGCATCATCCAGGCGCTGGGAGGGTTCGGGAGCCACAGCAGACCTGGGTTGGGAAATGCCAAGGCTTACCATCCCCATGCCTCCTCCTTCCCCATACACTTGATTTTCTCCAAAACCGACCGTGCAAGGTCACCGAAAGGACCCCGAGGCTGCAGAGCCCAGTGGAAACAGGGAAGCCCTTGTTCCTCCCGTACCCCTGCGGGGGGATCGGCCCCTCGTCCACACAACAAGCCAGGGAGGGGGGAATGGTCTGCAAAATGCTGCCTTTATGCGATGAGGTCTGGGAATGGGGATTTCTGGAGCTGGAGCACCCAGACCCATTTATCAGCACCCGAGCAAAACAGGGCTGCAACCAAGACACCTTAACCAGTTCACTGCCAGCCTGGGGGTTTGCCCTTCGTGGGAGCACTGGAAAGCAGAGCAGCCCGTGCTCCTCCGAGAAGAGGTGATGGGGAACATGGATGATGCTTTTAGGGGCAGCCAGTTTTTGCTCCAGCAAGGTCCAAGAGCTTCGCCGCGCACGTAAAGGAGGGTTTGCAATTTGTGCTGCAACCACCTGTGACTTCCCAGCTCTCTCCTTAATCCTCCTTGACATCCCAGTTGCTGCTGCTTCTATAATGAATATACAGACAGGGAATTAGAAGAGCCTGCGCTCAGTTTTCTTTTACCCACTGAGTCTAATTAACGTATGCAAAGATGCGGCGCTGGAGCAGGCATCGAGGAATAATTCACGAGGACGCGGCCGGGCAGGAGGGAGCCCGGCGGGCGCTGAGCAGCACGTGCCTTGCCCTGGCTTTGGCCGTAACTGCAAAACCTTGCAGCCATTTACTGCAGAGGCTTTAAACAGTTTTTCCAAATTTTACAGCCCTTTAAAATATACCAGCTAAACCCAATGAATTACTTTCCTGAACGAGCGTGCCAGTCGTCCCACCTAACGCCCAGGGTAACACACCGTATATCAGAGCTGTCGGAGAATTATTACAAGGGCATTTCATAATTTGCTTTATATAACCCTATGTAAAGCCCAGGAGCTTCTTCTCATGTCCATGCATTTTTTCCCAATGCCAAAGGTTAAACTAAAGAGCTTTGGTGGTTGTAATTTTTCCTGGTAGAAGGTGAGGGGTTTGTTCTTTGAATACAGTCACCAAAAGGGCAGTTTTACTGGGGTTTAAATCTCCTTTTCTCCCATGGAAGATTTGGTCTGTTCCACAAAGTTACTGAGCTTGGGAGAGGAGATGAAGCATCAGAAATGTCTCCTCTTAAATCTGAAGTAGTTGGAAAGCCTTGCAACCCTCCTGCACCCATTTTTACCCCTGTTATCTGCTTTTGCAGGACTCAGAGCTGCCCTCCTAGCAGGGACCCCCAGACCATCAAGACCTTCCTGTTCCTCCCGTAAACCACTCCAGTGACTGACGGCTTTTCACGGGAAGTTACTAAAAACAATTTTCTAGAAAGTGCTCTCACCAACCCCCCACCCCCCACCCCAAGTTTGATGGTACCTTAGATTTGTACTTCTGTATTTTTGGTACAAATGGAAGCTATTTTTAAAAATGTCTCTGAAAACACTTTTACTTCTTTTTTTTTTTTTTTCTTAACGCTCCCACCGGTTGGCATTTCCTGTAAGGAGCACGGGGAGTTTTTCACTGCTTAAAAAGCCTGTCTGCAGAAAGCCGCCTCGAACAAACCTCATGTCAGCGCTGAGCTCGATTTATGGCAGCGAGCGACAGAGCATAGGTGAGTGCCCGAGGGAGGAAAAGGGGAAAAAAAGAAAAAAGAAAAAAAAAAGCAAGTCAGGATGCTGAAGGTGAAACCATTAGCGGGCACAAGCTTCACGTCCCCTCTGCCCCGGCCCTGTCCCTGAATATCCAGGGGCACAGAGCAATTGGCTGCTCCTTTGATGGCCGGGAGCAAAGAACTTGGAAATTTATGCACAACATTAAGCAAGATGCTTCGGTCTCCAACTAGGTTAAATTGCTTTCTATATTTAAATTGCCTGCTAGCTGGTCGGATGCAAGGCACAGCTGCGAAATGGAGACTTCCATCCAGTAAACAGAGGAGGAAATCCTAATGGATTAATCTGTTGTAATTAGACGATTTGCGGCAACTTTGACACTGCTCTCGCAGGAGGGCTGGGCGGGAGAGTCGGAGGAGCCTCGTTGCAAAGGGCGATGCATCAGGTGCTGGGTACCGGCCCTGGGTGAAATGCAGGACCAGCCTTCCCACACTGATGCAAACTCTTCATTTAAGCTCACCCCGCTCCCCTGAAGTTGCCAACAAGCCAGCACAGACGCTGCGTTTCACAGTACAGTGTTTCTTGTGCTGCTATTCAGAGCAAACCCTGCTTTGCCAGGGCAGCGTTGCCTGCGGGCAATAGCCATGACGTTTGCACTCTGGCTCTGCCAGGTTTACTAAGAAACAGAGAGCACTATTTTTCCACCCTCTACCAAGATGCAATGCACAGGAGTGTAAGTGCCAAGCTGTACCCTGTAACTCTAGAGCAAGAATTAAATACAATTTGTTCCCTGGCTCCTTTATCTCGGGAAGGGGAGGCTCTCTCTGGGAAAGCTTTAACGGTTTTCTTCAATTATTGTTTTACGCAACATCAAAAAAAAAAAGTGTTTTCAGCACTTTCTCATATCAAGGAAGTAATTGAGTCAAAATGAAGAAGAAATTATCTATGAAGTTAATTATCTAGCAGACATGTTTTACACTCAGTCATTTTTCACTACTACGCAGTAACTGAAAGCACAGGCGTTTTTCTTTCCTGTAATTAATATACTCGGAATATGTTGGAGAAAGTACCAGGGGTTAGGTTTTGGTTGGAGGAGCGTGCGTTGGAGGCGAGTTATTAGCCACCCGAGTGGAGAGGGGATGGGAACGCCAGGAAAGCGGAGGGAGCCCAGCCAGGCTGTTTACAAGCCCGGCTTGGACAACCCCGGCACCCGGGCAGAGGGATGAGATCGCCCCAAACCTGGGCTTGGTTTGGGAGCTGCCTGCCAGCAAACGGAACAAGTCCATGCGAGGGGCCAGCATGAGGACCTCTGCTCCGACCAGGAGATTCCCCGCACCAAGAAAAAGGAATCCCGGAGCTCCTGCCAGCCTGATGCGGACCAGCGCTTAAATTTGCACAAGCCGAAGCAGCGGTTTGCTTGCTGGCAGCCTCTGCACGCATGGTAAATGGTCTGTGCTTCCAGCAAACAGAAGTGGCTGCTGTCATCGAGTCCAAAGTTTCCAAGCATTTTCCCAGAGGCAGGAGGGCACGAGCAGCCTTCTCGACGCCTTCCCTCCCCGTAGCCAGTTTCCACAGAGGAAATTTTTTCCCAGCACTGACGAAAGGACCCTTTCAGTCCCGTCCCCACGCAGGGGATGCCCAAGCACCGAGCCCACCAGCGCATGGCACGAAGCCGCTGCTGCCCTGATGCAGCAAGTGAAACAGAGCAAGCACCCAGCTCCACCCAGAGCAGAACATACGTTAAAGTCCCCTTTCTCCAGCTTCGCCCACCCCTTAACAGCAAAAGCAGAAAAGCATCCCCACGGCAGAGCCTTGCTCTGTCCACACTCCGTGCCAGGCATGAGACCCTCAGTAAATACAGAGTGCATCTGTTCAAAGCAGGAAAGCAAACACAAGCAAGGATGCTAACAAGCTTTGCAGGGGAAGGGGCTCCACATTGCTCTTCCAAAGCTCCTTTGCTCTTGCGAAGCTGCTGCCAGCAGCCCAAGGGAAGCGAGCGCTCCCCTGGTTTTGGCTCCAGCAGGGCTGCCTGGGTACCAGCATGTCAGAGGGGCTGGGCTTGGTGCCTTGCTGTGGGAGCACATGGCTACGAGCGAGTGAAATCTGCTTTAAAATAAAAATCACATTCCACTTCCATAAGGTCTCACAGCAGAGGCACGACACGTCTCTCCATCCACCGCTGGCTCAGAGCCACCAGCTCTGCTCCTGCTCTCTGCCCTGCAGCAGGCAGCCTGGGTGGCTGTCTCTGGGCTGGGGTCTTGCTCCAGCTGAGGATTCTGTTTCTCATCATAATGCATGTTTGGAAATCATCTCTGCACAGAGGCTGCTGCATCCCTCCAGCAGCTCTGTGGTCTCTGGAGGAGCTCATGCTGCACCTGCATGACAGCAGGGTGATGCTGCAGGGACCTACCTGGGTGCTTACCTACACCTCTTCACGCTGGAGCTGGGAGTTTCCTCGCCATCCCTGCTGACATCCCTTTCCCAAAGGAGAAGATTCAAAAGAGAAGAAAAGCTTTGAGCAAGCCGGGAAGATTGCCTACCTCCAGGGAGATAGAACTGTGACCCCCAGCAGCAACACACAACTAGTTCCTCCCCCTACATTTCTCCTTGATTTAATTCATTGTTCATTTACTGCGGTAATTATATTAGGAAAGTGTAACGCAGGACACACGAGTCCCTCAGAGGCTGCTAATTGTTGCTGGAATGAGGCCATTCGGGCGGTAATTGAGAGAAAGGCGGCCGATCCTACAGCCGGGTTCCCCACGAGCAACTGCTGCAGCTGAGACCACTTGGGGCAAAGCCCCACGCCACCGCTGCAGCCCTGGGCTCGTTAGCCACCTCCTTAATTGCCTGGCGAGACCAGGGGATGTCACTGAAATAAACTTTTTTTTTTTTGCATAGGGGACATGATAGAGCTCACTCGTGCTGATAAGAAAATCACATGTTCATGGGTACATGTAAAGCGGGACCACTCCATGTTTTCAAGCCAGCTATGTGAGTTTTGGGGACTTCTTGGTCACCCCCTGAGCCTCTCCTCTCCTCAGGGACAGTGGCTGCAGCTGGCCCGGACAAGTCCAAACTCCTTTTTGCCTCCCTGGCATCCCCAGCCCCGGCAGCGCTGGGACACGGCTCGTGGGGCAGGGACTCCCTGTCCCACCCCCCAAGGCACCTCTCCAGCCGCTCGCCCGGATTGAAGCTGAGGGTCCTGGTTTTCCTGCTGCGTGGCATCCCGCTCCCCCAAATCCTTTAAATCTCATGGGGTCATCCGAGGCCCCAGGACCTGTGAGAGTTTCCAGAGCTTCACTTACAATATTAAAGATAAGAAAATAAATCAATTCTGCTTTCCTCTCCTTGTTAGAGTCCTCACCAAGTCTCCTGCCGGCTTCTTCCTCTGGTGAGGTTATCCCAGATAATGATGATGGGTGATTTGAGAAGATGATTGGTGCCTCACTGGAATTGTTCCTATTTAACAAAAGGGACCAGTTTCCTATATCCTTCTCTTTCTTTTTCTCTCCCTGCTGGAACAGCATCAAGTGAACTTCTGGGCTCAAGGTTCAGGAGGTTTCTAAACTCGTGCATCCTGGCTCCATGCACATCCCCATCCATGACCTGCAGCTCCGCTCATCGCCACGTGGTCAGCAAGAGGTTATTTTTATGCCTTTCGAATTAAACGCAACACAATGGGGGGAAAAAAAAGGTATTTCTTGTGAAGTGAAGCAGCTCGGGAAAGTTAATGAGGCAAAAGTATCTGCTCACAGGAAACCTGGAGGTGTCAGGAGTGCCCCAAGGTGATTATTTAATGGATTACGAAGAGGGAGGAGGAAGAAAACACCTGCCTGACCGTGGTGGCCTGTGTGCTTATTAAAGCCTAAAGGAGAACATCAAATTAATTATAGAGGGCAAATGTGCCATTCCATCTATTTTCAATCATGTTGGAAGAGTCTTTCCATGCCGCTGCAGCTGCCTTTGTCGGGAGAAACGGGACAAAATCCAACGGGTAGTACCACGGATGACCAAACCCCAAAGCAGCGTGCCAGAAAACTTGCTCTTAGGGAAATGAGCTGCCCTTAATGCCTTTTCTTTTGCCTTCTGTAAGTGGGTCAGAGCGAAGGAAGAGCCGTGGAGAGAGGATGGGCATGGGCGAGGGGTAGGGAAGGGGTTAGTGCACACCGGCTGCTCATCAGATGTGTTGCTTAGGGTATTCCCCGGGATTTGGGAAGCCGTGGCAGACAGCTCCTTGGAACATCTTGCTTGAGTATCTGGGTTAGCAGAGGAAAAAGAAAAGGAAAATCCCCTGTTTGCAGGCAGGCCTGGTCCCATGCGCTTTACAGCCCTCGGGTAGGTGCAAGTCCTGGAGCCACTGGACCCTACGCTCAGCCGGGACATTTAGAAGCCACCAATTCCACAGAGTTTCTTGGGGCTGTGCCCACGGATGGATTTTGCAGGCTGGCTTCTCTTCCTCTGGTCACGCTGAAGCTGCAACTAGCCAAAAACCACCAGAGCATCTCTGCTGCCCGCACGTCCATGTCCGGCACACGGGACCCATCCCTACTGCAGCGATTTGCATGGATGAGGGTTGCAGCGGTTCGGAGCAGGACTGTCCGTGCTGCTGTTTGCAATGCAGCCCCAGGAGAGACTGCACAAGGTCTCCAAACATTCCTCTGGCATATGGGGGTCTCTCCAAATCCAGACGAGATGAGCCTTGGCTCCCGGTGAGAAGGGTTGGAGACCTCCAGACCTTCAAGGCTCCATTTGTGCTGCTCCTCGGAAAGGACTGTTCCCAAAGCAACACATGCAAATAAAATCCTCGTAAACATCACGTAGCTTCTGCCAGCAGGAAAGGCAGCGATTTAGCATGCTGCATTAGCTCTGCCGCATCCTCCAGAACAATTTCCCACAGCCTCCTTCCACCGCTTCACAAGAAGATAGCGTCTCGTCCCCTTGCCCTCCTTCCAGGAAAGGCTTTGTGTTTGGAGAGAAAGACTTAGCAAGGCTTTGGGAGGATAACTTGCCAGGATTTTGCATCTCAGACTCCGCACCCCCAGCCCCAGGATCAGCACTTCCACCTTAAAGAGCTTTGCTTTCAGCGGCTTGAGGTACGAGGCACCTGGATGAAGGCAGCTTGCTTATCAGCACAACTAACGCCTTCATCCTGAACATATGAATATTCAGCAGCTCCAGCACAATCTCTGTGCCTAGGATCCAGCCGGAGGGGGAGGTACAGCTGGGATCCGGGGTGCTCCATGCACGGCAGCTCCCCATCCCTGCTGCAGCCAGCAGCTCCGGGCACTGCCCTGGCTCTCGCCCCGCCAGCATGGCCATGGGTGCTCGGGGAGGGCACGGCACTGCCGAAATACCCGCGAGAGCGAGGGGGCAACTCTTATCTTGGGCTCATTCGAAGCTCTTTGCTTTCTGTTGATGCCTCCTTAGCTGGAAGACGCGAGGAGCTCCAGGGAGCGGGCTGGACATCTCCTGCGGATGGGATGCGGATGGAGACATTTTTCCCTGACCTTTCCCAGCAAAGGAGTTCATATTCCTTGCAGAAAAGCCTTGAGTGTTTCTAGCCTTCTCAGGGAAGAAGGAAACCAAACCACCACCAGTAAGAGCAATCTGCACTGTATTTCACAGCCCCTTTCCTAAAGAAACACGGTGCTGGTGCTCAGGGGGTCCACGTGCCTCTGCCAAAACTTCAAACCCATGGCTGAAGCAGAAGGATGGCTGGGAGCAGCCAGGTCAGGGCAGCTAGGATTTCGGCTCACCCCACACATGAGGGACCCCGAAGTTGGCTGGAGAGCCCCTTGAATGCCACCCTCCAGGCCTAGACGCTTTTTTTCGGTGCCAAACTGCTCAGCACATCTGGTTCTCTAGTTCAGAGCTGTCATTTTCCTGGCTGTTAAAGGAGAGAATATGGTAAAGAGCAGCCTGGGTTTGCAACGCGACTCCTGCGAGAGACGTGACATGTTTATTTTCCCCGCGCCAACTTCCACATCAAACGTGTTTTCTTTTTCCATGCTGCAAAAGGGAATATTCATCCCTCCCTCCCCTATCTATCAGCACCCGGCTCCCTGCAAACAGCCCAGCTGGTCCTTCAGCTCAGATTTTGGCATCCCCAGGTCCCCAAGATGCCCCTGACGTCCTGTTTTCCACAGGCAGAGCTGGATGGGGGTTGATGTTTCTGCTCCCTGGCAAGAGCAGTGAAGTGGGGGGAAAAAAAAATAATAATTGAGAAACTTGATGTTTTGTGTGACCCAAATCTCGGCGTTTCATTTCAGTTTTAAGCGCTGTCAGGTTGCTTTGGAGAAAAAAAATAAGAGAAAAAAAAAAAAAGACATTAAGGAAAGGGGATGGTATTTTCAAAAACAAACCCTGCCACACGGGAAGGTGTCAGCTCCTTTGAAATGTTTGCTTGTTTGCTTGTCTCCTGGAGCAAAACAGTCAGGGAATTGTTCACAGAATTGTAAAATATTTAGACTGACCCAAATCCCTGCGTTTCTGCAGCTGAAGGGCCCCTGTTCCCCCCCGGGCTCGGGATGCTTGGCCGGACACAAACCCAGGCACAGGTGGATGCTTGGCAGAGCTCGGCTTTCGGTGTGCTGCTTCGTTCCTTGGTTGGTTGTTCTTGGTTTATTTTTTTTTTCCATTATAGACATTATTAAAAAAAATAAACTTTACAATAATACATTTTTAAGTTGTTGTTGCCATTTGAGCAATTTTTTTAAAAATAAAGGAAAAAAGGAAATTAAAAAAAGCCACACTGTAGATGTATATGGTTATGTATATACATACATATATGTAGGTATAGGTGAACGGTATATACATACACTATATATGTATATATAAAAGAAAGAAAACAGAGAGGAACATACAGAGGTTTCTGACCACCGATGGGTCAGATCCCATCCCAACCCAAATTTGACCAGACAAAGATTAAAAAAAAAAAAAAAAAGAAAAAACTCCCCCTTGAAATGACAGATTGAAAACATCAGGACACCTCACAACGTTTGAACAGTAGTTTCTTTTCTCTTCCATTTTAAAACTCTCGCCGACCACGGGAAAGAAAAAAAAAAAAAAAAACACCCCAATAACAATGTCAAAAGCTCAAGCGAGTCCCCTCGGAGGATGCAGAAGAGCCTCCTGACGGCACGTCCATCCTCCAGGATGCTCCGATGCGGAAACCTTGCCGTCCCCGCGACCACCCCAGTGTGCCCAGGCTGATGGGTCCTGCAAACGACCTTTGCCAAAGCTCTGCTCGACGCTTATTTTCCCTCCCCACTGCCGCTCGCCGCTCTGGATCGCCTGTTGCAGGGCTCGTGGCAGGGTTTTGCCACGAGCTGTGGGCTCCTGCTTTAGAAAAGAAACCCAACGCACCATAAAATACAAAAAAAAAAAAAAAACCAAAAAAAAAAGAGAGAGAAAAAATGAAAATAGGAAGAAAACCACCAAAGTTTCCCAGCACGGTGAGGGTCCTCCTGCTGCCCAGCGCGCCGGGGCTCAGCATCCCTGGTGTTCGTGAGCGTTTCGGTCTCCAGCGCGAAGCGATCCTTCCCTTCCCCATCGCCGCAGCAGGAACCGAGGCGAGAGCGAGCGTGCCGGCGGGCGCTGCCGGTGCGCGCTTGGACGCGCTTGTGCAAGCGTCCCCGTCCCGCCGGCTGCTGCCTTCCTCGCCCCTCTATAACGCCAGCGTCAGCAGGAGGATGGGCACAAGGGGCAGGATCCGGCCCGCCCGGTGTCGGCTGCCGCCTGCCTTCTGGTCCACGAACGTCTTCTGGTCTGGCATGATGTCCGTGGTCAGCTGGGTCTGCGGGCGAGGGGAGAGCAGGGTTCCATCAGAGCCCTTTTGGGGGAAAAGCATCCCATCTTGGGAAAATGCCTATTTTTGCCCTCCGGTCAGCCAAGCCAGTGGTCGCTTGCATGGCGCTTGCCTGGCACATCTTCCCTGAGCCATTTGCAGTGGGAAAGAGCTCCCAGCCCCTGGGACCCCCCTCCCTCTGCTCCCCCCTGCCCCAAACATACCTCTGAGTAGCACAGGCTCTGCTCTTTGGACTTGTTTAGCTTCGATCCGTGCTCCTGGAGAGGAGAAAGCAGAAAGGGTTAGGGCAGGTAGGAGCACCCGGAGCTGCTCCTGCCCAGGGTCGCACCCCAAGGTTTTGGGGTCCCCAAATTCCCCTGGGAGCTGCAGAGCCGCCCTGCAAGGGTGTGGGGTGATGCCTGTAGCCCTGTGCACGCGGCATTGGAAATCGTGGCTCAGAGCACCCAGCTGGTGTTGAAGCCTGACGAGCTTTGCAAAAGGCAAGAAGAAAGAAAAGGCGCCTGTCCCTTCTCCCTGGGGCAGCTCAGGGTCTTTGCTGGGCTCCTGTCTGAAGCAGGAGAGAGCGCAAACAACAGAAGGCTGCAAGCACTCAGGCGGATTCATCCCAGCCCCAGGTTCGCTCCCCCCGGTGTTCCCTGCTGCAAATATTCCTGCCGAGGACCCTGCCTACACCCCTGTGACACCCACCGGCCACAGTCCCCATCCCGCTCCTCTCCCAGCAGCACCTTAACCACCCAAGGAGCAAAGCCTGAAGCCACAAGCCCAGCGCAACGCAAGAAAATACATATTTTTCAGGTTTCCCAAAACCACATGGAATTCAAGCTGGTTTTACCCCGAATGAGCTGGGGGCAGGGGAAGTTGGGCTCAGGGCAGCCATGTCAGCTCACCTTGCCTTGGGCACAGCACCGTGCCGGGCAGGGAATGACGCCCAAAGCGAGGGAAGGAGATGGACTGGGCACAGATCCCTCCCTTCCCCATGGCAGACCCCCAGGTAGTGCCCAGACCCCAATTACCAGGGACGGCCCGATCCTGCCAGGCTCCTGGGTACCAACACTGTATCCAGACCATTCACTGAGCAGGACTTTTTGCTTCCCATGGGCTGCAGCCGATCTCCAGGCTGACGGACCCACCGAGGGTCCAGACCAGTGCCCCCAGTTTGCAGCAGCAACCGGGCTTAGGTCCTACCTGGACAGAGGTGCAGGTGGTGATGATGCTCGTGTCGTACATGGTGTTGCTGTCATTGATGTCATCCGGCAAGGCAGGGCTCTTCTCCGTCTTCGGCGGCAGGGTGACGGGCGGCGAGGGGTTCTTGGGGGAGAGGTTCACGTCAGTGCCATTGCCGAAGGCTTGGATGGCGTTTCCTGGGCGGGCAGGAGATGTTTAGGGGGGGGGGGGCTGCACCCCAGTGGTGATGGGGCAGGGTGAGGAGGGGGACAGGGAAGCGCCTTACGGAGACAGGGGTTTTCCGTGAAGTCTCGGAGGAACTTCTCGCACTCCTCCTCCATGTTGCCGCTGCCTTTGCAGGAGCACCAGGGCGAAATGGTGATGCTGGTGGTGCTGGCGTCGACGTAGTTGGGCGTCATGTCGAAGCCTGCTCCCGGGTGAGAAGAAGGAAGAGGGATGAAGGGGATGCGGTGGGAAAGACCCTTCACCAGCCCGAGCCGCCGGCACTCACCGATGAGCCCCGCGTAGGAGCCCAGGCACGCCTGGTAGTTGTCCCCGGGGCAGCTGGTCAGGGACTGGAAGGAGGCTTGGCAGTTGGTGTGGAAATCGGCCAGCCGGGACCTGGGTGCAAAGAGCAAGAGGGAGAGGGATGGGATTTCACCGCCACTCCTGGCACGGAGCGACTCAGGAGCAAGAAGCAACATTTTTTTAAAAAATAAAGGTGAGAAAAGAGGATAAATGGGATGGAGAGAGGAGATCTAGACTCAGGAGGTGCAACTTCTTGTCTCGCCTCCAGTCACCCCAGCCTGCCGGAGGGTCACAGGCACGGGAGGGGTGCCTGGCTGCGGGTGGGTACCCCTCTGGGGACGAGCCCCCGAGCGTGGGACCCTCATTCCTCCATCCGTTACGGCTCCCCACCTCCCCAGCTCTTTCCAAGCGCTGCCCGACTGGCAGAGCACACCGTAAACTTCCCAACCTCATTTGGCCGCGCTGCTCCCGGCATCATTACATGACTGTAAAATTTCACTGCTTGTTTTTATCTTCCCCCTGAAATGTTAAAGCTTAGAATGCAATTAAAATGCCTGAGGTTGGGGTTTACATTTTCCTTTCTTCTTTTGCAGCTGAGAAGGGAAAAAACAAGCAGAAGCCTCGCAGAGACCCCAGGGGCTGAGTTGCTCGTGCCCTGCCCGCCCTCCTGCCAGACTTGGCTCTGCGGGCAGGGCGAAGGCAGAAAGAGCGGAGATGGGGAGAACCAGGAGGAATAAAGAAGGCACAAGAGGAGCAGAGGAGCTGATTTCCACTCCTAACCCCATTACTGGCTTAGTTACCCCTTCTCATCTCTCGCTGCTCAGCATAACGCACAGAAAAAGCACGAGGAGCGATGGAAGCACAGTTATTTCCACGTGTATCAGTAATCTGGCTCTGCTGACACCAACTCACGCTTTCCATGCGATGCTCTGGGGATTTTTCTTGGGATGAAGCGAATCACCGAGGTGGAAGGTTAAAGAAATAGGAAGGATGTAGAAGAGGATGGGCAGATGGACCAGGTGGACAGATGGATGGGCTGCAGTTTTCCAAATTGACTCAGTCATTAAATGAATAGACTCGAGGCTGAATTGTGGCCCACGCTGGATCTCAGTCACAGGGAGGAATCGCTGTGAAGCAGCCAAGTTGCTGACACTGTAGATGAGACCTTGCATTTCACAACAGAAAATCTCCTCAGCTCTTTTTTTCCCCACTTCATATAGAAAGAAGAAGGCATGCATTATTTTCTTTAGCTTCCTTTTCCTTCCTTCTTAATTAAATGTCATCTTTGTCCAACCAGTGATTGAATCATCCAACAGTACCTGCCTAAAGCCATAAGAAATGATGAAAATAAAGGGTAGAAATTGTGTTGTGGTTTTTTTTAAATAGGAATGATTTGTTTTCAGGAGGTTTTTAATCAAATTAAATGGAGGAACAAATGAAGCAGTGATTGAATGAAGCAGAAGGGATCTGCAGCCATACCTTACATCCACCCAGCACTTTTCAACCCATCATATCTCAAGCGCACTAAGGGAGCGGGGGGCAGGTACCACCAAAACGCAGCCAGTGCCGGGGAGGAGCAGAGAAGTTGCTGCCAAGCCTGCAGCCACAAGACCTCTGCAGTTTCATGGGCTACGTACTGGGGAAAGCACGTAAGAGGGAATAAAGCACAGCTGCTCGGGGCTGGACCAGAGCACTGGATGCTCCATGTGGGAATGCAGTGGTTTCCTGGAGACTTTTGCTGTTTCCAGCCTTCCGTGACTTGGGCTTTTTCCAGGTCATTGCGTTTCACAGCCACCGACGCATCTTCCGTGGTGCAGCTGAGCATCTCCTGGGGACTCCCTGGTCCTTTGGGGACCCCAGCATCACCCCGCAGCGAGCTCCCCGGCCGAGCCAGGGGTTCGGCGAGAGCCACCCATGCACTTGGTACCTTCTTTTTGCTGCCTCCTGCGGCTGGGCATGCAGGTTGCACTCAGTTTTCACCTGCCAACAGGCTGCCGGCAGCATGAACTGGATTATTTTCCCACTTACACCAGCTGCCTGACCCACTTACAGCCTCCCAACAGGCTGCAAATTTCCAGGGCAAGGTCAGCCTCTTCATCTGGGTTATTCAAGCACTCCCGACGAGAAGACAGGACTCCTGGGCACCGCTGCCCGTTGGATGCTAATAAATAGCAATAACACGACTGGCATCGCCTCAGGGAGAGATGCAACTGGGAGGTGTGCGGGCCGGCCGCTCCATGACACGGGGAAGGAGGATGGCCTTGGGCTAAAGCCCTGATTTCAGGAAAAAGGGGGATTCTGCACCTCTCCTGTGGCATGTGTGAGACAAGGAGCCAACTTTCTCCCTCTCCTTCTTCCTAGAAACAAACCTCACCCATCCCAGGAGCACATTATTTTCACCAGACCCACGTTTATTTTCCTCCCTGGCGATTTAGCACATGGGGAAAGAAAAACTCCCTACGACAGCGGTGCAGAGGGGTTCCAGGGGGTCCCATCCTGCAGCCATTCCTGGGGCTGTTGCTCAGCTTTCAGCACACGGTCTCCCTCGCTGGAGCTGTGCACGAAGCCCAGCATGGGCAGAAAAGCTTTGCCAGGAGACATCTGCAGCGCTCACAGCCCTCCCTGCAGCCAAAACCAGGCTCGGGTCAAGGGGTTTTGCTCCCCACTTGCAAAGTGGGAACAGAAGGAAGAGCCCAGGGTGTTGCAGAGCAGAAAAGCTCCAACTCTGCTCCTTTCACACAATCCCCATGGCAGGGAGGTATTTGGACTTCCTCCTCCTCTCCTCCACGGGAGATAAATAAAGTTTCCGACAGCTTTTCCCCTCTCCCCAAATTAGAGGCGAAGGCACGTCAATTCTCTTAAAGAACTGTGGCAAGTTCATCACCGAGCGCCACGGAAATTTGTCACGCTGCTCCCCGGGGCCCTGCTCCTGGCTTGTAGCATCCTCGAAGGCAAATGTTATTCTTTTCATAATACATGACAAGCCAGCTGGTAACCTTTCCAGAATATCCAAGCCAGATGTCACTCTTTCCGTTGTATACAATGAGTTTGCAGTCGCTGGATGAGACTCTTAACTGCCAGGAATAAACCTTACTGGAGCTGGCCCATAGCTTCTCAGATTTCTGCTTTTAAGTGCCCGGGCAAAAAAAAGGAGAGGGAGCCAAGTCCATCTTAGCAGAAACAGGAGGAATTAGTGCCAAATTGCTGGCTGGCAGCTCGAGGCAGCAGGTGGGTCTGGCCAGTCTCTGCCTGCAAAGGCCAGTCCTGGGCTGGGAAGAGCTGGGCTGGCAGCTGGGTCGGGGACGGGGAAGGAGGATGGTGGCACGGGGAGCTGCGGAGCGCAGCCTCAGCCAGCACGTTATTCTCCTGAAAGGCCTCCAAGTCAAAAAAACCAGGGAGAGAAAAAGGGATTAACAAAAATTAATTATGTATATACACACATACATCATATCCCAAACCTGCGCCAAGTGCTGGAATTCAAAGTTAGGGGGTTATTAGCCGTTTCTCTTTGTTGCATCTAGAAAACGCCTTCGATTTCTGGGCGAAAAGAGCAGGACGATGCCAAGGGGAGGCAGCTCCAGTGTTCCAGGGGCTTTAATACTTCCCTTTCTCCCTGCCCAGACACCTCTCAGGGACCTGGGTCCCTGCAGCGCACCACACATATACATACCCCTGGTGCATATATCCCCCATTTAGGGGACTTTGTGCATTGCTGCAGGGACCATCCCATCCGCTCCCGGCTGCTAACTCATCTCCTAGCTTTGTTATCGTGCAGGAATTCAGAAGCAGCTTGCCAGCGCCAGCAAGACACCCTCGCTCTGACATTAAAAGTTACCTACACAGCAGAGGATTTTTGATTGTTTTTTTCCGCTTGTTGGTGCATTGCAATTTTTTAAGCAAAAAAAATCCCCGGAGCAGATGCAAGGTAGCCTAATTGGGTGCTAATTGTTCCCATCACCGCATGCGTATGAGAAGTCCAAGCCCAGCGCTGGTAATAACTCACCACCCATCAAAGCGAACGGTATCAGGCTCTTGAATATTTCATGTAGAAAATGTCCGAGATGCGGAGATTACTCAAGACGTGTTTTTCACAGGCAATTTACAGGGACCAAGGAAAAATGGCTTTAATAGACACGAGCATTGAGAGGCGGCTCGGAAACGCGCCTCTCCCCCCCCCTGCAGAGCTGTGGATGTTCAAGAAGCTGCGACAACATGCAAAAACTCAGCAAGACATGAAAAACCCGCGGGCCCGCTGGGCATCCTCCTCCCAACACTGGCTCTGCCTGCTCGTCCTGCTGGAGATGAATGCTTTCGAAGCCAGGAGATGCTGAGATAAAAAAAATTAGCCTCAAACACCAAGAACAGTAGCCAGGTAATTCAAAGAGCCCTGGGGATGGGGATCAGCTAAAGAAATGAAGGAAGCTGGAGCAAAACTCCACTTTTCTGGATGTCCCTCTACCAAAGCGAGTAAATGGTTCACAGGGGGGGAAAAAAAAGATCAATAGAATTATTTGTTTTATCCAGGAAAAGTTATCTTCCACCTCTGGAGACTGGAGTGACCTGTTCTGGTATGAGCCAGGAGGGTTTTATTTCTGCTTTTAGTGACAACCATATCTCTGCGGTAGCATAGCATCTCTCTGTAGGATGAGAACTGGTCCCCCATCCCCAAGCTCCCCCTCGCCCTGGGAGATGCGGGCAGCAGGAAAGAGGCAAAACCAGAATGAAACAGAGAGAAGCAAAGCAGAAATCCCCAAATTAGAGTAAGCAGAGCTAAGGCAGCAAGAAGGGAAAAAAATGAAGACAAACAGACAACAGACCAACTGCTAAGTTCAGGGCCGTTAATTAAGAAGTTTAGTTATCCATATGTATTTTTAGGACATCACATCTTGATTCATCACAGATAAGAGCAGCTGAAAGACTTTTTTTTTATCCTCTTGCCTATGCTCAAACCCTATCATTACCCGGTAAGAGAAGGGAAGAATTAAACGCACGCATCATTTGATTTTAATTGAAGGACTGTTCTATTTCATTGAACTGCTAACTAAGCCGAACAGGAGATTGTGTTTACATAAGCAAACCCTGAGTCAGTATAGACTTGCTGTCACATTAAGTCAATACTTATGAAGGCTCTCTATTTAATTATTCAGTGCGAATTGACTTATTACTGTGTTAAGAGTGTGGTTAGCCTTGAGCAAGGTGGCCCCGAGCTGAGAGATCTCGTCCAGCTGCCTTTGCACATGGGAGCCCCCAGGGTGCCAGGAGACAGGTACCCAGGGGATGTCGCCCCACTGGCCCCCTCCCTCTGTCCCCCCCCATCCCGGGGAGCCAAAGCCACCAACCCTTGCAGATTTGCTAATTTAAGGTCGGATTTGGAGGCTTCCCCCGGCAGGTTATTGCGACCCCGGTTGTCCAGCCCTGGTGCAGCCACCCACCCTCGGGAGCCATCAGCCGTGTCCTGTGCCCCTCCAGACACGAGCATTGCTCCTCTCTGCCAGCTCCCAGAGCCGCTGTTAAATTCAGGAGCATTTATCCCTCCTCCTTCTTCTTCCCAGACAGCTGTGTGGACAGCCGAGCCGTACTTCTGAGCCGCTCTCATTACATGGTGTAATGAGAAAGTTGAGCTGCCGCTCCACTGTTTATCAAAGAAACATCCATTATAGATGGCATTTTGTCTGTGCTAAACAAAGGGCGTGAAGACGAGGACGTGGGTTTAGAAAAAAAGTGTTTTGTTCCCATGGCTGGTGTTTAATCAATACCAAGCCAGCCTGGATCCGCTCCTTCCCTCGCACACACCCCGAGCCAAGCCTCCCCCGTGGGTCCTCGGGCAATGAAGCAAAGCTTCATTCAGGTATCGCTCCTGAATTAGCATCTCAACCCCAGCCAAAGAGATATGGTTTCTGCCATGCAGAAATGCACCTCACCAATGCGTGCAGACACAGGGGTCCTGTGAGGAGCTGGGCAGGATCTGTCCCCCTCCCAGCCACAAATACACTGAAAATGGGAAGAAAACTCAAGCAAATGAAACATCACCCTGCTTTTGGATGCTGAGGAGCTACAGCCAGTGGAGGCTGGGAAATTCTTCAGCACCAGCATCACTGAAGCATATAAGACCAGATTATTTGTGTTCCTGACTTGCTGATGCAAGATGAAAAATACAGCAAACTGCAGCTGCTGAAATCAGCTCTTTTCTCCCCTTTCCTTCCCTTTCCCCTTAGCTGAGGTTAGTGTTTTGCGAAAGGTTTTTATATTCTGGGAGCTAAAACCTGTCCATTGCAATCAGACACAAAGCTCAGGGAGTTTGTCGGGCTCCTCCGTTGCGCTGGGAAAAGCTTCCTGGCATGAAAAGCTTCCCAAATTGCAGCGATCTGAGCCTGATTGCTCCTGCTCTCGCAGCCGGGAGCCGGGCGAAGGTGCTTGGGGCTGGGGCATCTCACCGAGGATTTTTAGCAGCCTCACAGGTCAAGGCCATTTGAATTGCTTCATCTAGAGCAAAGCCCAGGATTTCAGCCCAGAATAACCCAGATCCTGAACTCCATTCCTGGGAAAGAAAGGGCATAGGTCGAAGGCTCGCCCCGACCCAAGCCCATGCCGGGATGCACGGGAGCTCGGGGGCCAAATCCTGGCCCCTTCGTGCCCTCAGAAGGGCCGTGCAGAATGGAGGGGCTGCACGGCACCCTCCTCCTAGCCACGGGGACCCCCGGGTGATCCAGACCCTGCTCCATGCCAGGACACTGCCCGCTGGTTAAAATACTCCGGTCCTCTGCATTCAGAAAACAGCCACCTGCAGAACCGCGCTCGGTCGACGTGGAAGAGCTGGTGGCTTTTATCTCTCCAGCTTTGTGACCACTGATGGGGCAGGGGCTGGTGCTCAACAACCATTTAACCACCAGCCCTGCGCAGCTGGAAGAGAGCAGCAGAAAGCCTTGAAAACCTCCAGAATGACTGTTTTCCATGCTGGACCATTAATTTGCCCTCTCCTCCAAGTCCTCTGCATTTTTTTGGGGGAAGGAAGCAATGCGACCTCAGTGGGGGTTGTGTCCTGCAGGAGCAGAAGCCCCTACGAGGGGCAACCCCCTGCACCCAGCTCAGCCCCGACCGCGGCGAGATGGCAGCAGAAATCTCCCTGCAATGTCCCATCCCGGTGGAGAGGGCTTTGCTCTTCATTAGGCGTTCAGCCAGGAGGCTTAATTACACTCACAGCCCGTGCGGGAGCATTATCTCATCTCCTGTCACCGCTGGGTTTCAGAGCAGCTTGCCGATCTGCTTCTCAGTTCAATGCCCTTGCCAGTCCCACGTGCAGATAAGGACGACAAGCATCAGTCTGCGATGCTGGCCTGATAAACACAGGCATCAGGGGGGAAATCCCATGGCAGACCCCAGCCTTGGGCAGGGGCTCGGGATGACGGGACACGGAGGGGTTTCATGACCGGTGGCTCCTGGGTGGAAGCTGGTGGGCGCAGATGCCGTGGGAAGGCGGACAAAGCCTGCGCACTCTATTTATACACACTCCCGGCACCTGGTGATCATCTTGGCAGAGGATGCCTGCCAATGCTTTGTTATTTATAAATGTGGAGGGCCATGGAGAGGCAGGAGAGAGAGGAGAGGCCCCCCCCCCCAGTGCCAGGCAGACCTGCAGACCACCCTGCACCTGCAAAATAAGCCCAGAGCCGCTCAGCAAAGGGGACGCCGAACAACCAACCCCATCCTGCCCGCATGGGGATGCAAACCTTGCCAGGCTTTTGCAGAAGAGAAGCACAAGCTGCTCCCCTGGAGCTGGACCAGCAGCATCTCCAGGGCTCCTGGAGGGATGCACTGGAGTCTGTCAATGCTCGGCATCGGATCCAGCCCTGTCTGCACAGCGGCTCCGAGCACAGAGCCTGCAGCAGGACCCTCTGCATCGTTGCTGAATGAGATTCCCTTGCTCCAAGCCAAATCCACCCTAAATATGTAGCACCTCTGCATCGGTCAAAACCCTCCAACGAAGCATGAACAGCAGCTGCCAGGGGAGTTTGCATTACCCACGGGGTGGCTAGACAGCCTGGATTTCATTCAGCTCCTATGCCTGGGCTTTCCAGGCTCACTGGGTGCTCTCAGCCCAGAGCAGCTGGGAAACACCGGGAACATGCATGGAGGAGGAGATGAGGCTGTGGGAGAAGGGGTTCAGCTGGCAGGTTAAGTCCATGCCCAGGTCTAAGCTGGGAAACTGGACCCACAGCAATGGGACCTGCAACTCCCTGATGGCCTCTGGGGCAGCGCCGGGGTGGACGGACTCACAGCCGCTGGATAGTCAGGCAGGTAACGTCAAGCAGAGAGAACAACCGGCTCTCACATGTCTCTTGCTAATGATGGTTTTCCTTGACCAGCTCTCCTCCACGTCCTTTCCCCACGGGCCAGGGAATGTGATGCCCATGCGTGCATCAGGCACAGCATGCAGGGCCGTGCCTTCAGCCCTGGGGGAGATGTGCTGATGGAGATGGGGTTGGGGGGGAAACAGCAGCAAAGACCGTAAAATGCAGCCTGCATGTGTGCCCACTCCCAGGGAAAGCACAGGGCACACATAGCTCTGCCAGAGCCCTCTCCATCCCAAAAGCCAGGGAGAAAAAAAAAGCCAGACCCTTTCTCACTCGCAAGGCAACATCGACAGAGAAAAACTCTTATTTTTCTCCCCCCTCAGCTCAGGTGCTGGGCACAGCTCACCCCAGGTAAGTCACTGCTTTTGAAACGCTTTTGCAGCCGCAAACACAAGGAGCTGCTGGAGCATGGCAGCATCTCTGAGTATCCCCCGGTGTGGGCTCCCCACTGCAGGCTCTTAACCCCTCTTGCACGCCAATGCCACAGCTTCGTTAATGCAACCACTTTTAGCGGGAGGTTTGGAGCAAACCCTCCTGCCTGAGCCTTGGGGAATGCTGCCAGAGCCCCCCCCCCGGGGCTGAGCTGCCAGGGGGGAGCGGATGGGATGGGACCTTCTCTTGCAAACCCAGATCGGAGGAGTGCATCCACGCACAGCCCCGCGACACCCCATTGCGGGGAGAAAACAGCTGAGGTTAAAGCAAAACTCTGAAAACCAATGCCCAAAGCTGGATGCATAAGTAAATGCCAGATTTGGGTGCTTTGCAGAGCTAGAACCCCCAGCCGGACAGGATCCATGCTGCTGCCGGAAAAATGCATTTCCAACTTGGAGCAAACGGCCAAAGCAGCTGCCACACACTTGCCCCTTTGCTGCTTCACCTCTTTCTGGTGGAATTTCATTTCATGCAGGAACGGGCTTATAATTAATGCTCGACAGCTCCGTGGCCTCTCCGGTCCCCCCCAACGTGCTGCTAATGCAGGTTATTCCCCTCTGTAAGCAGACACATCCACAGCATTTAGTGTCTGAGCAAGCATCAGGCCTGCTGACGGAGAGGTGCTACCATTAATTTGGCCGCGACTCAGCGCAGCCCTGGTATCTTTTATTCATAGACATTGGCTTATTGTATTACTTTTTGATAAAAAGCCACATTCCCACATTTCAAACACATTCGCTTGCAGCCAGAGGAAGACCTGAAGCTGCGTTATTTATTTATTTCGCCAACAGGCTCTGGGAAACTCCATCACCTTGATGGCAAAAAGACCCTCCTCCTTGTAGGAAACATATTCTTTATGAGGCTGATCCAGCCCCCAGAGGGTGACAGGAGGTTTTTTGCCATATGAATAATGAGTTTCATAACTGAACAAAAGCCTGATCTCCTGACTTCGCTCTGCCACAGGGAAAACAGCGGATTTCACCAGCCATGAAGTTTCACTGGCGATGCTGAAAGCATGCTGAGGGATTTTGCTGCTCACGAGGCGCAGGTGCCCCCGCTGCCATGTACCTTTTGCACATCCATCCCCTCCCCAGCGTGGGGAGACGGAACAGTCCCGGGTTGGGAACAGAGCCAGCACGGTCCCCAGGGACTCAGCTCCACCGCTCAGCTCCATCCCCGCCGCTCCGGTTCTGTCCCACATCTCTACCCCACCCGAGTGCTGCCGGAGGGCATTGCCCCACTGCAGCCTCCCAGGCCAAGCACGGGGAAGGAGAGAGCTGTGGATTTGCGGATTTGGGGGTTTCGGAGCAGATCAGAGCTCAGGGTGCGCTGGGGGGCTCCGTTGGCAGCCCCCTTGCTTGCAAACCACATGCGGCCCCACACAAACCCATGGGTTCACCCCACAACAAGGGGGGACCAAACTCAAGGCCACGCTTCAGCCTCTCCATGAGCAGCCAAAAACCATTACCTGCCCCATTTGACACACAGAATACAGCTGTTACTGGAGGAGACCCACCCGGCAAGTGCCACACGGCATCAGGAAAATGCAACAAACAGACTCAGAATAGGGTCACGCAACAAGAAAGCGCTGCCAAGTCCAGCCACAGCTCCACAAAAAACCTCTGCTACAGTCTCCAGGTCCCCCTCCGGCACCAGGAAGGGCTGGCAGAAGCCCACGCAGAGCCCGGCGCAGCCCTTACCGGCAAAGGTGATCCGTCCGGCACGTGTTGCGCAGGTCCAGGCAGTTGGGCTTCTCCTTGTCCTCGTAGGAGCAGGAGGGGACGATGGTTTGCCGCCGGCGCTCGGCGCAAGCCTGGTCCTTGCAGGAGCAGAAGAGCAGGCGGTAGGTGTACTCGCTGGGGACGCGGTCGAAGAACTGACGCAGAGCCTTGTGGCATTTCCTCCGGCTGCAGTGCTCGGTGGCCGAGATCTCCTTGCTGCAGGTGGAGATGTAGCCCGAGCGTAGACGCTTGCAGTTATCGTTCAGGTTGCAGGCTTTGGCCGCGTCGAGGCAGTGGTTGCTTTTGGAGTTGGTGGCGGGGTCCATTCCTGCCCGGAGAGCAAGAGGGAGAAGGGGTGAGCATAGCACC
>JANZLQ010000052.1:16239742-16269898 GCA_026212715.1 Elanus axillaris
CTCGTCCCCGGATGGGTGAAATGCCACCAGCTCCTGGGTGGGTGTGGGGGGGGGGGCAGCCCACCCAAAGGGGGACCTACCGGCTGCTCCGCGCTCCCCGCTGCCGGGGTGTGTGGGAGGAATTGCACACGCACATGTGCACACACACACGCATCCAGCGGGGGGAATTATTCATTCACGTCCGAGGCTCCACGGACGGCCCCGCTTCCCAGGCAGCAGCACCTTGCTCAGCCCTTCCCGGCCCCCAGCCCCTCTGCCACACCTACCACCACCACCACCCCCCCCGGGGATGGGAATGGGGGGTCACCGCTGCCCCGACCCCTCTGCAGCTCCCTGGCCCTTGCAGGCAGGCAGGGTCCTCACTGCAGAGGCATGGTGCAGCTCTCCGGGCCTCCTCTTCCTCCTCCTCCTCCTCCTCCTCCTCCTCCTCCCCCCAGCCTCTCACCCCTCTCTCTGTCTCTGACTTGGGGTCAGGACCCTACAAGAGCCAACGATGGGGGGGTCCTGGCCCGGGACCCATGAAGGTCATGAGCAGCACAGGGGAGAATGCTCCGCTTTATTCGCCTCAATGCAATAAAGGGTCTCAGGAGCAGAAGGGGAGGCGGGGGGGAGCAGCCCCGCTTTGCTAAGCCCCGTAGGCAGCGTGTGATTTGCACCGTGGGGTGGGGGGGGTCACGGCACTGAGCTTCCCTTTGTTCACATAGCCTTGTCTCTGGAGCAAGGGGCTTCGAGAAGCTGGCTGGCACACTGCCTTGGCAAACAGCACGCAGGATCACGCTGCTCTTTGAGTAAAGATTCAGACAGAAAGAAAGGGGGGGGGGGGGACACGACAAACAACAGATCAGAGCAATAGGCGTTAGGGAGGCTTCCCATTTAACAACATCCTTCCCTGTCCTATTCTTTTCCTGCTCTTTGCTCTCCCTGGCTTGCCTTCTCTTTAAAAAAAAAAAAAAAGCCACACATAGTCTCTGACTTAGCAGGATGTTACTGTGCTTTCACAGAGGCTAAATGGAGACAGCAGTGAAAAGTAGTGTCCTTAGCTGCCCGGCATCGCTTTAATTTTGTCGTGTCTTGGAATGGCTCATTGCACTGGGTGTTACACTTGTCTTCCTGCAGTGAGATTATCCAAAAGTGCCAGTCCCGAGACAAAGAAGCCGCCGTTCCTCTCCCCTTTGTGCCTGGGCTTATCCCCAGCCTGCGCTGGCGATGGGATCCCAGCAGCAGGAACAGCAACAGCAGCTCCAGCCCATCTCCAGGCACCTCTGTCTCTTCCTCAGAAAGGCAAATACCTGCTTTAATACCTGCTTTAACACCTGCTTTAACACCTGCTTTAATGCCATCTCGGAGCCGAGCAGAGGGAAAGGATTTCCTCGGCCAGAAGAGGGATCTGCTCTTCTCTCTTTTCTCCGCTCTTCGGCCTCACCGCTGTCTCCTTCTCCTGCCTTCCCAGGCTCAAGGCTGGGCAGTGTCGGAGGGGAAGGATTGTTCCATCCCCACCGAAGGTGACATCTGAGGACTTTTGACCCACAGCTGCTCCCAGGAGGGAGAGGCACAGCTTCAAACCCTGATTTCCCCTGCCTTTTGTTCCCTTGATGTGCACAGGGGCCATCAGAGACCCTCAGGGCCCCCCTCCCCACCCCAGAGGCTGCTGCTGCTTTTAGCAGAGGCAGCTTTGGGCTTCCCAGCCCGCTTTGGGCCCAGGTGGTACAGGAGCCCTACGGGACGGGTCTCCCAACCTTCTCCCGTGGCTGATGTCCAGCCAACTCCATCCCAAACCCTCCAGGACCCTGCATGCACTGTCCCTGTCCCTGTCCCTATCCCTGTCCCCAGGCAGGGCAGAGGGACTCTGGGAACACATTCACACATCCAGCCACAGCTCATCCTCAGGGTGAGCACCCAGCCAGTGCCAGGGACCATGGGATCTAATGGGAAAGCACCCACATCTAATTACCTGAGCTAAAGCAGCACGTTTATTAGCTGGGCCACAGCAGCCACCTGACAGAGGGACCAGGCAGGGGCCACGAGCATCGCGTCCCGCAGGGTTAATCCCAACAGCGCTCCCACTGAAGACATTGATTGTGGCACATCCCCGCTCCAGCGTTATCAGGAGCAGCCAGCTACCTGGCCTCTCATTTAGAATTTATTCCAGGGGGATTTATAACCCGTGTCACCGGGAGCTCCTTAAATCAGGGGCTCGGCACGGGAAGCATCACGCCAACCAGCCTCCCCCCTCAGCCTGTGTTTTGGGGGCAGGGGAGGTTGCGCTCTCCTTCAGGAGAAGAGGAGATGGGTGGGATGGCGGAGGCGGCTCTTCCACCGGCAGCTTCGTGGGGCACACACGGGGCTTTGCCTTCCACAGCACTGGCAGCACAAAGAGGGCTCTGTCTGGAGCCAAGCTGTGAGGCCATTGATCAGCTGCTGGTCTTGGTCGGAGGGAGAAGGGAGGCACGGAGGGAGGAGGATGGGAGGCAGAGGTCTTTGGGACCAAGGGAAACCTGCAAGGGAGCGTCGTGCCAGGGAAGAGGAATGAGCACCAATACAACCCTGCAAATGTTTATGCTTGGGAAAAAAAAAAACCAAAAAACAAACAAACGAAAAAACCCACACAACAAAACCAACAACTTTATTATGCCACAGCGCTGGGCAAATTCAGACCCTTTGTGAAATGACAACGCTAATCGCCAAAGCCGATTACAGAAACACAGCGGCTGGGCGGGTGCCGGCTGCCTGCGCTGCTGCCAGTTGCTCTGGTGCTTTCTGCTGCCTTCAGCGGGGCCAGGCACCTTTGGAGTGAGGGGCGGCGGATGGCAGACACGGGTCGCTGCTCCTTTTCCCAAATTGTCTTCCACTTCCAGGGGATCCCACTCCCAACAGCTTGAGCATCCCTTTGGCAGCGGCGGGGAGGAGACCTCTCTGCGGGGCCAGGACAGCTCTCCTCCAGCTGGGCTTTGTTTCTGCACAGAAATTGATAAATGTGAGCAGAGGATTTCTCCCCTCCTTCCGTTTAAGTCCCATTAATATGAGTTGGATTTGCTTACCCTCCTGACTTTAGACTTTAATTCTGCAAAACGTTATCACATTAATAGGAGTCAAGGTTGTTAAAGTGATGGATTATGCATTAACAGTGTAATCCATGGGGGGCAGGACCAGCCTCAAGAGCTCTCCCCAACTCTCCTTGTCTTCTCCTAGTCCTGACAGCTATAAGAAGAGCATGAGCACCTCCCCGGGCAGCGAGAGGGTGACGCAGGGTCTGTGGCTTTGTGCTGCTTTCTGCCCTCGGCTGGTGCACAGGCAGGGCAGGAGTCAGGCAGGGGGATGCCTAGCCAAGGGGACGAGGACACATCCCTGCCTGGATGTCCCAGGCTCTCAGGGGGATGTTCTTTCCCCCTCCGCTGTTCCCCCAGCTCTGCTCTCCAAGAGATGCTGTATTTCAGGCATCTGCAGCAATCTGGGTCCCACATGGGCTTTCTCTGCACATCTGGGGACTTGCAGGGTCCCAGGAATGGCTGGAAGGCAGAACCTCACTTCTGCTCCCAGTCCTCCTGCCGGCCAGGGGCAGAGCGGGACCAACACATCGTGTCCTCGAGCTGCAACTCAGTTTGCGGAGCCCACTTTGGGGCTGCAAGTTCCCAGATCAGGGCTTTGCCTTCCCAGGCCATGCAGCAAACCAAATTTCTTGCAGCACAGCACCAACCGCCCACCCCAGAGCTGCCTGCGACCCCCAGCCCATGCTCAGCAGCTCCTGTAGCACCCGCTGGAGGGTTTTCTGCAGGGGCTATGAGGGATGGGAGCCAGGACCTGCAATGAAGTGCCCCATAACTCAGCCGTGCTGCGAGAGGTACTAAGTTATGGCAGGGTGGCTGCACAGGTACCGTTGGCACATAACTTCCCAGGTGCCACAGGCTTGCTCCATTTGTTTAGCGCCTTTTAACTCCAAGGTTCCGGGATTTTGCCTATTTGTTCCCCCCTCACCCCTTGCAGATGGGCCTCTATTTTATATTATTTTTTAACAAGAGGAGAAGAAACTCATGCAAGGGGCTGCCCGAGCCCTGGCTGTGGAGGGAGCACAGCTGGTTGACTGTGGGCACGTTTGCTGCGTGCACAGATAATTTACTCGTGCAAAACCATGCACGTAGCACAGGGCACCCACGGGGAAAGGCTGCAGTGCTACTCACTGTGCAAAATGCTCATCTGCAGGCAGCTGCATGCTTGCTGCTGCTGGGGGAAGCCCTGCACCTCCATCCTCCTTCAAATGCTGTGTCTGACCATGGTTTTCCACTTCAGGCTGCCCTCAAAGAGCCGATCCCCAGGAGCTGAATCCGCTGATGCCGTCGGGGCTCACCCTGGCACAGACAGTCACACTTTCGCTCCCTCCGGGTGTCTCCTTGGGGATCACATTTGCAGGACTGCTGACAGCAGCCAGCTCATAGCCACCGGCTACGGGAGTCCTTACAACACCCCGACACTGATGGACCCCGACAGCTACACGCAAAGCAAAGGCTATTTTTTCCCTCGCTGCTGTTTTCCAAACTGATTCTCCCTCTTTAACCTCTGCTGGGAAAACCAGCCCCTTCCCCTGCCTGCCTCACCATCGCCTGATGTCTCGGGGGTCACGGGGGAAAGAAGTGGTTCCTGCAGAGGCATCGAATGAAAGGAGCCCAGCCGATACCAAATCACACCTTGACCCCTCTGAATAAAACACAGGGCTGGTTGCCAGGTCCTGAACCTGCCAGACCAGAGAGCATCACCGGCCAGCTCAGCCAGCAGCTCCTCCTCTGCCACGTCCTCGACTCGTTTTGTGGCTCTCCCTAACGAGAGTGCCTTGGTGACAGCCGTCAGCCCTATCGATCCCCTTCCCAGCTCTGTCCTGCCAGAGAGAAAGTGATAGTTCAGGGAGGACATGATTCTCCCTGCTAATTGAATGCTCCGGCACGGGGCCCCATCCGGCACGCTGCCGGCATATCCGATCAATGCCGCCAGCTGCCGTGCAGGCAGAGGATATGCCTACGCTTCTCACGCCGAGCGCACGGGCAGCGGGAAGGAGCAGGTCCGGCTCTGCCGGGCATTTCCAAGCTGGAGCCAGGTTATCCCTACAATGCCACCTCTGCATGGAGGAGGCTGGGATGGCAGCGTGTCTGGGGACAGGGGACAAGTCCCACTGGTGCCTGAGGGTGTCCCAGGGTTGGGGAGCTGGAAGATGCCGTCAGTGATGCTGGATCATCACGCCCCATGGTCTGCTCAAGGGATGCTGCAGCCATTTCCCTCTTCTTGAAGAGTTTTTTGGAGTTTGCAGCAACCCAAATGGGGATGGGCAATTCAGCTGGTGGCACTCGGCGGGGACGATCAGCCCACCCAGCTCTGTTCGGGATGCGTGGAGCTGAGCTGTCAGGTTTCATGCTCACACACTCGTCATCCTCCACAGCCCCAAATTACAGCTGACATTTAAATAAAACCCCACGGCACCTGAGCGAGACGCCGAGCTGAAAGGGAAGCGGTTGGGGACTTTCTTGTGAAGTAACATATTTGTTTTACTCTGCTCTCTCTCCTTAGTGTCTGAGCTGAGGCTCCCAGCCCCGGAGCCCCACAGGGTGGATTTACCGGGCACATCAGCCCAGGGACACCCTGGATTTTAGCCCTGAACCCTCCTGGGACAGAGTGACAGACCCCTCCATGTGCAAGCAGCCCTTCATTCCCATCAGATGAAGGGCACAGGGGATGGAGGCAAAAGCAGAGGGGAGAAAAGGGGCTTTTCAGTTGCTGTGGGAATGACGTGGGGAAAAGCAGGGTAATGAGGGCTGGTTCCAGTGTCACGCACTCAGCCCTAATCAGGCAATGAAGCAAATCGAGTTTCACTAAAAGCTCAGGAGCCCGGGCTGGGCAGCCCCCTCCCGCCCCCGTGCTCCCTGGTCCCGGGGAATGAGATTTCCATCCACTCCCTGGACATTAAATGAGTAATTGCTGTGGTCTGCACTGGGGCAGGGAGCTCTGGCGTGGGTACGGCATCCTTGACTGATGTTTCCCATGCCCGCACTGCTCAAGTGGATTAGCAGGACTGGGCCCCCCCGTCAGGAAACAGCATTAAATTCCTATATATGAGCGCGCTTGCAGTGCAGGCAGCAGAAATGTGCTCTGGAGGGGGTCCCGGCTGCAGGCAGGGCAGGGGTCCCTGCAGCACGTGCCCGTGCATCCTTGGGGGATGCAGGGAACTGCTGCTGGGCTGGACTCAGCCTCGGTGCATGGTGCAGGTCCCCTTCTCTCCTCTGCCCGGCACCGCGCTGGCAGCCGATCCTTTTGGCCGACGGGCAGATGGTCCCGCATCAGCGCGGGCACGAAGGGTGAGCTAAGCACGGGGGGCACCTGGCCAGGCTGTTGGCATGGGCAGCGATGGCGAGGCACGGCTAAACCCATCCTCCCACGCTGCAAGCAGGGTCCCAGGAGGTGTCGCATCCCCCCGATGTCCCCCCTTCCTCCTGGGGGACCCTCTCCGTGCATCGTCCTCCAAAGATGCCAAGGCTTCAAGGCAAGATGGGTAGTAAGGGGAAGGGAAGGAGGCATGGGAAGCGCTGCCGGTTCCTGCCAGAGAAGGGTCCAGCACGCAGCGGCTGGGCTGGAGATGGAGCCTGGAGCTCAGGGTTGGCCACCAAAAACCCCGGTGAAGCTGCTGAGAACCACAACCCGGCAGCGCCGAGGGCAGGGGAGCAGAGTGGCTGGGTCAGGGTGCTGGGAGCCACCTGAAATTTTGGGAATGCCAGCTCTTCCCTGTCCCAGCTCCTGATTTCTGGGGACAGAATGGCTTTGCTGAAGTGCAAGTGATGCTCAGTGCATTTCTGCAGGCCTAATCCGAGAATCTGGTGTCATTTAACAGGGTATTCTTCAATCTCTCCCTCCAAACACACCCTTTTCTAAAGCAGCACTGCCTGCTCCTCCCTCCACTCCCTCTGCAAGGTTCAGGTGGGCACTGGAAGCTTGAAGTAGCAGTTGGCTGGCTTTATGAACTGTTAGGATAATTTAAATCTTGGGAAAGAAGCAGAGGTGGGGACAAAAGCAACCAAAGGGATGGCAAGGAGGAAACCAGAGACACGGCACACGGGATGTCTCCCTTTCTCTGTGGCATGAGGGAGGGCAGGGGAGCAGAAATGGTTTGATTGAGGTGGGGGGAAGAGGTAACAGAGGGAAAAATCAAAGCAGCAGGCGGAAAGGGCAATGAAATCTCAGCAAGCCCACTGCCATCACCGGATATTTTTAACTGCCGGCACAGTGCAACTCTGCTGCGATTCCCGTGGCAGGAAAGGAGAAATCGCTCCAATAGGAAAGTCGTGGCGGCGGGAGGCATGGGGCTGTCAAGGAGCTGCTGCCTTCTTCAGGAGAGGCTTTGCCTTTTGTCTGTCCTGAGCGGTGCAGAGGTTGTGGGATGCTCCCCTTGTCACAGTGATGCAATTAGGGTGGAGTGAGGGTCCTTTGCTGCCGATGCAGGGGGACTGGGAGGGATGGGAGAGGACGGGCTTTGCTGCAGGTGTGTGCCAGATGTTTCTGCATCCTCCAGAGAGTGATTGGTGAGGGTCCCCATCCCATGCAGGCATGGATGCTTGCATGTGTCTGGCATGCCCTGTCTGACACTGTCACCAGTGTCTGGCAGCCCTCCCACCTTCCCGGCAGCCTGACATCACATGGCAAACACTCTTTCGGGTGTTGGGCTGGGAAGGTGATGAAGAAAGCACCCATGTTTTGTAAAACAGGCTGGGAGATAGGCAAGAGAGCTGGGATCGGTGTCCTGGCCGCGGGACAGGCTGTGGCAGAAGGTGCAACCCCAGTGTTAGACGTCAGAGCATGCACAGGGGTCAGATCCCTGGGAAAACATCACAGGAGATGTCCAAAGCCGTTCCCTGCTCTGCTGTCATGACTTGCCCCTCGGGTCTCTGGCAATATCCCCAAGTCCTGATTATTTTTATTGTCTCTCTCTTCCACTCCAAGCCCTGCTTGCTGTGTCAGCAGGCGTATTTATAGCATCGCTCTCCTCCCAGACTGATGTCAGGAGCATCCTTTCCCAGGCTGATCACTACCTGTCACTCCAGGCTTTTTCATGCCAGCCAAGGCACTTGCAGCCACTTTTTCTCTGCAGCTAGCTTTTGCTGCTCGTGAGCAAGATGTGTCACATGCAAACACCTTCCAGATGTCTGCAGGCAGCTCTCGGGTGACAGGCAGCCCCACGGGACATTGCCAAGGGGCTCTCCATGCCCTGGGGGGGGCTGTGGCAGGGGTAGGGGTGCGCATCCGTGCTCCCAAGGCAGCGACCCTGAACACAGCTCCAGCCCTCCTCCTGCCTGGGATTTACTGCTTTCATTTTCCTCGGCATTGGAAGCTGAGCTTAATTATGGATATTTTTATGTGCATTAATAACATTTGCAGAGCTGCAAGCCAGGACAGTGGGGCGAGGGAAATGAGGACCTCTGCTCCGAGCGGGAGCTGGGGGGAAGGCAGCTCTCCCAGCCCCACGCAGCGCTCTCTTTCCTTGAAATACTGTTAGTGCTGGATGCTGCCCAGGCCAGCACAGGATGGGTTATGGCTCTCCAGATCCTGGAGGGGTAAGCAGCATTTAATGAAGGCAATCCCTTCCTAAACACAGGCGGGAGAGACGCGTGCTGGCCCCAAGGAGCACCAGGGTCTATCGCTGGTCCCAGCCATCCCCTTCTTCGGTGGGACAAATCCCTCGTGTTGCTGGTCGGCTGCTGGGAGCTGCTTCTCCTGCTCCTCAGGATTGCTCTCAAGGGTGGTTGCTGGGGAAAATAATTCATGTGCCATCCCTGGGGAGCAAGGGAGAGCTCGGCCAAGCACAGAAGAGCTCCAGCTGCAGGCTCCCTCCCTGGGGAAGAGCCCGAGGAGCCCATCCCCATCTCCATCTGAGCAGGGCACCCTGGCCCAGCATCACCAGAGGTGCTGGGCAGGGGATCCCTTTTAGAAAAAGCCCCAGAGAAATGTTTCCCTTTTAGCAGAGCAATGCCTTTGCACCCCGGAGCTTGTGTGCGTGGGCACAGACGCACACGGTGTCTGCAAACCAGACCGAGTACAGGTTTCACTGTCATTTACTCCTTGGTTCCTCTGAGGAACGTCAAGGAGGATAAGAGGGTGCAAAGAACAATGATAATACTCCAAATAATCAAAACCCTCTCTCAGAAGTAGATCCTGCCAGCTCAAAACGAGCCTCCCTTGGGAAAGCTTTTTCAAGCATCATGAAAAAAAAAAAGCCTCTCTCTTCCAGGAACCCCCCTACCTCTCTGCAAAGGAGAGCATGCATTTTTTATTTATAAGCCAAATAGTAATAACAAAATACTAATAAGCTGTGAAGGCAGGGAAACGCAGCCACCTCCAGCTGAGCGTCACTGTCTCCCCCGGCAGATGCGCAAAGGAAAGCCTTCGTGCTCGGTGCAGGGAGCGCTGGGGAGGGGAGGCAGATGCAAATTTGATGTTGAAACCAGAGTTTATTAAAAGCACGTCCAGCAGCACCGGCACTGGTGTGTGGAGAGCTCGGCCACCTCTGTGGAGTCGGCAGGATTAGCCTGGGGGAATTTTGGGGGTTGCTTCAGTGGCAGTGCTCCAGCCTCCCGGATAATGGGGGGCACGGCAGGATGCCTGGCTCTGCAGGGGCTCGTCCTGCACTTGTGGTGGCCAGGAGAAATCCCCTGGGATGCTGCAAGCCCCAGCCAAATAGGGATGCAGGGGCATCAAGTGGGCAGCAAGCCCACCCTGGGGGGGTTTATAAGGCTTTGGTGGGGCAGATCAGCTCAGCGATGCCCAGCACCTTGCTGGGCTGGTCCCCAGGCACTGATCCCTGTTTCCAAGCAGAACGAATCCCCCTGCCCGCATCCCCCATCGGGCCAGCGTGGCAGGTAGAGCGGGCAGCTCTCTACCAAGGCAGCGGGAGGGTCAGTCTCTGGGATGGATGGAGGCACTCGAACGGCCACGAAGCTGGCCATGGCAGCTTCCTGGAGGTGCTGAATTTCAAGACATCTAATGTGCTGCTGCTGTTTCTTTGGGGTTTGCAGACCCCGCAGCAAGGGCACGGGAGCTGTCTGAGCATCCCCAGGCTCGGCTCTGCATCCCGACCTCTCCACGGAGGTCTGCGGAAGCGTGTCCATGTGCATGCGCTGGAGGGAAGCTTTGGGCGGGGGTCCTGCACCTTTTTCCACCTTGGGAAGGGATGGAGGTGATCTGCAGGAGGGCTGAAAGCAGGGAGAGAGGCTGAGGGTTCCCGGAGCTAAGGAACTGGGTATTTCAGGAACCAGACAAGCTCTCACATGCAGTTTGCCGGGATCAAACCAGCTCAGCAAAGCGCTGATCTGCCCTTGATCCTCGGGGAGGCACCGGCCACGCTCCAACGATGGCATCTCCATCCTCCTGCCGGAGGCAGTGCCCAGGCATGGCCCCGCTGCCCGTGCTGCCTGTGCCCCGCTCCCAGCCCCGTGGGGAGACAGGGGTGGGTTTGATTAGAAAAGCCAGAGGCGGCTTAATTGAGCTTCCCAAGACTGCTGCAGGCACAAATTGGATGCGCCCAGCTCCAAAAACAGGCCATTCCTCAGCTCCTCCTGCGCATACTGAATCTTCATTTAGGCAGCCGCTCCTGCCAATTAACTCAGGGCCTGGCACTGATTGCCCTGCCAGGGCTCCTCCCGGAGCTGCCATGGCTGAAACAAGCCTGAAAGCGGATTTGGCTCCTCTGGCTCCAAGCCACGTCAAGGGGCTTTGGCTGGGGAGGGCCAGCAGCTCCCGTCTCCCATCCTCACTGTCCTTCAGCCTCTTCTCCTCTCCCCTTGGCTTGGCCTTGGTCCTCCTTACATGGGCATCTGACCCTCCTGCTTGCCCCAAAAAACATTGCAGTGAGCCAGTTGGGAGCAATTCTCTTTGCAGCAGCATTGCCTCCCCTCCTTGCAGCCCAGCTCCTACTTAGCTCCAGGCTTTTGGTGCTCAAACCCTCCTGCTTGGCCTGAAATTAAAGCATCAGCATCCTCCGGAGAGAGACCTGTGGGTGCCTGCACCTCGGGTACTGGCTGGCACCTCGCTCTTGCAGGAGCCCACAGCTCGGAGCTGGTGGGTGCCTGGGCAAAGCCTGCTGATTCTCTGCAAAACAGGTCATTACACAAACGAGCTCTGTGTTTAGCGGGTAGGTAATGGACTCCGGGAAAGGCTGCGCTGATGGGCTGGGAGCAGCGAGGCTCTCCTCCCAGGCTGCTGCCTTTCCGGGCTCTGTTTCTGGAGAGATGCAAGGGTAGAGGCGAGTACCCGTGTAGCCACGGTGAGCCAAGGCTGGTGGCCAAAAAGCTCTTTTTCCCCTGGGCAGACCCAGGGCCAGGCTGGTCCTGCCCTGCCAGCGACCAGGGCACACCAAATGCCAACCCAGCCGCTGCTTCATCCAGCCGAAAATCTCCAGCACGAGGAGGGGACAAGTCCTGGGACACACGGTGCAGCGTGCTGGGAATGGCTTGGTTTGCAGTGAGATAGGGATGAAGGACAGAGGGCTGTGATGGGACAGACAGACAGGGTCATCGTGTTTGGCCACAGAGAGTCCTTGCCCTTTGGACTGAACACAGCAGCGGTGGGGACGGGTCTTGGGGGTGTCCCCAGTGCCCCTGAGCAAGGGCAGGCACAGAGCCCTGCGGGTGAGCCGGCTGGGGAGGGAAGCAGCTGGGAACGTGGATCCAGTTGACTTGCTCTGGGTAATATCTCCTGATTATTTCACTGCAGCATGCTGAGGCTGCAAAGTAATCGAATTAGGCAAATATTATGGGGAACAAAATGGGCAGATAAGTAGCTTAAAGTGATCGAAATGACCTGAAGGTGGCCATGCAAATGGTCTGTATAATATCCTGTAATAACCCTGTCCAGGCAGCTCCGAGGAGGCTGAATTCCAGTAACAGGGCGTCTGACCAGGCTCAGATGCAGCGGCAGGCGAGGGCTGGGTGCTGCGGGTGGGAAAAGCTCACGAGTCCTGCTCCCCTGGGGGGGCTCAGCCCTGGACCCCCTCCTCCCCGGCACCCGGGCAAGGGGGAGCTTCCACCCAGCTCCGGGACATGCCTCGGGGTGCGCGTGGTTTTGCTGCTGGGGGAGGATATGCCCCCCCCATGCATGCAGCCATCGTGGATGCGCAAACCATTTTCACTCTACTGAGCCTCCCCAGGGATGCTAAAGAGGGTCAGGCTCAGCGAGATACACCACATTCCCATCTCCAAACCAGCCTGATAAATGACTGGGACAGAGAGACTCAGACAGGGGCAGGAGAGATCGATACGGGACGGCGCAGGCCGAGAGCTGCAAAGCCCCGAGACATCCCCAGGCAGAATGGCCACAGCCCCTGGGCACACGCACCGGGCACGTGGCTGGGATGGGGGCAAAACGGGGCAAAAGGATTCAAAGCACATCCTGGGACTGGGATAAAAGCTCTGCTTAAAACCCCTCCCATCCCTTTGCACAGGTAGGGAAGCCGGCAGCAGTGAAAGGAGATGATAAAAATAGTTCTTCTCCTGGCATCGAGCAATGAAAGAAGACGGAGCTGTCAATCCGGCTGCTTCTCCGCCGGGAGGCTGACACTGCCGGCGCTGGCTGGGGAGCAGAGCCCACACCCTGGGATGCTGGACTGGCAGGCAGGCACGAAGGAGCGGGGTTTTTCCCCTCCTTTGCTGGATGCGTTGAAGGAGATCAAGAGAAAACCCCCCTCCACCACTGGAACCGAGAGGGGAGCAAAAATAGTCCTGGCTGGAGACTTGCGTACAACAAAGTCTCCTGTCACCCGTCTGCTCCGCTCACGGCAGGTAACGAGACGCTGCCGCCAGTGCCAGCGCTTGCCATGATCAATTAAACCCACAGCATCCGACAGCCCGTAGTTCTTTGTATCCCTGGAGCAGTCAGAAGGCGAGCGAGGGGCTGGCAGGTCTCCCGGGTGGGAGCCTGTAGCTTTGCCTGTATTCCAAGCCGGCAATGCCAACATCCCTCTCAAGCAAGGTGCGGTGCAGACACAGCCAGGGCAGCAGCATCCCTCCATAAGCCTGCTTTCAGCATGTCCCACCTTCCCAGCATAGCCCAGAGCTTCCCAGACTATGTCCCCTTGCTTGCCAGGCAGCTGGTTCCCCAGTTACCCGGGAAAAGCCCCCAGTGTCTTTGCTGCCCGTGTCCGCACTGCACCAAGTGCGAGGAAGCCCTGATCTTTGCTCCGGGTTTCTGTGCAGAGCAATAATGATAATTCATCAGAAATAGCTTTCATGAAATTGAATCAGTTTGTGCCACTGGCTTTCTTTCCTGTTAGGTGAAACAAAACAAGATGTAAACCAAAAAAACCCACCCCAAACAGGGTGCCCCAATAGAAAAGGCAGAAATGATATATAATCCAATGTGCTTGGGGAAGCAGTTCTTGAAAGAGATTGACTTTGACAGCCTAATAAATGTTGGCTTCTGACGGGCCCCGGCTCCAAGATGAATCCTCCAAACTTTAATTGGAGACATGATGCTCCCATTACCCAGAACAGAAAATCCCACCTCCCTGTCTTGGATTTCTCCATTGATAAAATTATCTTTTTTTATGCCTCTAATTGATTGTAGTGTTGTCCTTCCCCTGGAGAATTTACTCCTGCATCCTGGCAGGGCTGGAGAGGAGCCTCAGAGATGGCTGGAAGGGTCCTTGCACTGCACAGGGAGGGGATGGGGGCACATGGAGACCCCAAAGACCCCCAGCATCCTCTGTGAGCCTGTCTGCTTCCTCAGAGGAGGAAGAGGAGGAGGAGGAGGAGGAGGAGGAGGAGGCAGGGACTGCCAGGGAGGGATGGAAAGTGAACTGGGAGAGAGGGAGGGAGAGGGAAGGACATAGCAAAAATTAGCTGATAGCCATCTCCCTACCTGATTTTAATTATCCTGTCGGATTTAGCAGGCAGATTTCATCCCCGCTCGCCGGCAGCTGACAGAGCCTCGGCGGCGCTGACAAGCAGAGATTAGCGGGACTAAGCCTGGGACGAGGCTGGAGGCTCCCACCTCACCTCCATCTCTGCCCACCAACAGGTCCGGGGCGCAAGGAAAAGGGGATTTTCCTTCTGAAATGGAGCGGGAAGAGGGGTTGCTGCCACCGTGCGTGGCACAGGGTGCTCGTGGCCACATCCAGCTCCCCTGGGCACACAGCAGGCACTGGGGCACAGCGATTCAATGCAGCCCCTCTTCCCACTGTCTCCTTCCCAAGCAATGCAAGAGAAACCCTGATCAGCCACCAGCTAGCTATGCCAGGCATTAGGAGGGGAAAAACGGCCAGAGTTACTACAGGCTAATGGTCCATATTCTGTTTACACTTTCCACTTTCCCATCTAATAGCTGCTCCCGGGCTCACTGTCATTTTTCTCTCCTTGCTGCTACCACGAGCAATTACTCCCCAGCATTTGCATTTAATGATAAAGCCAGGGCCGGGTGTTTTGAATAGATGTCACACAATCGGTGCATTAATAGGGACAGTGCTCATTGTGTTGGGGTGAGAGGAGCAGGAGGGGAAAGAGGGGCACAGAGGAAGGGTGAGCAGGAATCCGGGGTGGCAGGACCAGCGTGCGTGCCCACGGAGCGGGCACAGGACCTTTGTATGCGGCTGAACCAGGGCCATGTCCCTCCCCAGTGCTACTGGCACAGAGCAAGGCAAGGGGACTATTTGGAGAAGCCGACCTGGAGCTTACCCCTCCCCTTACCAGCAAGGCAGGGCTCATCATTAATGATTTATTCTTAATTAGGCTGTTCTGTCCATTGCAACCATGCTTTGGCATTTTCCGCACCAAGGCTTCTGGGAACAATAAACATATTGGCAAGAGAATGAATTCCTCACCTATCACTTAGGTAGTGTGGAAATAATTACATAGCAACTAGGTGAGCTCAGATTTCATGAAGCTGTTTTGTTCACCGGGCGCCTGATCCCAAGCATTGCCAGTAACGGATACGGCAAACACATGGCTACGCATGCACGGCTACGCGGAGAGGGATTAAGGGGGGAATTGAGACGCACAAGCCCCAGTGAAGGTTTTTGCACACTCCAAACGGCTCCTCTGTGGGAATTGTACAGGTTCAGCATCACCCAAGACAGAGCCAACAGCAAAACATCCCCCAGCACATGGGCTGGGAACTTAGGGGAAAGGTTTAAACTCGAAATGTTTGAAAATGGGGGGAAAAAGACCCAGCCACGAAAGAAATCCAAGACACCTCATTTTAATTGTCTGCCACTCTCGGCTCACCAGCTAACGCCTGGCAAGAGGAGCGGCAGAGGCGTTTTCCAGCTGATGAGCAGCGGTTGTCTTCATTTACAAATAGCTCCTCTGATTAATTACAGGGAGGCAACGCTGTTTCTGCTGGCATCGCTGATGAGCCCTTCGGGGACCAGGGTCACATTGCAAGCTCTGCTCCTGCCTGGGGAAGGGCTGGAGCTGTGCAGAGGGGTCTGCAGCCGTGAGGTAGGAGTGGGACCCCTCGAGCCCCATGGCTGACGCCAGGTCACCAAGCACAGCCGTGATCATCCCGGTCCCTGCTGGAGCCCGGGACCCCCACGCCAATGTGATGGGGTACACAGAGACCTGAAAGTGGCTTTTGACTTTACAGCGGGGGACATGGGGAGGGAATGCCAGCAGCCTCACAGGGAGAGATTGTCACCCTGGTGCTTTTGCACGGCAGAAAGACCCTGCCATTAGACATACGTTACTGCGTTCAGCTTAAATCCCATGTGCAAGACACCAGAGCTGGGGGACAGGTCCTGCTCTGTGTGAGCACCCAACGACAGCTCTTGATCCTGCTCCCAAAGGCTCTGTGCCTGCGCCAAAACACCCAGGATGCTGCATCTGCCAAGGGAGGATGAGCAGGCACGAAGAGAGCTGGGAAAAACCCTCCCTTTACAGCAGAGGGGTGGGGAAGGAGCTTTGCATCACGAGCATCCCGGTCCCCACGACGGGGTGCAAAGCCAGAGGTGCCACAGGTCCCCACGCAGGGCGAGTTGAGCCGAAGCCGTGCGGCAGAGCTCGGGAGCCACCGTGCTGCTGGAGGCAGCAGCTCTCCAATAAGCCACGCACGAAAAAACCCACCCCAGCCCCAGCAAACAGCGAGCTCCAGCCTGTTTGAGGCCATTAATGAACCCATGGCTCTTTCTGAGAGTCCCCATGCTCACCGCAAAGCCCTGGCCCAGCTCCAGCCACGGTAATTACATTCTGCCTCCCAAGATTTCCCTTGCCTGTGCAATTAGGACGGGCGAGAGCATTAATGTGCAGCTCAGCGTGCCCTGTCCCCGGCCCCGCTGGGGACTGTTTTCAGAGCAGGTTGTGTTTTCCTGCAGGAGCCCCTCTATCCACAGCTCTCCAGCAAACCTGGGATGCTGGGGAGCTCCAGGGACTTTTCACCCCTCCCTGACGTGCTCCTGGAAGATGCTCCCCTGCCAGTATAACCAGTCTGCCATCCCAGAGCACCCAGTACCCGGTGCCTGGTGCAGGAACAGACTGCTCCAGAGGAAGGAAAACCTCCTTGCAAGGACTTGAGCCGGGGCGGGGGATGCTCAGTGGTTCAGGGATGGGATGGGGTGGGGGGGGGGGGCAGTGGCCTTCATCCCTCCTCGGCCGCCCCTCATCAGCATGCACCGGGGCTGAGCGGTGGAGCAGCTCCCACCGGTGACAGGTTTATGCAAGATGAGTTATATAAGCCGTGCAGAACCGGAGTCAGCGGTAATGAGACGCTTGTGAAATCTTGCACCGATCTGTGTCAGTGCCCTAATCGCAGGCGACAGCTGGGCTCTGCGGCTGGTTGGAGATGATAATATTAATGTCAGGAAGCATCAAGCGGAGGATGCGCCTTTCAAAGGGGGGATTACACTCCTCGTGGAAGAAAAGGAAACAGCCCTAATCTTTGCTGTTGGAGCCTGGGTGCTGGCGGGGACCCAGGGAAGCATCCCGGAGTGACCTGGGCTGGGCTGGCTCTTGGGTGAGCCGCGGAGGCAGGTGGCAACGTACCTGGCACAGGGTATAGCCCAGCCGTTTGCGGTGTGAATGCCCTTATCATGGTCCAAGTCCCATCATCTGCTTCTCTTTCATCCCGCTCCCTGCATCCCACCTCCTGCCTTCCCTGCCCATCCCCTGCCTCCGCCGCCGCCGGCCGCACCGGCCGCAGGGCACAGCATCGCTGCCCCGAGAGAGGAACCTTGGGCTGAGAAGCAAATCCAGGTGCAGAAGCGAAGCTCCCTTTGTAATTCAAGCAGCTTTTCCATGTCTCCGGGTGCGGCTGCCAATCCAGAATTTATTAGCATGCAATCTGCTCTCATCTGGGATGCCGGCGGAAGGGGAGCTGACAGGCAAGCGCAAACAAACAAACAAACTACAAAAGCGAAGGGCCAGGGATGCTGAGGATCCTGATGGATGCGAGGCACCCGGGTACCGCGGCTGGGCGGAGAGGGGCCGAGGTGCTGGCTGCAAAGGCTGGGCTGGGAAAAAGCCCTTAAGCATCACATTTTTCCTAGTTATTCACCGTGAGCAGTCTTCACAGCTCGCAAGCCTCAAAAAGGCTGGCGATGCCTTTATGGTCAGCGATGTCTTTCTCCTGTCCTAGAACTCCTTGCACTTACGAGAGGATGGCTACAAAAGCCTGGAGTCATTAATGTGTATCTCTGCTGTAGGTACATCAGCTCAGAGACGATTTTGGGCTGCGTGCGCTCGGTAACAGCGGCCAAATCCCAGTTCTGGGAAAAGAGCTACCCCCCAGCTGGGACCAATGGGCTGGGGAAGCAATAAAAGCTCAGCAGGGTGGGAAAGGCCTGGATTTGGACTTTGCTGGGACACGGCAAGGCAGGCACGGGGTTTTTTTTTTTCCTTTTTTGTAAGGGAAAAAGCACTTGCTCTTCTCTCAGGACAGAGCTGAAGCAGAAGCTCCCAGCACCGTGCTGTACAGGTAAAATGCTGCTTGCTCACTGCCCAGAAGTGCTTGTTTTTAAGCTGTCCCTCCTCGGCAGCTTTGCACTTTGCTCTTTGCTGTTCAGTTTGTTCTCGAAATCCTGGTGTTCCCAGTCCTTGCCCCTTGTGCAATGCACACTCCTGTGTTTGATGCAGCAGAGATGGGGAGCAGTGTGGGATTGCTGGGGCACGGCGGGCTGCAAAGAAACAGTAATAGAGCAGCTGGGGGAAAAAACCTGAAGCAATAAGAGAGCAGGTCCCCCACGGGGAGGGAATTAGGGATCAATAGCCCAGAAGGCAGAGAGTGCAGCAGCCTTGAAACCTGCTGATGAGAGCGAACTGAGGGAACAGTTAGCCCAAAGGAGCAAAGGTCATAAAGTGCAGGCGGAGGGGCCCGGAGCTGACAGCTAAGGGGGCTTTGGGGGACGGGAATGAGATGACGGCTGCAATAATGCACCATAGGTTAAAGCATACGCTGGAGGGGCTGAAGGGTGAGCTGGGGGGAGCACTGCACTTACTGGGGGGGGGGAGGCAATCGGGTCCTCGGTAATGGGTCTGAAAGAGGGAAAGGGGGGTGCTGGCATTCAGATGCTGGGCTCCATTTCAGCGCCGGGATGGCAGATGTCTGCTCCCTGTCACCGCGGAGCCGGAGGATTGAGGGTTTTGGGGCAGAAGGCAGCATCTCGGCTGCCTCCGTGCTCATGCAGGACTGCACGGTGCAGAAGAGTCCTGGTGTAAATGGGACCAGCATTTCATGATCCGGTAACTCAGCTCCCTTTCCCAGGGACTCCTTCTCCCCCCCATGGAGCAAGAGAGGCTCTGCCCATGGGTTATTCAAAGTCTCCGTCGTGGTATTTCATATTTTGCCTTAGCTTGATGCTGCTGGGGGAGAAAAGCGAAGGGGCGGCTGCTCTCTGTGCCGGTACAGCCAGAGCAGGGCAGGTCCAGGGCAGGATCAGGTCCTACACATCGGCTGGCATCTGCAGCCAGGTGTGAGTTGAGGGGATGGGATAAAGATGTGGTCTCGGCAAGCAGCTGAAAAAACAGATTATATTGGCAGCAGCTCCAGGAGAGCTGGGCTTATTCAAAGCAGAAGGGAGTCTGGGTTGCTTGCAAGCACAGAACTCATGGAAAAGTGGATCTGTGACTCAGTGATTGACTTCTTAACTCGATTACTCTCGAGGCTGTTGCACAGGCTCAAAACTACCCCGGCTCTCTCCTGAGCAGATCCGCTGCTGTTCAGCAAAGATAAAGCTGGTGCTGCCCTGCCTGGCTGCCGGGTTCTTCCATCTCCCCGTGATCCTGGGTATGGGGATGTGCCTTCCTGGGCACAGCCGTGTACCGGGGCCGGGGAGAGATTAGTGCTGAGCCCTGTGGGATGGGGGAAGAGCCCAAAAGGTCAGGCGAGCCGGCTGCACTCCATAAATCCCACAGAGCGCTGGTGGAGAGGACAGCTTTGCTTCATCGCCATTATTACTTATGCATAAATACACGATATCGATGGGGCCATGAATCAAGCTGCCCAGCTGGGTCAGCAGGAATGGGAGCTGCCATTAGCTCTGCCAGGCCTCAGGGATCTTGCTTGGGGCCCCACACCTTGGGAATTCGGTGCATTGGATTTCCTCCTGTGCTTAGCCCAGCTCTGCAACAGGGTGAGGAGCCCCCGACCCCTCAACCTCTGCCCTCTCTGAGCATCCCTGCTGCTTCCCGGGATGCCCCTCGGGAGGGCAGGGAGGAGATGGGGGGCAGGGGAACGTGCCGCCGGGGAAAGGGCTCTGCTGCTGCCATCTCTTAACCAGCTGCAGCAGCTTCTGCTATCTTTTAATGCACCAATATTTCTTTGAGATTGTGCTCAGTTGCTTCTCGCCCCATTATCACTCAAATGTATATTTTATGTGACTGCAACAAAGGCAGGTCATACCCATTACGCACCGAGGTGGAGCGGCTTCGCAGGCACGATGCCGGGGTGAGGGGCAGGAGGCTGCCCCATCCTGCCCCATGGATCTGTCCCTCTCGCCTCTCCTCTCTGTAGGCACCAGCCCCACATGCTGCCTCCTCCCAAGCCCTCTTCTCCCTCCTGGTGCTTTATTTCTGTCCTTGCTCCTTCTTCTTCTCCCTGTTCGGAGCAGCCCCAGGGGGAAAAGCCCAGGTCTTGGCACTCTCCGGGCTGCAGCAGGCAGCCTGCCTGCACATCTCCGGGGCTAACCGGAGCAGGAGGGGTGCAAAGGGCATACTGGGTACGAGAGCTGGATTTTGTCGGGTGAAGATCCTCCCTAGCAGAGCCTTTGCCCACCATTGCCCATGCAGAAAGCTCAGGCAGCTATGGCCACAGGTTTTAATTAAAATTAACTGTTGCCCACAGCTCCTGGACACAATTACTCAGTCACCAGGTATCAGCTTTGCTGACAGGGAGTGTAATTAAGACGTGAGCATTTCTCCTTCCCCGGCCACCACCTCCGCCCCGGCACAAAGCAGCTCTGCTCCCCGCGATGCTCCTGCCGTGTCCCCAGGGACATGCAGCGATGGCACCGCTTCATTCCCAGGGCTCCTTTGCTCCCGTAAGCCTTTGGCCCATGGTACAAATGGCTCCTCCATGCCGTGCTGGGAAGCATCATGCAATCACAGCACTGGTGTCAGCCCAACCCCTCATTAAGTGCCATGCCCCTACTCAAGTAATTACTCCTATTTATAACTGAGCGTTCCCAGTCTGCCCTCAATAAAACCCCCGGCTTCTCCACCTCCCGTGCTCCTGTCGCTGACACAGAGCAGCAGCTATTTTTACCCCTCTCCCCTGGAGATGCTTCACTCTCAATTCCAGTCGTGGGATTTAAAGAAACTCTGCTGCTCCTGCCACCCCATTCCCAGGGTCCCTGGGAGCCGAAGCAGCGATGCTGGGACCCTCCTGCCAGGGCAAAGTCTCGGTGGGTCCCCCCCGGGTAGGGGACAGAGAGTCTCTGAGTGTGATCTCTCGGTATCTATCTTCAGGCAGAAGATGCTCCATGCTGGTGGATGTGGGATCATGTTAATCCAGCGGGATCTCCGGAGCCCTCCAAGGACCTTGATCTATTGATCTCGCTAAAGGGTGGAGAAAAGCATGATGCAGGGGGATCTGTGGGAACAGCTTTGCAAACCAGCTCTTCCCAAGGACCAGGGTCTTGCTGGAAGCTGAGGCCAGACAGGCCCAAAGGAGAAACCCCTTTGGGGAGGATCTGTGTCCAAATGAGTACCCGCTGCTGTGAAAAGACCCTCTTTCCCTGAATATCTGCTCTGGTCCATGCTCTCTGGGAGCACGGGCTTGACTCCCACCCGGGGGTCAGCGGAGTCAAGCAGCAGCTCCGTGCAAAGGCAACCCATGGCACTGGCTCCTGCTGCCCGGTAAAAATAGAAACCATTCTTTATTTTCACACCAGCTATTTCAGATGCGATTGCTGCGTTTCAAAGAGGAAACGCTGCTCTGAACTCTGCATTAACACCTATCAGTGTAATTTCCCATGGCAAGTTAAGGAAGCAAAGCAGCACTTAATGTGCTCCCGTGCTCTGCAGTCCTGGGTGCCAAAGTGCTCACAGATGGCCCAGGCCCTTGCAAATCCTCGAGCCGAGCTGGAGAATGCCTTCCCATCCATCTCCACATCCAGGCCAGGCCTGGGATAGAAAGGAAAATGATTCATCTACTCCAACATAAATCCAGTAAGGCAGTCTGCTTGCAGGGAGCTGAGACCAGGCAGGGAGAACACCAACCTTCAGCATCCCACAGGGCTGAGCAGCAGGAGCTGCTTCACCTCCGTCTGTCGGGACAGCAGGTCTCTTGCCAGCCTGGGAACCAAACCTTCCTTAATATACTTATATTAGTATACTTATACATGTATATCATCTCCGGGGGAGCTTGCTGCCAGACCCACGGCTCTCCGGCTGCTCCCTTGCCCCGTGCACAGAGACACTGGGAGGACGTCAGCTTAAGTGTGCAGGGGTTTTCTTTGATTATAAGCAATGATGGGTGCTGCTTGTGACCCTGGGATGGGCTCCTGCTGCCGGCTCACCTCATGTCGGACACGGCGGGCACCACAGCACGGCCCCTGCCCTCCGTCCCCGCACACCTCCCGGCAAGGCGGCAGAGCCGTGCATTAATCATTCCCGCTGCACATTGAGCCATCTGGATGGTATTGGCCCTTCTGCCACACCATGGAGGATTGTTAACACAAAGCATATGCTTTGTTTGAAATTAATAATAATTTTAGGCTCTCACCAGCTGCTGGTAATTGGCTCCCCTTTCGCAGAGATAACTGAGAGCAGCAGGGTGGAAATTCAGCCGCTTCCTGGCTCCTTTTCTAATGAGATGAGTCCCTGCGAAAGGTAGCCGTTCTGCAGGGGACAGCATGACACCGGACAGGTAATGGCTTTTAATAACTGGCTACACGTGCCCCGTGCCACGGTGATGGCAACACCCGAGCACCGGCGCTTCTTGGGGACCCCGAGGTCTCCTCGGCAAACCCGTGCAGCAGCCGCAGAGGGTGCAGACCCTTTCTGGGCACTGACCCGGCTGGGCAAGGGCAGGTTTGGGCAGCCTCGTTTGCTGCTTAATTATTGCCAGCAGCAGCAGGTTAGCGCGGAGAGCGTATTTTTACATTTTCTTGCTTAAGCATCAGTCTGGGCAGGTGGGTGTTGGGAGGCTGGTGGGGATATTTATACTGCAGTCCTGACAAAATGTGCATGTGGAGGAGCTCTGTAAAATATACAGAGCATTATTTTTGTTCAAACAGTGCGTATTAAGGCAAAGGGAACGTACTAAACACATCCGCTGCAGCAGAGACATATGGGAGCTGAGGGCTTTTAAAAATCTCCGGATTCAATCTAGGCTTTTAAATGCAACCTGCCCCGTGACGGCTCTGCGGCTGCAGGGGAGTGAGCAGGCAGGGACACGGCAGCAGCCGGCAGGACTCTGAAATTAGGACTCTGACCGCATCCCCCCCTTCGCCATCATTAGGGTCCAGCCAATACCTTTAATGGGATTCCCGTAATGAAGGTGTAGGAGTAGCATGCAATATCCAAAGAGCTAAAACGCTCTCCCGGGCTCCAGGCAGCGCTGCTGTAATATAGCTTATTAGTATTTTAGCCTTCGTCAAATATTCAGCACTGGAAAATGATGTGGAGGGAGGTTTTGGGCTCATGGAGGGGGTGGGAACCTTTTCTCTGCTCCCGTTACCCTCCACAGCCCAGCAAGACCACCGGCACTGCACAGATCGCCGTCCCGCAAGAAGAGCGATCCCCTGGACCAAAACCAGCAGCAAATTGCCTTTCCAGAAGGCAATTGCCTTTCCACATCCTTGGCTACCAGCCCTCCTCGCCTCCTCCAGGCCCAAACAGCAAATTCAGCTTCTCCTTTGGTCCAGGCTTTGCATGCACGCTCTCGCCGGAGCATCAGCCTCTCCAATCTCATGGGGCATCACGCTGGCCTCAGCGCATCCCGGTGGGAGAGTCCAGCTGTGCTCTCCTGCATCCCTCCATCCCGCAGAAGGATGCTTCCCAAACCCTGCCTCCAGCCAGCCACCCCTCGGTGCCATGTCCCGGGGGGGGGGTATTTTGGTGCTGGGAGGATTGCTGATGCTCTGATCTACCCCTTGCAGCTGTAGCTATGGGATTTTTCTTTTTCCCCCACGGCAGCCGTCATTATAAATATTACCCGACGGGTGGGAAGGAGAGGGAGGACAAGTGACAGTGCTACAGGCTGGCACCAGTCTGGGAATTTGCACCCAGTGCTAGCAGGGTGTCAGCGATGCTCCCGGCTGCAGGGGGGGGTGAGCCAGTGGAGATTCCCGGGATCGATGGGGTTGGGTCTGCAGGGGCCAAGCACATCGCCCCGCAGCTGAGCCGTGGCCAGCAAGAGGCCACGGGATCAATGCGGAGTGAAGGAAATATGGCTGTGGACAGGCGGCTTTTACAGCTTCCTTCCCCAAGAAAGGCTGTTTTTTATGGACTTCTGGTAATTGCCAATTAATTTTGCCGAAGCCAAGGGCAGGAAGGCAGCCCAGCTCTTTAAGGGCACCCATGCAGGGGTGGGCAAACAGAAAAACAGCCTCCTTTTTGCCACCTATTTTCCTGTACAGTCCTCAGCAGAGTCTGGACTGATGCAATCCCTGCAAAATCCCAGCGATGACCCGTCTTGCACTTCTCAGGCCACTGAAAAGGAAAGAAAAAGCAGGCTGGATGGAGTTAGAAGTTGGCTGTAGCTCCAACCCGTGGCCACAGTCACCACCTCCCTGCTCCTCATCCTGCACCTTGTCATCAGCTTCATTTATTCCCCATCCCAAGAAGGCAGCCGGGAGCCCCAGAACTCCAGAAACAAGACAGGCGAAGAGAATCCAGACCCTCCCAATTAGGCAATTTTTTCTGAATGAAGGGCCCTGCTCCGCCCTGTGCAGGGAATGTGATTGACATAAATCCGGGGGCTGATTAGGGGCTTGTCATTTAGCACCTATAATGCCTCCCTCCTAATAGTATTAGGGCCTCCTTGGCGAGACGCTAATGCAGTTTGCAGCTGCACCGTGGCGCCTGGGATTCGGCCGCCGAGCGGCGAGCGCACTGCAAAATGAGCACATCTCTAATCCGAGGAGACAGTAATGAAAAAAGGAGCTGCCGTGACAAGGTGCACAGAGCAGCGGGGAAAAATGCTCCTGGTATGGCCGGCCCCAGGAGCATCATCTCCTGGCCATGGGCAGCATCCCCACCAGGGTGAGCTCGTTCCTTTCTTATTTCCCCATCCTCTCCACCCCGGAGATGCCCGTACCCCTTTTTCCTTTGCTCTGCTCCTCCAAGCCTTGCCAGCCCAGCCTTCCCCTGGGATCCTCCCTGTTTTCTCCGCAGGGGCTGCATCCCTGGTCCGTGCTCCTTGCCCCGGGATGCAGCTCTGCCTCCGCTCCTGGAGCGAAGCGTGGGAGAGGGGTAGGGGCGTCTGCCAGAGTAGCGACCCTTAAAGATCTGAACAAATTTCTGTTTTGATTAGCTGTGTTCCTAAATGATTTATAATCAGCATAATACAATAATGGCAATAACTCCCTAATCAGATTAAAGCGTTCTCCATTTGTCTGGGGCTTTGTGCCGTAATCTCTTCCTCCCCTCTCTGCCATCAATTTTGTTTTCTCAGCCCAGCTCCTCAGTGAGCCCTGCCGAGGGCTTTTCCAGCCTTTACATCCTCCTTACCTGGACTTGATATTCCAGGACAGGTCCCCTTTTTCCACCCTAAAACCCTGTCCATGCAGACGGGGCAGGCAGGGGATGCCGTGAGGAATTTACTCCGGCAGCAAAACCTGTGGCACTTCGCTCGGCCCGTGCTCTGTGAAATTTCATTAGTGCCATTCGCAGCAACTCCCTCGTTAGCCTGACTGGCATTGTACAAATCTCGTTAGACCCGTAGGATCTTTAAGTGAAGTTGGGAAGGTGTTTCCATTTCTTCGGTTAATGAAGAAAAATAGAGGTGGAGGCGGCTGGAAGGAGCAGGGATCGCAGCGGGGAGCGGGGCTGGAGGATGGCGAGGAGAGAGGACTGTGTTAACACTGATTAATAATAAATAACCACCATAATGAGCACTAATTAATAATAGCACACGCTTAAGCAATTGATTCCCGGTGAATGGCAGTGTGCCATCAGGAGTCCCCATTGCTCCGACTAACCAAGCCAGCGGCGCTGCTGGATGCTCCTGGCTGTGTCCTGGCTGTCCGGGGTCTGGAGATGGGAACCAGCTCGGTCACGGACAGGGATCATCCCTGGCTGCTGTGGGAACAGACCAGGGAAAGGATGGGGGCGGTGGGCTAAGGATCATCTCCCGTCCCTCAGCACACCCTCCTGCCTCCTAAACTTCTGTGCGTGTCATCGGCAGGTCCCAGGGCACGGCAGGAGCTGCCTTGCTCCGTGCTCTTCCTTGGTCTGGTGTTCACTCGCTGGAAAAAACTATTAGAAACTTGTTTGGGTTTTTTTTCTGACCTATTTTAGCTGTTTCTGCACAGGGAGCATCCCTGTGCCCTGTGTGATCCCGGCCAGGGCGGGCAGCAGAGCCCACCGCTGCCTGCACAAGGGGAGCACGGCTGCTGGGGACCTGTTTGTTTCCTGGCCCCTTCAATTCAGCGTGTGATAGATAGATTGATACGGAGCTTTAATCAGTGTAATATATAAAGCACTTAATTTGCCTTATTAAAAGTCTACACTTTGGATTTTCAGGATCCAGGAAATTAACTCAAGCACCTAAGCATTTATTTGATTGAAAGAGATTATAAATAATTCATGCCTTTTCTTTGCCTTTGGTGGCAGACCTGCTGGGGTGGTGGGGGACTGGCAGCAGCTCCCGAGGTCCCTCCGTGACAGTGACAGAGCCAGCGTGCACTGGAGATGGCCTGTGTGGGGTGATGGGCACCGACGAAGCCCGGGCAGCCCGGGGAGACCGTTCTGTGCCAGTGGATCATCAGCCGATGGGGAATTGGGGCCGATGCCTCTCACCGTGCCCAGCTGAGGGGCTGGATGTCCCCTGGCAAGGGCTGTGCAGGGCTGGTGGTGGCTGGGAGGAGGAGGAGGAGGAGGAGGAGGAGGAGGAGGAGGAGCAGGCTGACCTAGAGCAAGTCAGGCTGTGTCTGGCTGCGTACTGGTCTCGCTGTACTGGGAGGAGAGGAGCCAGCCATGAAAATCACCATGACAATAAAGCCGAGTATTTCATCTATAATTCAGAGGAGCTGGAAAGTGGTTTTATAAAAAAAAAGAAATTAAAAATAAAAATATGGCTGAGAGTAGAAATTTATGCCACTGTTCTTGCTGAGCGAGGATGTGGCATGACCTTCGGACAGGCACAGTGCCCAGCCCTGGCCACAACGCTGGCTGGTGGCAGGGACTGAGAACAGGGACGTCCAGGGGCGGGGGGGGCTGGGGGCTGCGTGTGGCCACAGTCCCAACTCAGCAAGGGCTGAGCGGGCAAAGAAAAATCTGCAGGTGGGGTGTGTTTGCTGTGCATCGTCCGCTTGCCTTCGAGGTGTGGGGTGTGCAGCCCCGGGGGTGTACATCACCAGCTGCCCCTTGCAGCGTGGGCTGAGCATCTTTGGGCTGAGCATCCTTGGGCTGAGCATCATCCAGCTGCATTCACAGTATGGGCTGTGAATCCCTGGGGATGTGCATCGCCAGCAGCATGGGCTCAGCATCCCAGGGCTGTGCATTATCCAGCTGACCTCACGGTGTGGAGCCGTACATCCCTAGGGATGTAGGGACGTGCATCCCTAAGGATGCGCATAGGGGTTCCGCAGCCTGCAAAGCTGAGATCCCTGTAGTTTGACCGGGTGAGGAGCAAGGGGAGCTTGGGGTCTGCTCCGCAGAAGCAGGGGGCAAGGTGCTGGCCCTGAGGCTGCGGGATGCGAGTGGATGGGGCTGCGGGGGGGACACAGGGGACGATGGGGACACGACCCCTGCCCGACCGCTGCCTGCCGCTGCCGCTGCCTGCCCTGCCCGTACGGCGGGCGCACAGTGCCCTCCAGCGGGCGCATCCCGGCTGCCGGGTCCGCAGCTGGCCAGATGTTTGCCCAGCTGCTCCGGAGGGATGCCCGGGATGGAGGGGAGAGCTTCGCCCCCTCCCCTCCAGCCATGGGTGTGCTGAGCTGGGGGCGGGGGGTGGTCTCAGCTCTGCTAGGGGAGGGAACGGGGTCGAAGATCCACCAGCCGAGGGATGGGGAAGGGGGGGTCCTCTCCTCCCCTCCTTCCCCATCCCACTCACTGCAGGTTCCTCTTCTTTGCAAATCTGAGGGCCACGTTGTCGTACTCGGTGTCCCCCAGCCATTCCTTGCCCTGCAGCAGGAAGGGTTGCCGGAGAGGGACGGGTCTCTTGGGCACGGCGTAGTCATCCTGCTGTGGGTTGTACAAGGGGTACTCGTGCCCGGTGGGCTCCTCCGGGGCCGCCTGCAGCCTCCACGCCTCCCCCTTCACTTCCTTGGGCTCGTCGTAGATGGTGTGGGTGGACAGGCCCTCGGGCTCGTCGTAGATGTGGTCGAGTTTGGTGACGGTGGGGAGCCGCGGGGGCTGCTTGCCCACTTGCTCCCCTGCCTCACTGATGCTGTCGTAGAAGGGGTCGGGGACCTCCCTGGGGTGATGGACCAGGTTGCCAAACTTGTGAGCCATGAAGGTCTTGGCGATGGTGTCAAAAGGGGTGGCATACTCGGATTCGGCAGCTGCCTTGGCCGGGTCATCCTGCCTCCAGCTCTTCTCTGGCACCCGGGGGTTCCCCCGGTGGAGGGAGTTGCAGGGCTCGTCGTAGGAGCAGTCGGCACCGCGGGAGGGCAGGAAGGCACCCAACGGCTCCCTGGCCCCAGTGCAGCTGCTGGGGGACATTGCCAGCTTGGATTTTGGCACCATCCCCTCCCAGGCAGGCTCCAGCGAGGAGCACTTGGTGCTGCTGGGCTCCTCGTGCCCCTGTGCCCAGCTGGGCACCTTGGCATAGCCAAGCGGACGGGAGGCATCGTCCCCACTGCCGCCCCGCCGCGGCTCCTCAGGCCCCCGGCACCGATGCCTGTTGATGGCCGACTCGATCGCCTGGAAGATCTCGTTGCCTTGCCTGGTCTCAAACTCAAAGTTGCCTTCTCCAGATGCACAGCGCCGGCCGGCCTCGAAGGAGAAGGTCACCTGGGGAGGGACAGGATCAGGATCCCGTGCTGCAGCCCACCACCAGCCCACCCTTCCCAGATCCCACTTACCTTATCCCGCCCGAAGCGTCGCAGGAAGTGGTAGGGCCAGCTGTAGAGGATCTCCAAGGTCTGGAAATGCTGCAGCTTCAGTGCCTCTTCGCCAGCTCGCAGGATGCACCGGCCCCAGAGCCGGCAGCGCTCGGAGGACTCAGTGGCCCTCACCGTCACCTCGAACGCCTGCTCCAAGCCAGCTGGGAATGGAGGAGGGTGGCATTTGGCACATGCAAGGAGCAGAGTTCCTTGCTGCAAAAGCAAAGCTGCATCTTTCACCCCAGGGAGATGCCATGGGGCTCATGAGCCCCTGCAGCCAGGGTGGTGGGGAAGCGGCGTCCGGCCGATAAGGGCTTGAGGGCTCTGGCTGTGCAGGAGCAAGCTGATAGCACAGCGAAACCCAGTCCTGCCAAACCACAGAGCAGGAAGAAGCTATTTCAGGGGAAGACTTTCCACCACACCTCCTGCACATAGCCACTGCGGGGGCTGCTCTCTGGTGTAAAACCGGCCGAGGTGCCTTGGGAAGGGGGGTGTGATGAGATACTGCAGGACATGCGTTGCTTCCTGTGCAAACCAACCCAACCCCACTGCACCTTCCCTACTTCCCAGTGCCTACCTTTGCCCCGGGAGCTGTAGAGGGAGTTTTCCTCCATGGAGAACTTGCTGTTGGTGCCCAGTGAGCTCTGCTGACCATCCTTGCCTGCTGCCTGCTCCTCCCTGCTCCTCTGCCCAGGAAAGAGCAGCGGGTGAGTGAGGGCAGTGCACAGCATCCCCCCAGCCTGCCCCATCACAGCAGACCCCTGGGATTCCCCGGCACAGATCCCGCTGCCTCCCATGCTCCTGTTATCCATGTCCAGTGCATACCGGGAAGGCCAGCTCGCAGAGCTTCTGGATCCAGTCGGCCACCTCGGTGCCATCAGCAGCCAGGAGGTACCGCTTGTCGGTGGTCTCCAGCAGGAAAGGGACAGTCTCCTTGGGGCAGCCGGCATCGCCGCTCGCCTCTGCCACATGCACGCAGTCGCTCAGCTTGACCAGCCGCTTGCTGCCCTCGCCTTTCCGCAGCTTCTCGGTGGCCGGAGGTGCTGAGCCCTCGAAGAGCTCCAAGCGGGCTGTGGAACAGGAGCTTTCCCGGTACAAGACACCCCAGAACTTCCTCCATTTCTGCCATGAAAATGGTGAGAAGCAGCAAGAGGAGTGAATGCCCAGTATCAGCCAGCTCTGCTTTCACCCTTCCAGGAGTTTTCAGACCCTCGGGACCGTACATGAGCCCAGGGCAGGACATGGGTGCAAACCCCTCCAGAGTCCAGGCAGGGTCTCACACCCTTGCCCAGGCAGGCTGGCCAAAGCTGGGGAGTGAGATAAACTGGGCAGCATGGGGAAAAGCATCCCTGACAGACAGCCGGCAGCCCGTGGCCAGGCATTCCCAGCCGGCAAGGGCACTGGCAGTACCCCAGCCTCAGCCAGCACCAGGATCCATCCCACACCTGTCCCCACCCTGCGGCACCCAAAAGCTGTGCCAATGCCCCCCCCCCCCCCCC
>JANZLQ010000052.1:16272924-16286792 GCA_026212715.1 Elanus axillaris
GGCACGGGGGACGACGAGGCGGGCACTGGCATGGCGGGCGCGGGGGCGAGCGGCCTCGCTCGGCCGGCGGCGCGGCCTCCCCGGTCGGTGTTTGCCGGGGAGCCCCGGACGGCTCCAGGGCTTTGACATGTGTCACCGACGGGGCCCGACCCGGCCTCCCCGGGGCGGAGGGCCGGCGGGAGGACGACTTCATCGGGGGAGGACGGCTGCAGCCCCGCCGGTGTTTACCGGCCGAGCGGCCTTTGCCTCCTCCCGCCGTCGCTGTGGAGTTTTCTAGCAAGGCCGGTAGCAAACATTTGGGGAAAGAAAACTCGGATTCCCCTGCCCACCTTGGAAAGGAGCAGGCGGTTGGGCTCCAGCACACCCCGCTGCCACCGTCCCCCGCCATTCCCGGTGGCTTTGCGGGAGCCTGGCCCCTGCAGCCGCCGTCCCTCTTCCCGGCTTTGGGATTTGCATCCTTGCTTTTCCCAGCCGTGTTTGTTTTATTTTCCAGCTGCGGGAGAGACTTGGCGTTTAGGTAAACTGTTTTGATTGGCGTTAAAAACAAAACCCTGCGTGGATAAGCGCGTGGTTGTCACGGACAGGAGCCGGGAGGCAAATCAAAGGTGACAGTGGCTTTAACCGAGTCAGGCTTGCGTGGTGCGATGGAAAAGCCTCTGAAGAGTCATTGCTGCTACTGACAGAAAAAGTAAAAATAGGTACAGCTGGGCGAAATGGTGAGGGTTGGGGTTTTTTTTTTTGCATAATATTTTAGTTGAACTTGCGCAGGATTTGCATGGTGTCCAAAAGACTGGCTAAACTGTAATGACACTGGTAGTTACATATTATCCATGCAACTTTTAAATAAATATATTCTTCACATGATACCCTTGTGAACCACAAGGGTGAGCAGTTTATTAACTCAGAATAGAGCCGTGCAGCTCTCAGGTTGTCTGGCAAGGTTGCTGGCAAATGTCTCTTGGGTAATCTCAGGGGAGGAGAGGAATTACTGCATTATTAAACAATTCTGAGGCTCTAAATTTACTGAAGAGGCTCTGAACTTGTTAGCCGTGAGTCGAGCCCTACCTTTAAAACTTAGTGGGCAAGCCTGAGGTTTGACACTGACAGCAGGGGAAACAGCTGCTCTTGTTGCTTTAAAACTGTGCTTCGTACCCTACTTTTCTTTGTTAAATATTGAATTGAGCAAATGGAAGTTGGAGCCATAAGAACAGGGTTGCAATTGCTGCGTTCCACTTGGTTAGTTAAAGTTTAACGTCAGAGGCTTGGAAGATGTTCCACTTGGAGGAAAACTGATTTGCAAATACGGTTAAGGCACCTGCAGCTTGGTGCAGTTCCTGTACAGGACAAATATAGCTAATAATTGTTATGTGCTGCAACTGGATGGGGTTTGCTGGCTTTTTATTGTCTCTTTTTTTTTTTCTCTGCTCCAGGTAAAGGCATTAAGCAGTAGCTCTGAGGAGCTTTGCTTCAGAAAGGAGAGCGTGAGGTTCCCTTCAAAACTTGATTGTGGCTTTTTGTGGCTGGAGGAAGTAGTGGGTTTTATTAATAGATTAAATTTTTGGTGAGAGGTCTTGCCATAGCCTGAAACACCAGTCTTTCAGACATAAGATTTGAGCTAAGTTACAGAGGCTCCCCTATCAAATGTCATGTTCCTTTAACAGAAAGGTTATTGAGTTATCCAGCATCACGGGGAGATGTTGACTATTGGTGTGAATAATTGAGAGAGTTGTTTTTTATGGCATATGCTGTGGGAGTTGGTCCTGTTTTAATGTGAACAGGGATTTGCAAATAAATACTGCCTGTCAAAAGCAATGCAGAGTTTAGCAGGTGGTGAGGTCTTGCTGCTGCTTCATGAGAGCTTTGGGTTGGGTGTTACCTGTTCACAGTGGAACTTCCTGGAGTTGTACCTGGTGTGCTAATACATGATTATGTATAGACTGCATCTGTGCTGAAGTTATTTACTTTACAATATGGAGCAGCAGGAAGGATAAAGACAAACTTTTAAGGCCATAATGAAACAGAATCTTGTGTTCTCATCTTTAAAAAGCAGACATGCAAATGGTGAGTGAGCCCACCAGTTTTATTGGTGGGAATCATGTAGTCAAAGCTGTCTGTGGTGCTTTCCTGTTGAGCAGCTCTTCAAGGGGGGACTGTTCAGTGTCTGGAAACAAAGGATGCAGTGATACTGATACAGGAGCAGAGAGAATCAGATGATTTTGTGTAGCTGAAAAGAAGTCCTATGGTCTTAAAGCAAATTGCTGTCCACCAACTTTTCCACGTCTTAAAAAGCTCATATGACCTTGTTTTGAATTAATATTTCTGTCTGTTCCAAGTCTCGTAAGCGTCACTTAAAGTTGCCCACAGTAGAGACAGAGCAAAGCAGTGAGGATGTCATTGCCATTAGCTTTGTGGGCAAATACAAATACCCTTCTTCCTATTTTTCCCCTTCTTGGAAACAGATTTATGTCATCCTTGTTTTTCTTCCACTTTCCTGGCCCCTTTAGATGTTTCCCATGGTGCTGCCCTAAAATGAGATGCACTTACTGAATGTGAATATTCCTGCGGGAGAACATTTGTTGCAGGATGATGATGAATTCTGTGACTTCATGTATTGAATGTTTCATTTTTCTTAAATTTAAAAAATATCATTGGGCTGATTAAAAGTTGTTGGCGCTTCTACGCTCTGTTCTCGGTAGCTTGACTTCAAGTTGAAATAAAAGAAATTTGGGGTAGTGAGAGGTAACAAGACGGGTGCTGAGGTGGCTACTTGTAATAGAAAAATATGAAATCTGGCATCTAAAAAGGAAAATGTATCCCATTTTTTGCTTCCACACTATCAGTTTTTAGGTTCAGCACTGGATGTTTCAAATCCCAGAAACTGTTTTCCATCTTTTTAACTGTTAAATGAGCTGACAGTGCTTTGCTCCAAGCTGGAAAACTTGCATGTTTGGAGCAATTGAGTGTTTGTGCAGGTTCTGCTGGGGCCTCCAGGTGCGTTGGGTGGGCTGTAGACAGAAGTGACTTATTTCGTCTTGATACAGTTGTGGAGGAAGCTCAATGGGAAAAAAAAAATGATATAAAAGTGTGTTTGGGTAGGTAGTTGGGTATCACGGCCACCACGTGTTTGTAATTCACAGAAATGGGTCGCACCGTGTGAGCGCGAGGAAAGGACACAGGGATTTTCTCACTGGTGTTGGAGGGAGGCTCCTTTGTGCTGTACTCGCATCCCGAGGGGGACACAACTTGCTTTTTCGAGACTGTTTCCTAGGGCAATTCCTTCTCCATCCCTAATAGGACCCAAATGTTTTTTTCTTGTGTGTTTCTGTATTCTAAAGGACGTTGTTTTGGCTCAAACACAAAATCTAATTTGGCTCTAGAAATCTATAACATTCAGCTTGCTCCAGAGGAAACCCTGGCGACCAAGATGCGTGTTTCCCATTTGATATATCGGTAACCTTGCACTCGCTTGGTAAAAGAGTCACGATGTAGCCTGCTGCTCAACTACAAATTGCTTAGAATACTTTTTCGTTTGTTCAAGCTTTTACCTTCCGTATGTCATTGGAGTCGCTGAAAGCTCTTATTAAGGAATTGTGTTTATCTCAGAATAGCCCAAGGGAATGCTCTGGACCTGGGGAGGTGGAAACACTGGTTTGACTAAAAATAGAGCTGGCAACATTTCTTTTGTAAATTGTGATTTATTTTTTTTCTGTAGTTATGTGCTTTTTAAACCACACTTTTTGGATGTTCAGCACCAAAGTTGCAGAATACCAGTGGAAGGTGTTGAGAGCTGGATTTCAGCTGAAAGGTGGAGGTATACGGTTGCAGTTCAGTATCTCAAGATCCCTGCAACCAAACTTTGATAAACTTGATAAAAGTTGACGCTCCTTTTCAGCTCTGGGGACTCCATGGCCAGCAGCTTATTCCTGGTCCCCCAGCCAACATCTGGAGCGTGCTTTGGAGGTCCCTTAGGTAGCAGGTAAGGTGTCCAATACATAGGTCCTGGCAGCAGCCACAGCCCGCTGTGCCTCTCCTCTGGATGATGGTGTTTTGAAGTAGCCCAGATGGGAGAGGAGAATGTGGTGGCTTCGTGGTGGGTTTTCACGCTCATTAGCAGCCTGCTGAGAGACGGGCTTGGCGTGAAATCCTGGCCTCATGGAAGCCTGTGGGAGATTTTGTCACTGAATTCAGTGGGCTGAAGGTACGCTGTGTTTAAGTTATAATTCTGTCCGTAATAGTTCACCTGAAGATCTCAGAACTTCTGTAGCACAAAGGGGGAAGGCAAAGCTCAGTTTGGCACGAGCTGGGTGCCTGCTATGACAGTAAAAGAAGGGCAGAGAGGAGAGGAGAGGAGTGGAGCGGCCAGGTTGGGGCTGTGAGCATGCTGTCAGATGGCTGGTTTCCTCTCCCTGCTTTAGCAACTGAGCTATGTTCCCTCGGATAGTCAACACTAATACAATTACAGAGGATTTGTTCATTTTAATCATTTTAAGAGAACACTGAATGCTCTGTAGCTCAAGAACTTTATTACTGTTAATAATGTCTCGTTGCCCTTGGTTTTGGGCAGCGCAGTTGTGTTTTATGAGTCTATAGGGCTCAGGCTTACTAAAGCAATGTTCAGGAAGTTACATTTTTACGATGTAAAATTGCCAGCAAAAACGTAATTTTTGTCTTCCTCCTTCTAAGCTGTGGTTTCAAAAAGGCATTTGTGAATAGTTTGTGATGCTTTTCCGGTGATACCATTGTGTGGCTTAGCTGCAAGAATCGACTTTTTTTTTTACAAGAGTAGCTAGTGTTGTCTGTGTCTGAGGTCACTCTTATTCTTCCCAACATAATTATGCTTGTGCATCTTTGGCCTGTTGTGCGATAGGAATCCTGGTACCACCTGGCCCCTGTGACGCTCTCTGTGCATCTTCAGCTTTGATTTGCAAGGAGGGTTTTGTTATTTCTTTGCTCATCTAACTTTGGCACAGTTGGCTTTTTCTCAATAGTAGGTTTGCAGTCTTGGAAAAGACCACAGTAAAATTTTTTTTAGTTTTCCAGTCAAGCCTGGTTGGTGTAACCTCTGGAAATGTAGGAGTCAAACACACTGAGGTGTTAACATGATAAGGTGTTGCTCACAGCCTTCCTATCTCTGATAGCCTTAAGTCAGAGCCCACTGATTGGGCAGTTAGCGGGCGGTAGGTCCTTTCTGGCTTGTTTGAGGTTCTCCCTGTTCTTGATTGTGCAAGGAATATAGGACTTAGACCTTCTTAGGGGTAAGAGTTTTAATTAAATGCTTCTTACACCTTCAAAGTCAGGCCAGACCATAAGGATCTGTCACTGAATTGATGGTTGGTGTGGCCTCATGCATGCAGTTGTTGACGACAGTGGTGCTCTTGTTGGTTATTTATAGTATGTGTTAGTTCTAACAAACTAATAAAAGGTACTGTTGGAGGATAGTTGCTAAACGACCCAGAAAATACCTCAGCAGAAGCTTGACATTTTTGCTTTTGTTTCTCATTAAGGACAAAATGTGAAGTTTATTCATGGTCCCTGCTAACTCCAGTAATTGTTTGCCACAGGGAAGCTCGTTGCCCTGGTGCAGTCAGGATAGAACATCAGCTTTACACTCTGGTGCCTAACATCTGACTTTTGAATATTGGGTGTATTGAATACTTTGAATATTGGGTGATTCAAGATCTCCATTATAAATGTGCTTTGGTAGTCTGATCCTTCTCTTCCTTCTCCCCTTGCCTGTTGTCCTGCTCTGGAAATCGGACGTAATTCACCGGGCTGAAAAATACACTGTACTTCAGAAGAATAACATGCCACAGTTGAGTACTGTGAACAAGAAGTAATTTTTTAGCACCTCTTTGACGATTTAAACTATTTTGGGGTGCAATTGGCCAATGATTGCACTGTGTAATGTATTCTCCTGTTGTTTATAGCTGCTCTGAGCTGTGTCTTCTGCAATTTTGCCCATGCTGCAGGTGGGCAGAGCAGAGCACCATGCCAGGACGTCCTGGCATGCCATGTCATGTATCATGCTGCAGTACCTGGAGCAGGAGCACTGGTTAAACATCATGCTGTGTGCTCATGGGGCTGTCTGGCTTACCAGGGCTTACCTGGTACGAGTCTTGCATGTAAATCAACACCCAGCTTGAGAGAAAAAAAGTTATGTTTTAGCACTAGAAGATAAAAATGTGTTTCATCCTTTAACAGACTGCTGTCTCCCCCTTTCCCTTGTTTGAGATCATTCAAACTGCGTATATCGTGTAAGGGCACTTCCTGCTGCTTGCAGCATTTTGGTAAAGTGTAATTGTGGGTTTCTAGCTGAACTTTTTTAATTAAAGTTTACAGTTCTCCTTTTTTTAACATACTGTTCAGTATTGTATAATTTATTAGTAACACAGGAACAAGAAAATCAAACAAGAAGGTATTTACAAGAATCAGACAGGCAAATTCTGTCCTTACCTGCCTGTTTCAGCTGAGTACTTTGCTAGCTTGAATAGTATCTTAATTTGATTTATTGTAATGGGGAACTTCTGGTTACTGGATGAATTCTGTAAAAGGAGATTTTTTTTCTTCTTTTTTTCCAAATGGGAATGGGGATGCTTTGAAGATTCCTTTCCCACATTGGCAGGTCAGAAAGCAAATCTATCATGTGTATGTATCTGTATAGCCAGGCAGCAGGAAGCAAAGGCAGGGTCAGTAGCAATTGCTTTCTCTTCTTTTATTTAGTTTGAATTGTTTTTATTTCATGCCTGGTTGGCACAGTACCCTTACTTGTCTTGGATTGCGTTGACTGATCAGCACCATCACTGTTGCTGCTTTCCTTATGCTCGTGGCACACCAGCACGAGGTGACTTGGTATTTTGACACCCTCATGGCCATTGGGCATCCAAGGAGAAATCTGGACTGTCTGGCACTAATAATTGCCTTTTTCCTTCTAACTGTAGGAGTTAAAATAATGTGGTTTCAGGGATGCTAAAATGATGTATAAGGCTCAAAGGTTGTGAAGCATTTCGTGGATGTTTCTATGCTGATCATTAACATCCTACCTCTGCTTATAGCTGAAATAGGCTCTGGCCTTGTAACTCAGCAGTGGAGAAAAGGCTTTAACCTGCTCTCGTCTAGGTTTGTTTGTAGCTCTGGAGTCATGTCTCTCGAGATGGGAGAATATATTGGGAGGGAGAGAGCAATCCTCAGCTATTTAACTTGAATTGAATCTGATGGGGCTGAGGAGTCAGATCCACAAAACCAGGCGATCTAGAAATCTGAACGTTTTAACACCTTTTGGCCTTCGTGGTCTCAGCAGTGAGGACTCCTGCTATTGCAAGGAAAGGGTCAGAATTCCTGTCCCAGCTGACATACTATTTTCTGCAGCTCACGCAAGCCTTCTTGCTCCAGTCTTGTCTACCTAATGTCAAACAAATCTGATCACCATTTAGGTAAGATCATCATCAGGATTTTTCTTAGTTGAGAAATGTATCATTCAGTCACTTTACCTTGTAGCAGGATTACCAGCAGACTATGTGTGTTCTTGTGTTGTAAGATCAGTTTATAAAAGGAATAGCCTCCATTTTTCTGCTAAATACCTGCACTTCAGGATCATCTTTAAGTCCTTTCCATCCTTTTTATCTATTGCCACTAAAATGAGCTCTGCATCCGTATACCCTGTGGACTCACAACTCTAGATCTACAAAGGATTTACATTGGTCCTGCAGTGGCATTTTCTGTAATGTATGGTTCTTGAACGCACCTTTTACATGGCTTATTCCACAGCCCATCATTCTGACTTAATTATTCTGTTTCCTATATTCCCATTGGACAGGGGTGTTATTGCTGTATCATCTTAAGTATTTTGGTTGAATTCCTGTTTGAAAACTCTGCCCTTGTTCAGAGTGTTTGTGAACACTGATTACAAGAGTTACAGTCCAAGGACATTGTACTGGAAAATACTAATTCTGTTGTTTCTCTTCTAGCACTTGATAATGTCTGTAGCTGACACTAGTTTAACCAGTAAATTGAAGGTGATTTGCAGTGCTTGGATTATTTTGCTGTTTCTGGATGGTGAGTTTGAGCAGTCCTGTAGTAGCTTTAGTATTCTGTAGGATCGGAAGTGCCTCCAGAGTTTTCAGGGTATTTGGAAGGCTTCTGTTTTCTCCTGAACTATCATCTCGGAGCACAGCTTTGTGTCTCAAATTCACATGCCGTATGCCTGGTGCAGACCTGTTGGTGTGGGGGGCTTGGTCTTGAGTTGTTGGGGTTTTTTGGTAGTTGATTCCCATTTGGGTAAGACACTTAGTCCTCGCAGTGCCTTGATGTGCGGTATTAATTGTTGCACCTGAAGGTGGCTTGTTCTGCAAAGCAAGTACCCTGAAAGTTGTTTGTCACCACTATTAGACAAGGTGAGACCCAGAAATCTGACAGCCAGCTTGCTTCACTGAAGCTAGCTTGCCCAGTAGTGCAGTTGCCTTAGTTTTTCTCCCTCTAGGCCCTGATACCTGCCATGAGAGTCCTTCCCTTCTGTTCCATGTCCTGAATGTGGTGGGATGAGGCAATGCTGAAGACTTTTTTTCCTCTTCTTAAACAAATGCAAAGCAAGCAGGGGGATCTGTGACCTCAAAGGCAACTTTCACTTCATTCAGATCATTTTATAAATGAGCTGTTCTTCCTGGAGTTCAAAGGAAAAAATATTACTCAGCTAAAACTGCCAGAAGAGTAGAAGGTGTGTTACTGGTTTTTGTGTGATGCTCCAAAGTGGCACCCCACAGGGGTTATCCTGCTATCTAAACAAATAAAAAATAATCCCCTACAGTGCTTATGGTACCATTTAGAGTAGGGGGTTGTTCCATAGCTGCAGCTCCTGCTCACATCATATGGTGGCAGTGCTTTGAATCTGTGTGTACCTTACAGACTTGCACAGGCAAGGAACTATGGTGCCTGTTCCCGATTTTCTAATTTTGAGACACAAAACACAGGCTTTCTGTATCCTTCCAAAATAACCATCTAAGGTGTCAGAGGTGCCGTTCAGACTAAATATGCAGAATCCAATTCTGTTTGTTCTCTAAAACTGTATTCACACCTAGAGGTATCCGGGTTGTACTGTTACTCCTAATAATAGGAAAAACATTTCTGTCCACTGAGGGAAATGCAGCGACTTTGGTACCTGCCCTGACTGTGTGCCCACATTACTGAAATGAGGAATGCTGATTTGCATGGCAAGGCTCCTTTCTCTTTAGAATACGTTGTTCTGTAGTTGTTACCAACAGGTAGAAGGAATTTTGAGAGGTTTAGCTCATCCATACGGTTGCAGCTTTCTCATCTCCACGTATCCAGCACTGTGTTGATTCTGTGTGTGTGTGTTGTGCTTGCTGTTTCCTAATTTCCTGGTTGCTGTTCATTAGGAAATGGCCAACCTCTGCCAAACGAAAAGCCCTCAGATGCACAAGGAAGGTTCAGCTCTGAAAAAGAGAGGTTAGAAGTGTGCGATTGCTGAAGCAGTGTATTAGATGTGGCATATAAATAAAAGGGTAAAGAAAAACAGGAGTGACTCCTGTTGTAGCGAAGGTGTTGGTGCTGTTGCAGTGCCTCTTTTTTTTTTTTTTTTTTAATTCTCAAAAGTGGAGGAGCACCTGCTTGCTGCAGTTACCAGGCCAGTTGTGCTGCTGTCCTTGCCTAGGGCCCTGCTGAGTCCTCCCAGCAGGAGAGAAGCCTTTCTTGGAGCAGAATTCAGTAACTCATCCATTCCTAGGTGTTACCAGGGGTCTCTCATTACTACTTCAACAGCATCAGTGGGGATTGATGGAATGGTTGTCTTAAGTTTAGTAGAAATGTCATGGTATAGAGGCAGTTTCTTCAACACAGGATGTGATTTATTTTTCCAGAAATTAGCTAACTTTCAAATATTTTTTTTCTAATTTTTTTTTTAATAAGACAAGTGGTTTTTTTTCAGCTTGACCTTTCCTCAAGTATGTCTGGCAGATTTCCTGTACAAGAAAGATTTGCCATAGTTTACAGCCATGTGCATCTTCCTCTTCCTAGCCTGCCCACTTCTTCCTGCATTGATGGTCTTTTCCCTGTTGACTCCAGAAGCTGCCGCCTTGGGCCGTATCTCTGTTCTTGTTTTACTTTTCCTGTTTGTTTTGTAACAAACCTCCTCTTCTAACTGAATTATGCATTCAGGTGAGTCACGCTTCACAATCACATGTAGTGTTCGGAGAAGATAATAGATATGTGACCATTTTCCATAGGAGTCAGACCTTCCAATTAGCAGTTTGAGTTGTGCATGATATCAGATTCAGTACTGCATGAAAAATGTGCAAACCCAGAACATGGTCAAGGTGAAATAAACACTTCCAGCTGGCCAGCGCTGAAAGCAGGGATGATTCTCATTTTCACTGCATCTGTTTCATTGTTTAAAAAAATAAATAAATCTGATGCATTGTCAAACCTCTTTTTAATTTATTTCGTGGCTGTTGGTATATGCACAGGGATTCTGCTAGCATCTGGAAGTCCTGACAATGAAGAAATGTAGAGGTTTCTTTTGGAGATTTTAGCCCTCGATCTGTTCTCAGTGCCACTGGTGGCCTCCCTCTGAGGTATAATTAGCTTCAGGACTGCTCACTTAGGACATGCCCTGTGTTAGATAGCCAAACGTTGCCTTATCTTTTCTCTCATTTTTTAGCAGACAGCTAAACAAATGGCTGTCCTTATAGAGCCAAGCCTTGATAAAATTATGCACTAGTATTTGTTTGCACCCAACTAGAATATTGAAGAGTTTCTTAACAGTTTCACCACCCACTAAGGGTATCATGTTCCTCCTCTTTAAGCTCTTTGGGATAGAAACTGCTCTGTGTAACATACAAGGTTATATGTTGTCAGTACTAAGTTATGGGAAGTGTTAGTGTTAATTTGAAGTGTTTCTGTGGGGTGGTGTGTGGAGTTGCTGTAAAGTGTTGTGCAGTAAAATGACAGGGCTGAATCCTGAAGGCAGCCCTGTTCCATCTGTGCTTGAGCACCGTTCATCTTGGAGAAAGAAATGAGAGCTCTTTATTGATTCCCCGAGAGATTGAGGGAGATGCCTGAAAATACTACCACAGTAAATAATTTTGAGATGTGCTGGAAGGGTGTCGGTAGGTTTGCTTTCTCTGTTATTAGTAGGGTAAATGGAAATGAGCAATTTGTTGTTCAAATTCTCTTAACAAATGAGGGTGATGAGCCATGAGGCCTTGATTTTTACAGCTATGAGTACTTATGAAGTGCATCATCCTGGTCCTTGGCAGTTAATAGTTGCATCACTCAGCTTAAAAGCTTTTTTATTTTTGGTTGAAATACCTGACATTCATCAAGTGACCTGCGGCATTCTCTGAGCTTTAGTCACTTAAAACACCAGGGCCCTTTGCTGCAGTGCATCTTCATTGCACGGTTGCATTTGTTAAAACACAATGTTTTGAAGCCCTGACTGCGTGCTACATCTTCTTCCTCCCTGTTTTGCTGTAAAGTTGGCAAGCAGTTGAGGAAAGCTAGCAAATGTCTACAGCTTTGAAGAGCAGAAGCTGACACACACTGTGCAGCTGATGCCCAGTGACAGCATAGGACTGAACACAGGGCTTCAGGTGCTGCCTTAAAGAAGCGTGCGCTGCATCTCCTATTACTTGCTTTAACACAGTGTATGCTAGGGGTGTGCATGTTTACTGGCAAATGCAGAAATCGATATTCCTTAGACACACAATGTTCGGGGGAAAGGAAAAATGGATCATGGTCTCTTCCCAACACCGTGATGCCACATCCTGGAGGTACATAGGTAACAACTTCTGGGGCCTCTTGCAGGCTTATAGTGAGCAGGGACGGAAACATCTCGTTGCCTGCCCTGCAGTTGCCCGGCACTTGCAAAGCCTGACTTTGGTTATAACATATGGGGGAATCAGTTGGGGGATGTTAAAATGGATGATATGTGCTTGGGACAAAAATAACTGTATTAAACATGTTGCAGGATCTCTGGCTCAGGGAGTCAGTAACCATAAGGCAGGAGGAAGGAATGTCTTGGAAACAGTGTGTGCCTGGAGGATTTACAGCAATGCACATCCTTCAGGATAAGAACCACCAGGCAGCAGAAAAGTTTGGATTGATCTCGTTAAGCCAAATACTCCATTTTAGATGTCTGAATCTGTGGGGTTGTTGCTTGCCTGCTTCCCCCAAGCAATCAGGGCTGGCTGTGTACGCTCCTGCTTACTTTCTGGCTCTGCCATCTTGAGTACGTCCAGCACAGCGTGCGTTTCCTCAATTTTCTGAAATGGGAACTGTCAGCGTGGCGAAGTCAAACTCTATTGAACTAAACCTGCCTAGAGCTTATTGCAGCCCTTGGATGTAAAGAGCGTTGCTTAAGCAACCGTGTAATACAAGATCAATTCCACAGCCATCCCCTGGGGACTCCTTTTAGGTAGCTGTTACTTTCCTTGTAGTATTTATCATTTTAAAGATGATCACACATTGTTTATCTTCACCATGGGGAAAACACTGAACAGTGACGAGTTTTATTTGTAGCTTGTAGTATAAATGAGATTGATAGGTTGGGGGTTTTTTTCCACTTTTTGAGCTTCACAGCTACTCTCAGTGGACAATCATCTGAGGCCAAGATTGTACAAAGTTGGTGCCATATATGGAGGAAAACTCACTCTCTGTGTTTGATATTATTAAAGAAATAAGCAGTAACATGATGCAAACTTCCTATGAGGCTGATGGATTGGCAATTCCTGCTGAGGACTATGCAGCCTGCAGTGGAGAGCGCTTCATCCATGCAGGGCTCTTGGTGGGAAGGAGTCCCCCGACTCTACGTAGCTTGTTGGTCTGCAGCAAAACTTCCCTTGGAGCTTGTTGCTCTTGAGTGGGAAGAGGAGTGGAAGTTTTCCTAATCATTTGTCGAGTTTGCTGGTTTCTGGTAAATACATACCTACCCTTGTTGAAAAACACTTCTGCCACATACTAAACAATGGTGTTGGGAGTCAAATGTAGGATGTGTTGCATTATCCTCCAGTGCTTGTAGTGTAGGAACTTCAGTTTGGGGAGATGGATCAAAAATATGGTACTGGTTTGGGGTTTTTTTTTCCTGGGGACACAAACTTAATTCAACTTCTGTTAGTGAAAAAATTGTCTAAGGCTTGTAGACAGTGACATAATAAGATGTCATGCCTGGATGCTGGATTTAGAAGAACACTGAGATAGGATGCAGATTTCCATTAGTGGGCATTAATTGCCACACTTAATTGGAGGAAAAAGCGTAGGCATTGTTTGGGTCTTGGCTTCAAAGGGGAAGAAAATGTGTGTGCACACAGGAGAAAAAGTGAAATGATTGTTGTCTGTGCTGTGCTTGGAGTCAAGAGGTGGTTATGTGAAAAATTCAGTGGCAGTTTAGGCTTTTCAGTATGCATTTAAGACGCATCCTTCGAGCTGGGAGATAGCTGGTGTTTCAGGTTGTCATTTAGCCTTCGCAGTGCAATGTATGAGAGAAATTGGACCATGTGAGGATTTTTTTGTTACTGCATAAAGTACTTCAGGTGTAGAAGTATGCGTTAATAGAATATGGTATGTGCAACTGTGGAAAAATCCTGGGATTTCAGTGCCGTCGTGCGAGGGGCAGATAAGAGCAGTTCGGAAGGCTGGGAGCTGGTGCAGGAGGAGGTGTTTGACACTTGGGACTATCTCCTGTGACTCGGCAGTTCTCCTAAAATGCCGCTGCACCACCACCCCACGTCCCCCCCCAGCTGCAGAGTCCCCATCCGCTCCCCTGCTACCCTGAGCCCTCATCAACATCTGTATTGGGTTTCTGTGGCAAGGTTTTGGTAGTGGGGGGGGGTTACAGGGGTGGCTTCTGTGAGAAGCTGCTG
>JANZLQ010000052.1:16286892-16304264 GCA_026212715.1 Elanus axillaris
GTCCAACTGAGGAGGGGGAGTGATAGAGTGGCTTTGGTGGGCACCTGGCGTCCAGCCAGGGTCAACCCATCACAACATCTCCTTCCTTTCCCTAGGTACAAAGGATTGGTTTCTTCTTTCTACAAAGAGTTTTTGGAGCTGTTCATTCTCAAAGGAGCCACGAACACAAGTTTTGGTTAGTTGTAGTTGTCTTCGGTGGTGCTTTTCTTTTTGGCTCACCAGATGCATACCTTTCCATTCTGTAAGGCAGCCCACGCGTGCAGCACTAGTGAGATGCCAGAATGTCTCCCCGTCTCAAATACTCTGCTGTCTCATGCTTTAGTCCTTATCTAGAATATACAGAGCACTTGCCCTGCATAATCGTTATACTAAATGGTATTTTTTTTATCTTGGTTGAAAGAGTAGGTATTGCCCGGTGTCTGTAGTGAAATAATCTGCACCTGCTTGCTAGTCCTAATGCCTGAACATCTCTGACTGTTGAAGCTGGGTGCTGGAGTAAGGCTAGCCTGATTTCTACCCTGTCAGCAGAGAGGAGGGGAGCTCCGCTGCCCTCATCGTGGCAATATTAAAATGTGCTGAAAACTTAACGTTGCAAACCTGGAATGCATTGTCAGGGCAGCTTAACTGCTCTGCCTGTCCGTGTGAGAGAATCGAGTTAGGGCACAAGAGGAGAAAAGAAATCTATTGGTGAGACAATCCTAAAAATTATTCTTAAAGGTTTTTCATCGGAGAAATTTATTTGCTTGGATTACAGCTTATCATGAATGTTGTTTTTTGATATTTGAGCACATTAAATTAAATTAAAAAATAAAGTGACCGTTCACAAACTTAAATAATGGATAAAAAATCCCAAGTTGGGACATCAGCCTTCCCTTTGAGTTGCCCTCATAGGCCTTGGTGCTGTGTGCTAAAACAGTCTCCGTCCTGCAGCCCCCTCTGCAGCTGCGTATCTGGGGATATTGTAAGGAAGAACTATTGAGTGAATTTCAGCTTGAGAATTGTCTGGACAGGGACACTTGGGACAGCTGACACTGCACAATAAGAGGCAAGATATTAAAAATACATTTAAAACCTGGTGTGGACGCTTGGCTTGATCTAACATGAATAGAGTGCATGTTTATTCCCCATTGAGTTTCTGGATTCACACTTCTGGATAATTTGGACTAGCTTTTCCACGTGTGTGATTTATTTTTTTTTCACAGGAAAACTGTGCTTTAATAACCGCAGTGTCATTAATTGTGCATTTAATGGTGATCTTGTGTGCTGTATCTCTTGGGCAGCAGACGGGCTATTCAGTTGGTGTGGTTGGCTTTTTGGAGTTGTTCTGTTTGAGTCCTGGAGGTCGTGTGTTTCCTCTGGCTCTGGGGGAGTTAACTGTAATCTGCAAGAAGGCTGGCACGGATCACACACTGTGCACAAACAAGGGTGTTTGTCATGGTGAGTGTCGCACAAAAGGAGCCATGGTTATTGCCACCATGTGACTCAAGAAGTTGCAGGGAATTAGTGTTTCTCAGAGGTGTGAAGAAAGCTGACTGTAGGGAAACCCCATTCCCGAGCTTCTCAAAGAATTAATGCACAGTGATGTAAATCTTGCAAAAAATAGGTACTTCTTTTTCCAAAATTGTAAACTACAATTATTTATAATGCAATCAGCTCTCTGGATCAGAGTTCATCACTTCAGCGTGGGACCACGGGCTGCAGTTCATCGCTGTCCTGCCAGTGTGGTGGACCCAGGCTGAGCCGCTTGCCAAGGATTCAGTCCATCATAAGCATGTAGACCAAGTGGTCATGGTAGCTTTTCAAATTGATAAATGGTCGTAGGGATTTTGGAGGTTTGGGGGAAATGGTATTTTGTCCTTGGGCTGAAGATGATACACATAAACAGGCACCTTCCTGTACGTAGACTCTGCCAACTGATTTTAAATAACTGAAAGTGGATTTGTTATGAGAAATGACAGGTGCTGACCAATGCTTAACTGGAGTCAGTATGGTTTATAATAGTTTATGGTTAATAATGGTTTATATTAATCTTAGATTTTTGAGGATTTTCTGTGCAGAGCTTAAGTCTTCGGATTTTGCTTTTCTCAAAAACAAAACTGTGTGTTGAACGGCTGTCTGGCATTTGGCAAAGTTCTCTAATTTCTCTGAAGCAACAAAGCTGTCAAATGGCAACATTTTCCATGAAGTTGCTATTTGGAAAAAAAAAAAATTTAAAAAACCCCAGAGCTCTGGAGTATGATACAAGGTAAGAGAATTTTTACAGAGGGTCCCACTCTGTGTTTCTTCTAACAGTGCGTTATCTGATGATCATCTCTGCAACAGAGCATCAAAACCTTCTGTGTGCTTTTGGTGTAGCATTGCTGCGCTTGTGTGTAAGAAAGCTTTCAGCTGTGTGCTGATGTGGTGCATGAATCCGTCGGCTGACCCTGTCGGTAACTCAGCTTTTGCATAACAATCTGTCCTCCAAAAATAAATTAGGCAACTGATGCTATCCTCTTTTTTACAAATGCACAAAACCACAAAAGTTATGGTATGCTTGTAATGATTTACCCCTGGAAACTTAGAATGTAGCCCTAAAGCAGTTGAAAATACCTGCTTATTAATCTAGCAGTAAGAACCTGAGGGACTATTTATATCCATCTGTGAAGCCACTTTTTAACTAGGACACCTAAGATTTCACTGGGGGAAACCATCTGCCTGGATCACAGTTTATGGCAAATATTTTCCAGTTGTTTGAGCACACAGAATCTGCCCGGTAGTTTTATTTCTCTTCAAACGCATTCACAGAGACACTGCTCAAAGGCATCCTTCCTATTCTTCATTTTCTCTGTTCTGCTTTAGGTATTTTTGACATGTGTAATGTAGAAGATTTAATGTGGGATCCTTCCAGCATCCTGGGATGCTGAAGTCTGTTATAGCGCCCTGCGAAGAGAATATAAACTAAGTTTGTGAGGGATTTGACACTGTGTGACATAAAAGCTAGATGTGAGGATGGTTTTTTGCTATTTAAAATGGGCAGGTTAGGATTATTGCCATTGCAGCACAAGATGTGCAAGGTTTTCCAGACCTCATCAGCCACATGGTGCGGTGCATTCAGGCTGGGTCAGCGCTGACCCTGGGAGTGAGTGCTTGAGTTTGGGTAAAAATTGGTGAAAGTGGGAAGACAACATGGTACTTTGTCAGGTGTGGGAGGCAGCTGTGAAATTTCTCTACAGGTAATTTGGTAGGTTAAATGCATTTTGTTGATGGAAGAACAAACTATGAGTTGGAGTGTTTTCTCTGCTTTGCACAAGCAGTAAACTTATCTGTGCGTGTATGTATACGTATATATAGCCTGGGTGAAACTGCTGCATAACTAAACTGTTAAACCTCTTGTTACTAATTGATTTGTTTTCCTGTATTCCAGAGCCTAGCCCAGCTAGAGAACCTGTGCAAGCAGCTGTATGAGACCACAGACACTGCAACACGGCTCCAGGCAGAAAAAGCCTTGGTTGAGTTCACCAACAGTCCAGACTGCCTGAGCAAGTGCCAGCTTCTTCTAGAAAGAGGGAGTGTATGTAAAACAATATAATTGTCCAAAATGTATGTTGGTATTTTGGGCATTGATAAGGGAAATAGCCCCAAGGTCTGGTATGCAGTGTTTATATTCCATACCCAGTATGATCTCACGTATCTCAATTTGTGGGCAGCCTGTGCCAAAAAAAGCATTGGCTCTGATGGCTAATTATACTGCTGCAGGGGTTACTACAAAGGGTTGTCAATTCTAATGTCTTGTGGGCCTCGCTGCATTCTTCACAGACTACCACCCAGACATGTCAAGCTTTAAGTTGAAAACATTATTATGGCAGTGGTATTTCATAGACTGTGGGAACCACTGCCTTCTCTATAGGCTTTGGGGAGAAAATGGTGTGTGCACAGAGGTTCATGGGAGATAAAACCAGCCGTGTTTCTTCTGGAATGTTTCCTTGGAAAATTGCCCCTGCTATAGTGTTGTCTTAATAATCCAGCAGTTCAAAACAGGGAAAATTAGATCATGTGCTTTAGAATTAGTGTTACAGAAAGGATGTAAAATATGCCAGCAGTAAGTCTTGCCTGACTTTTTTAGAGTTCTTTTTAAGTGGCCATTTGGTTTTTACTTTATATCAGCACAAATAATGTTTAAAATGGCTTTGCCACATGATCTTGGAAGATTTGACTTGCTGCAGAATGTGCATCCAGCTTTCATATCTATCAGATTGGAGCTTTGTTCACAAAAATAGGAAACATTAAACAGCCTGTTTGTTGTAAAGAGTACCTCCTCCAGCGGGAGGAGGAGGTGGTGGTGAAGGGAGGGGGAGAAGAGTGACACTTAACAGGCTTAGCGAACTTACACAAAGCAAATTATTTAACTTTTTCTTAAATTTAAAGTCCACTGAATTCAAAACAAACTGATTTGAAGCTCTTCTGATGGGAACTAGTAACTGGTTTGTTTACCTGAGGACAAATAAATATTTTTTTTTTAAGGAAAGTTCCTAAAGCCTGGTTTCATTCTCTGTGTGTGATCCATTGCCTCTCTGACCCTTGCCAGAGGGTTTTTTGTTCAGTCTGGGATCCGACTCACTTTATACCCGACTGTCCTTGGCAATGTTGGAATAAATAGGTTTCCTGCATCTTGGATACCAAGCTTTCTACAGTGCTATATATTACAGAAATGAGCATGCAAAATGCTTGTCATCTCTCTGGCTGTAATTTATGGAATCAGGTGCAGCCAGGGGTTTTAGGTGGTTGAATGCCATCATTTGTGTCCCTGAATTAGATTACAGTTCAGTAGTCTGTGTGCTGTTCTGTAAGAGAGAAATTTTAACCTGTATTTAGTAATCAAGCAGAAGTTTTAAGTACTTCTTAATGTATAGTAACGTACTCCTATGGCTCAGAGGGCTAATTGTCTTTTTCAGGCATGGCATTTAAGGTAACTTCCTGCAGTTTGACTATGTTTGCAGTTTTATTCCTGCCTTCAGTGGCAGTTCCGTTGTCTTCTGCTCTTTAAAAAGCTTTTCCTTTCTTTCTTAAACACTTTCTTCAAGTATGTGGTTTACTTTAGTGTCTATAAAAACATAGAGTAAATGCTATGTAGAGTATTTAGACTTACCAATTAAATTAATGCTTTAAACTCAAATTTCCAGAGAGCAATTACCTTAAAATCCAGCATTGCTGCTTGATCTTCTGAAGTGTGCGGTAAACTTCTGTTTGTGGTTTGTTGTTTTTTTGTTTGTTTGTTTTTTTCTTTACAGTCATCCTACTCCCAGTTATTGGCAGCTACATGCCTTACAAAACTTGTGTCACGCACAAACAACCCTTTACCATTGGAACAACGAATAGATATTCGTAAGTAAAAGACTTAATTTTTCTAACCAAACTAACGTGAATGCTTGTTGTATGGACTTTCATCCACAGGTGGGAGGTTTTCTGCAAGCTACTGTGCTTTACAGTTTGGGCATCCTAAGGTGTAGGATGCCCAAAAGGCAAAGGAATGTTTCTCTTAGCTGGTATTTTCACCTGTTTTATTAGCTAACAGAGTTCAAGGTTAAATGTACAGAATTTTTCCAGATGGAAGGGAATGACAACTCGGTGGTCTTGTGAAAAAACAGTTGCATTTTATAAATTTCTTTTGGAGTATAAAATATGCATGGTGCTTGCCTCTTCTGAGGATGTGGTTTCAAAACTGAAAATCCTTTATGGGTCTCTGAAATACTGTTCAGAGTATTTAAGGGAGCAATCAGTCTGTCACAGTGCTCTTTCCTGGAGAATGGCTGATACTTCCTTTCCTCCAAGGAAGGAGTCTGAATGCTGCTGTTCAGTCTGCTTTCTTTTTTACAAGTGATGTGGTAGATGATCATCCCTGAGGAAGGGTCTTGAAAAAGCTTTCAGCTTTTCTTGCTATTTACATGTGCTTACAGAGAATTGGACTTAATCTGGTAATACAAAAAAAGTTAGGCTTGTGGGGAGGAACTCTCACCTGTCTCTAACCATTTCCCAGATCTGTTCCACGGCTTTAGTGTGTTAAAGGCACAAGTAAAAGGTTAGCATTTGTATCTAAACCACTACTGTGCTGATTTTTTTTTAACAGCTTTTGAAAAAGCTTTTTGCTACCAGTGTTACCATCTCAGTTCCATCTGACAAGTTTTTGTCTACAGATACCCCTCTTCTCTGTGTTTCAGGGAACTATGTGCTCAACTACCTTGCCACTAGGCCAAAGTTGGCAACGTTTGTCACGCAAGCACTAATCCAGTTATATGCCAGGATCACAAAGTTGGGCTGGTTTGACTGTCAGAAGGATGAATATGTCTTCAGGAATGTGATCACAGATGTCACAAGGTTTTTACAGGTCAGATTTTTTGTAAGATGAATACGCACTTTGTGGGATTTGAAAGTCTGTGCATTTTCAGTCATTGTTTTGCACCTTGGTATCCTCTGTCCAGTCTTTCACCGGTGAATAGTGACTGCCAAGGCTAAGCAGCTGCCAACTGGCAGGACAGGTTAGTTTTTATAATTTAAAGTTTGGTGGGGCAGGGATTTACTTCTGGAAACTGCCACCATTAGCATTCAGTGGTGAGACACATCTTTAGCGTTCCAGTTTCACAACTCTTCGTTCAAGCTCTGAAGCTTCAATAAACCATGCCAATTAGTGAAAAATGATAAACGTGGGCTTATTGTCTATAAGGGAAATATGTGCCATGCTTGACTTGCTTTCATTCATTGCAAGGGTGATATATCCATGGAAGTCAGGTTTGATATTTCACTAAGTTACCATAACAAAATGTAGCTTCAACCTATAGTGTTTTACACAAACGTTATTGTTAACAATTTTCTTTAGAAGTCCTGACTGTTGTTTCATAAATGTACATGCTGTCACCACAGTACAGGGTTTCGTTTCCAACCCAAAAGACTGTTTAGTAGATGGTTGCATTTTTATCAACAGCTGTCTCCGAACTGAAACTTCCTCCCAGAGAGATCAGTAAATCCTGTAACACTACAAATACTGATTTATTTGCTCTGAAATTTCTCCCAAAATACAGAGTTGGAGGAAGACAGTAGAAGAAATCAAGATGACGAGAAATTCTTACCAGTGTGGAAGAGGAGATGTAATGTGTGCAGGGCTTTTAATTCTGGAGTGGTAGAGTGTGGGCATTCAGAAAACAGGCTAACTACTATTATTTTAGGCATTTACAGATATCTGCAGTGAAGTAAGATCTAGAAAGTGTTAAGTAATTTAAAAATTATGTTCCTTTCTGGGCTGGTAACTATGTCCCAAATAGTTTGCAGGTGTTCTTAGCTGAAATTATCAGAGCTAGATTCCTCACTCTCCTGGCTCTTGACATAGAGAATGTTTATTTTTTAATCAGGAACCTAATTAAATGGTGTGAATATCTACTTGCTGTGTTCAGTTTGAGATGGTCTGTTCCCATTTGCTCAAGTTACCTATTCTGGCTGCTAAAGTGTACAGGAGGCTGCACTTTTTTAGAGACATGGTTCAGCAAGGTTTTCCAGTGGCTTCTGTGTAGATATTATCATGTAAATACTGAGGCTGTCATCAAGAGGCGACTCCAGTAAAGAAGTGGCCAAGGTCCCAAGCCTATATATGCTTGAATTTCTCTATTGCAGATGAGTTCAGTCATTGAAGCTAGAGATCAGGGCAGTTTGTGCAGAAGGTGCAAAGCAAGGTGGAGCTAGGAAAGGGAAGTTACAGAACAGAAACTGGGGCAAAGGAACAATACAGGTTGTTTCTCTTAAAGCATTTGATAAATGGATTACCGTTTCTAGTGAAGAGGTATCTGTAACAGACTTAGTTCACAATTGGCCCCTTGTTGGCAGTCTCAAGTGCAGCCAGAGGCTGAACAGGCTGTGAAGAATGGACTCTCTTCACTAGGAGATAGGCTGTCCTTCTTGGCAGGAGGGTCGTGGGGCGGGTGTGTGGAGAAACTTGGTCAGCTGCTACTCATATTGTTTAAGGTCTGTAGTTTAAAAAGGGGAGGGGGGGGGAATGTTTATTTCCCAGAGTTTTCATCTGGCGACTTTAATACTCATCCTAGTGTTGCAGAAATTTCTGCATGTTTTACCACAGCCTCTGTTAGAATTAAACAAACCGATTAAAAAAAAAATTCTAAATAAATCTTTTCAGAGGTAGGGCATAACACAAAAATGTTGATTAAACTATTAAATAAAAGGTGCCTACTTTTATAAGCTCATGTTACTGAACTCTTTAGAACCCTGTGCATTGCTAACAACAAGTACTTTAAAAACACGTTTTAAATTCTCTGCTTGGTATTGCTCATGGGCTTTTTTGCCAATCTCAATACTACAAAGATAAAGCATTTCTAGGCAAACATGTCTAGAATTCTTCCAAGCAGAAAGGTCTTTGGATGATGGTGAAGCTTAATGAAAGCATCCTGGCACTGCTAACTGTTCCCTGTCCCCCTTTCCTTCCTCAGGATAGTGTAGAGCACTGCATCATAGGAGTGACAATCCTGTCCCAACTAACTAATGAAATTAATCAAGTAAGTGCTACAGCCTTCCTCAGTGAAGTAAGTGTCCAATTTTCTCATTCATATTGTTGTGTCCTGCTGTGTGTCTGTGCATTGTTTGGGGGGTTTAGTTTGGGTTTTTTTTTTTTTGGCGGGGAGGGTATGTTGTGTGGTTGGTGTTTTGGTTTTTTGTTTGGTTTTGGTTTGGTATTTTTTATTTTTACACAGTCACTTACTGTTGTGGTAAGATGCTGAAAGCTCCTGTCCTGAGGAATTGTTTTGTTTCACTGGCATCTTTCATCTTCTCTCATATTTGGATGTAATCTTCTGAAATGGAAAGAACAGTGCTAAGCAACTAGCCAAGCCTACCTAGGGAGGACAAAACCCCGAGCGTGAGGACATCCCTAGCACCTTCTGGTTTTGGTCCCTGTGCATTGTTTTGGCTTACAGCATTCTTGTGCCAAGAAGTGAATGGAGCATGCCCTCCTCTGTATTGACCAGGGAGATGAAACAAAGAGGGTTTGTCAAATTGTGCAGATTTTTAAAGCGCCCTTTTCATTCACTACTAAATTTCACAGCGTTCCCAGCAGGTAGTTGTCAAATTCTGCTGGTTTATTGGGGCTGAGTGCTCAGTCCTTTGCACAGCCCTGGCCCTGGGTGACTGGCAGAAGAAACACTGGGCACTGTGGTGCTCTGGCAGGCACCCAGTCATGCCAGCTGCAGCAAGTCTTTCCAGGTTAGTTAGTTCAGTGGTTTGTAGAGTCCTCTAATGTTATGGCACCTCTTGGTGTTTATGTTGAAAGCTGGAACAAGTGGCTTTACGTGGTGCTATTGAGGCTGACATCGTTTTTGTAATCAGTCAGGCAGACTTTGCTGTAGCACTGTTGATGGCTACCACAGTCCTAAGATAGCATGAAGGTTGCCATGTATATAAATGTCTCTAATTTTGCAGAGAGGACCAGTAACTTAAGTATTTTGATTTTTAATATCTTACTAAGGAAACTAACCTTTCATTTTTGCTGGTATATTGAGTAATCCAGGCATTGGAATGGATAGGTCCTTGAGTGGGATTTGAAGGATGATGACAAATTGCTTTTGGAACTGAAAATGAAGGAGAAGATTTTGTCCTGGTCAGGGCAAAGCACCGGTTTCTTCCGCTGGACATGATGAAGTTCAGCACCTCTGACCTTCCTGAGCCCTGTGCTGTGATCTGAATGGCTTCTGCATCCATTTCAGACCCTAAATTCACTTTCATTCTTTAAGCCTGACTTGATCAGTAAATCTTAACCCATATATCTCTCCTCGTAACTCTTAAGCCTTGTCTTGTTACCATTACAATTCCTTTGCCCAGACTTCTGTACAACCCTAACTCCATCTCCGCAGAGGTCTGGTCCTTCACTTGCTCGCATCAGGGGTGAAAGCAAGTCTGTTTATAAATTAGTATATCGGCATTTTTGTACAGGGCTACAGCTTCTACTTGCAGAATAATGGTCTGCACAGAAACTGTCACCTATCTCAGTTCCAGAATCTCTACAGGTTGATACTAAAATAAGCAATGAACTTAAGGACTGATAAAAAATCTCTTCCTAGTATCTTGGATATTAAATCTGCCACAGTTTACTACTAATTCCTGAATGTGCTTTGTGCCAGCAATTGTACAGGGCTGGATTCAGTGACTCATCTTGGAAAGTCTAAAACTGCCATTACTGGCAAAATAATAAATCTGCCAACATGCCCACTCATCACAGTGGGGTCAAGTACGCATACATAGCAAAAAACCCACCCAAAAACCCCTTCTGGGGCTTCTTTTCAGGCTTTTTTTGATAACTGTTTAAACTTCGAACTACATTGCATGAGAGCCAAATTTTCTAGAGCTCTGTTTACTAAAACTTCTGCTCCAAAAGCTCACAGTACAAATAAAATAGAGTGCTAGTTAACTGTTTTGAAGTATCAGTTTTCATCCTGCAAGTACTGCACAGACTTGCCCAGAGGTACTGTGTGTCCATTGTATTGTAGAAGTTCACTGATTTAAGCCTCATGACCTCATGGTGAAGAAAAAGGAAATGCTCATTTGCCACAAGCCCAGAAATACATGAGATTTGTAATAACCATGGAGAGAGTAAATAATGCTTATTTTCTTAAAGACCCTGAAATCTAATAGCGTGAGCTGAGGCATGGTAATTTGGTTGTTAGAGCACCTGACAAATTTAGGTACAGTTCTGATCTGCCACCAGCTAGTGGGTGATGGAGGGCTTCTCTTTCTCACCTATAATATAAGAGACAAGAACCTTTGCATCCTCCATGGGGTTGTTGTGAAGGCTAGTGAGGTCTGCAGTGGTTAGAGCTGTACTGGTTCCTGCAATACTGGATGAGATGTAGGCATATTTAAGGTTAACAGAGGTATAGCAAGAAAAGCATAAAGAAAACAGAGATTCATGTTGTGTGCCTCTGCACTGGGCTGCAAGAAGGTGCTGTCCCAGATGCATGACGATAACTGACTGCCCATCAGGTAACTCACCCTGGGCAAATGGAATTTTGCCAGCCTGTGTTTAAATAAATGGCAAAGAGGTCAAGTATCACTTCATTTTTCTCCTCTTCCTAGAAAATAGCCTGTGAAGTGCCATAAGTTGTGCTGCTGTTTGCCTGTCCTGGCCCATGCTGGAATGCATTGGTTGAATCAGTTGGAGACTTTGTTATCCAGTATAAAGTAATATGTGTGTATTTGCCTGTTAGATCATACGTCAGCTTTTTATTCTGATATGGTGAGAGGTCCAGAACTGGAGTTTATAGCAGGTACAGCAAAGTCCAAACTGGCTGCCACTGGTTAACTCTCCTTCTAGTTTTCTTCTCATCTGTGCAGGTTCAGGAGGGGAATTATAATTGCTAGTAGTTGACCATGTGTCTGCCCAGCGGCTTCAGGTAGGATTTCACTCTTAGGAGTTTGGAGCACTTTAGAAAGCAGTGTTCAAGTTTTTTAAATGACTTAACTGCTGTTGAAAATACTGCTGTTGATTCTGCTTTGGAAGGGATTTAAATGAAATTCAGAGTAAACCCAACCCTCCTTTCTGGCAGGGGTGCAGTGAAACTGCATTGTAAGTATTGTAGGTGTAAAGTCCTGTCATCCATCAGCCAGCAATATGAATTTATCCATGGAGGAACCACTGTTCTGCAGTAGCAGTGCATACCGCAGCGGCAGTGCATCCTCCTGGTTTAGCCAGCTGGTGTGACATCGCTCTGGTGAGGGAAACCTTGATGTCCCAGTGCTTAGCAGGGTTCCTACAGGTTCTGCTGGTCTTGTTCCACCTCTGCCCATCAGTTCTAAGCGCTGGTTTTCTCTCTGCTCAGGCGGATACTACTCATCCATTGACCAAGCACAGGAAAATAGCCTCTTCCTTCCGAGATTCATCCTTATTTGATATTTTCACACTGTCATGCAATTTACTGAAACAGGTAAGGAGACAGTCATTTGTCATCTCTCTTGGGTGCTGTATGTTGGGGCAACAGACTTTGGGCTGAAGTTCCCTCTGATGTAATTCTCTTGGAATGAGCGCTCTTGTTCTGAAAGCTATGTCCTGGACTTATTTTTCAGGAAAGCTTTGACTTAGGTTTGTATTAACAAAGCAAAAAAATGAACATGACACAAATACAGAAATAAAACTCTTTTCAACAATTTTGATTGAACATACATGCCTGGCTTGGGTTAAACTTTCCTGTCTTAAAGCATCAGGAAAGAGATAAGATGTTTGTTTTACATTTTAAATATCTCTGATTTACAGTACTGGCAAAGAGGTTTCCTGTAAAATAAGTCTTTGTCTCTCTCTTTTTTTTTTTTTTACCCTCAGTTTAAAACCCACATGGTGAGAGAAAAAAACGCTGGTGAAGATAGGTTTGGTAGATTGAGACTAAAGATTGTCCTTGATGTTTTAACTTATGATGAATGTTAGACTGTCTTGTGTTCCCCAGGTTTTTATTTTGTGCTAATTATCACACATGAGTTAACTTGCTTAAAAATACTTAACCTTGGGACAAGGTAGCAATGCTCTGCTAGTAGGGTTGGGTTTTACCCCCAAAAAAGCCATTTTTCTTTCAGCTGAAGTAGCATGTGTGTATTTTTTGTAAGCAGGTAGATGATCTGAAGAAAAATCTGGATTCTGCATCATGTTTCTTTTCTAAAAAGCTAATCTGGAGTTCTAATGGTGCCTTCAGAAATAGCCCTGTATGAGAAAGTCTGTACAATAAACTGAGTGGCAGTAGCACAGATTTGATTAGTTTAACTTTTATCCTTCTAGCTGAGTGAAGTGTCAAAGTTGACAAATAGCGCAAAGAGTGAAAAGGAAATTTTATTTTAAAGATATTTCAAAATGAGCACCTCTGGTTCTGTCAGTATAAGGGTGGGTACGTGGGTGTAATTTGATCTTTTTTCTCCTCCTGGTTTCTAAAGGAAGTCAGGCTTGCACAATTATGCTAGTGGTCCTTTCCCATGCAGCCATCCTCCTGAACTATAACAGCTCTGGTAACTTTTGAATTCATTGGCTTATTTCAGGTGCATTTGATGGTCAATTAGAGGTCTCAGAAATAAAGGGATTCCTCTAGTTTTGTAAAAAGAAGCGCCTGGGGAGGTACAGGCAGGACAGGGTCCTTATAACTGCCCAGACTTGGAGAAAATTCAGCAAGTGCTGGTACTCAGCCATGAGGCATAAACCAGACCTTGTTAACCTGGTGTCCTCTGAACTGCGCTGTTGCCCTGTACATGTAGCCCTGGCTGAGCTATTTACCCACGCTACTGTTGCTGCATGACCATGGGGACTTAAAGACTAGAAAGACATGGCTTGTCTCAGGAGGAAGCCTCTAGTTTTCCACCTTAACTCTTAATCATCTTGCTTTTGTTTCTTGCAATGCTGTGGTTTAAGACAGGTTGGAATGTTCTCTGTCTCATGCAACATCCTTGTTTTCCTGTGATTAAACACCTGCTACCCAATTTATGTCTTTTTTGTTTTTTGGTCTAATAGTAGCTGTCTCAAACTTCTGTATATAAAGCAGAAGTTTCTAAGGTAATCCTTTTGGGTGGGGAGGATTGGGGTGGAAGAAACCAATGATCATGTCTGTATCCATCTCTGTAAAACAGGGTGCATTTAGGCAGTCCCAGAAGAGTAAGTCTTTGTGATACAGTGGAGAGAGTGAGGAAGACATTCCAGCGACCACTGGCAGTGTTGGCACAGTGCGATGTGTTATTTGCAATAGACTTAAGGTGGAAGAAGTTAGTTTTGGTTAAAGTACAGAGTGATAATACAAAGGATATAGAGGCTGGCCTGTCCCTGCAGTACAGACTTGAGTGCTTTGTTTAAACTGCAGTGAAATGACCTAGCATTTCGTGCCCATCGAGTTCTTTGTCTAATTTGAGTGTCCATGTTTTCCCTGTCCATAGCAGAGTGTTGTAACCAGAGCAGAGCTTATACAGATCATCTGTGCAACAAAAGTGAATGCACTCATTTCCATATGAGGGTTTGGTGGAGCAACAGGATTCCCTGCTGCTAGGTGCTTGTCAGGCAGAAAATGTATTATTGTGTTAACCTTAATAAGAACTTCCTTATCTCCTGAATCTCACAGTTTAATTGCAAGCTGGCAAACCTGGCTGCTTTTCTCCTGTGCAGTACAAGCCGAGTGAAAAAGAAAGCACTGTCTATGTTTACCCTTCTTGTGTAAAGACTAAGCATGTAAATACACATGCTGTCTGTAAAAGTATGTGATAGCTGGGGGTTGGTGCTTGTGGCATATGATCCTTATGATTGCCACATCCTGTTTAAAGCTGAATGCCTGCCTCAAACTCAGCTGTCACCTTGTTGGTTTTTTTTCTTTCTACTTTTTTTTAATCTGATGTATTTTATAGGCTTCTGGGAAGAACCTGAATCTAAATGATGAAAGCCAGCATGGTCTGCTCATGCAGCTGCTTAAGCTCACACATAATTGCCTGAACTTTGATTTCATTGGCACATCAACAGACGAGTCCTCAGATGATCTTTGCACTGTGCAGATCCCAACCAGTTGGAGATCAGGTAATCTTGCTGGAGGAAGAGGGCTAATCTATAGCATACCAGCTGAAAACATGGGTGACTTGCTAAAGCCTTCTCTGTACATAACAAATAAACTTTTGCATACAATGCCAGATGTAGAATCCAGTCTTTTCTTAGTGTGGTTACAAATGCAGTTCAGTTTGGGTTAGCCATCTTGAGCTATAAAAACACTTCTCTACCCTTCCAGTCTTACACCTGCCAATTCAAGAAACAGTAAACTTTTTTTTAAATGTAAATAACAAATAACTCAGTACCTGTTCTCAAGATCCTTGCTGTTCTCACCAGTCATTTTGTAGGCAGTTTCACAGATTGTGTCTTTAAAATATTTTCCTGTAATTTTGTTGTAGCACCAAGTACCAGTGGGTTTACTTTTATTTCTATGAAGGGCAGTTGTGTAAAAATGTAAAATCCTTTGGAAATTTTCTTAAAGTGTGGTACTTCATGTGACAAGTACACATGCTGTTGTTGATAAGATAAGCATTGGAGCTATGGAAAGCAGTAAATGGAGGTGTTCTCAGTAAAATGCTCCATTCTGTTTCAGCATTCTTGGATTCTTCGACCCTTCAGTTGTTTTTTGATCTTTATCATTCCATCCCTCCTTCGTTTTCTCCCCTGGTAAGTTAAGTGTTTATTTTCCTTACAGACTCCACTACCAGAAAGTGTTTGTAGGATTCATCTGGGAGACTTACTGTTGGTTAAAATGCCATAGTCTGACTTCAGACCTTTACTCTGATGGCACTGCCTTGTGCTATAGCGACAAAGGGGAGGCTGGTCCGGTGCTGCTGCTGTTAATAGTTTTGATGCATCTGCAGGCTTTGGATTTGACCTAAGAGCAGCTTGTTTGCTGGAAGTCCAACCTACTTCTTTGTCCTTGTGTAGTCTAGAGTCTGCCTGCTCACTCTGCCAGTAAGCCCTTTTTGAGGGATGTAGCTTATGTTATTTCCACTGTGCTGCTAAGTTGATCCTAAAACCATTCTGCGAGTAGGTTGCAAGTCTGGGAGCACAACCGAAAAATGTAGTTTCTCCTTCCACACTTTAAAACTAGGCCATGTCCCACTTGGATGAAATGGCCAACAGCACAACTGAACTAAAAGTTGGATTATTTCGTCTTGAAAAGATTGCCTGCCAGGCATTTATCTATCGGATAAATATTTTTCATAATTAATGCTACAATGAAAACATGCCCTTTGGCTAGGGAGAGAAGGGTCCTTCAGAAGTATTTTTTCCGCTGAGACTCTCAATACTGTTCATTATGTTGAAGGGTTACTCGCTAACTCTGAATTTAGTGCCTCAAATATTCATAAGAGATTTTAATAGTGTGAGACTTATTTTTTTGTTACTGAATAGAAATCTGAAGTAATTACAACCTTTAATTGTCCTGCTTCTTTGATCAGGAAATGTAAGAACCAGCAAGAATGAGAGGCTTAGCAGTTGAGCAGGTAGTCCTTACACTGGTCAGAGGGAATGGGGCTTCACCTCCGGATAAGGATTGCAGGGTGCTAGTCATAACTGACTGCTGCTGCTCTTCAAAGTCCTATTCACCAGCCTGTTACTACTGCAGCTGCACCCTGGGAATTTACTCTTGATTCAAATTTCAGATGTTTGGGTTGAGAATAACTTAACTTTTTTTCTTGCCAGTCTTCTATCTTCTGTGATACTTTTCCAAGTCTGTGTTAAGTTTCCCAGCTTTCCTGGCCAGTCCTAGTGTATTTTCAGTCTTACTCAATCTGTGCTCTTCATCTGAAGAAATCCCAGCATTTTTGGGACCAGAGTTTGGACACACCTTTGACTGTCAGGATAGAGATATTCCTTTGGGTGATGTGGTTTGTCTCTCCACTGTAATTTGTTTCTACACTTTTACATAGACTGCACAGAATTGCAAAGATGAAGGAGCTGTTGTGTAGCATGCAAAGGAGCATCAGACTTAAAAGATTTGTTGTGTCATGAAAAGGAAACATGCTGTTCATTTTACTGTTCTAATACCTCTTTTTCTATTTTTTCTCTTTGCCTCTTTTAGGTTTTATCCTGCCTAGTGCAGATAGCCTCTGTACGCAGATCCCTCTTCAACAATGCGGAAAGAGCAAAGTTTTTATCTCATCTCGTTGATGGAGTTAAACGAATACTGGAAAACCCACAGGTGAGTATTTCAGATGCAGTCAGTGGAATTGTGTCTTTCCTCTGCATCACGTTTCTTCACCAAAAATACTTTCTAATGTACATGTCCTACTTGTGGTACTGGGGAGAAAGGAGTAACACCTTGCTGCTCTTTTCCTGCTGTTTCACCATAATCTGCACCTCTTGTAGCTGACTGCCATGTGTTGCAAAGTAGTGCGGTTTCTCAGTTCTTCTCTTTTTCTCCTCTCAGAGTTTGTCAGACCCAAATAACTACCATGAGTTCTGCCGATTGCTGGCCCGATTGAAAAGCAATTACCAGTTGGGAGAGCTGGTGAAGGTGGAGAACTACCCTGAGGTCATCCGACTCATTGCCAACTTCACCGTAACCAGCCTGCAGGTACAAAGTGGTTTTACTTACCTTACCCTCAATGGTTCTTTAAGCCCCTTGTCTTCTCCTGAAACAAAATTATAACACTCTTGTCGGTTCTTTGCCCCTTAATTCTCTCTATGTTATTTTTACCAAAAACCCCTGCAGACTCTGTGACAGGATCCTGTGGTGTAGCACTGATTATTCTGTGAGTTCCTACTGAATGGAACAGGAGCAGTATGTGGGGGAAGACAGGGTTGCTATGCCTCCAGAGTCTTTCCATGCCCTAGCAGGGGGGGGGGAAAAAAAACCAACAAA
>JANZLQ010000052.1:16304364-16324140 GCA_026212715.1 Elanus axillaris
GGGGAAAAAAAACCAACAAAAAAACAAACCTTGTTAAATAAGGCTTATTTTTAGAATTATGTATCACTTCACTATTAAAATGCAGTTGTAGGGATTTTTAGTAATATGAATATCATGCCATATTCCCTCTGAGTTTTCCACTGGTATACAGCTTGTAATTATACCCCTGCACAGAATATGGTTTAAAAAAAAATTGTATAGCTTACATAGTGCCTTTGTTTGTTAAATTTTAATATTTGTCTGGAAAAAAGCTTTAAACTGTACATTCTGTTTGGGGAGATGTCTGCAGCATGCTACAGTATGAGCTCAGTTGTAGTTTGGGACCAAAGGCTTTTGCTCAGTTACACAGCCTAGGAACTCAGGATTATCTTTCAGTCTTTACTGATTGCCAATAATACCCGCTGAATTCAGGTGTGAACTGAATTTCATTGTTAAAATTGGCAACAAGATCATTAAAGCTTTGAGATGTTGCTATATCTAGTGTTACATGAGTCAAAATAGTATGCGTAAAACAGTCAAGGCCATAACTCACTCGTTTCCTTTCCTTTTCTTTCGGCTCCTGGTAGCACTGGGAGTTCGCGCCGAACAGCGTTCACTATCTCCTAAGCTTGTGGCAGCGGCTGGCTGCATCAGTGCCCTATGTTAAAGCCACAGAGCCTCACATGCTTGAAACATACACACCAGAAGTCACAAAAGCTTACATCACATCCAGACTGGAATCTGTGCACATCATATTGAGGTAAGAAAAGCAGAGAGGTGGCAGCACTTGTGTTTGTCAGCACCAGAGTCTATCACAGAAGGCTCTAATGTGTTTCTTTTCTGAGTTTTTTTTAAAAACGGGCATGACTGCAGGAAGTTTTGTGAGTCACCAAAAGATTTCTAAGGGAGGCTTACCTAAATCGCATATTCTGTTGCTTATAAAAAAGAGATTTTTTTTTAATTTTTTTAAGCTGTTTTTTTTCAGACCTTGCTCAATCTCAATCTGAGATTGATCTGAGTGGTCTCCAACATGTTATGGGTAAAATTCATCTTACCTAGCATCACACATCCGCAGCATACCATTCACACTCTGAATTGCCATTGTAGCAGAGAGGAATAGTATGCAAAGTGTGATTTGCGTAATTTTTGGATCTCTGCTGTAGGATGGCACAAATTGAAAGTGGGGTTTTTGGTTTTGTTTTGGGGTTTTGGTTTTTGGTTTGTTTTTTTTTTTTTCTTTGAGTGTCAGGGCAGCCTTCAGGACTCTGTTGCAGTGCCTGAATTTGTGTGGCATGAATTGCACCTTGTGTGTGCTTGTTTTTGATGAGAACAGATGGTCAAGTATAGAAAAATAATGCCTTTCTTAAGGAAGATGGATCGGCTTATCCCTTTTTAGGTATCTAGCAATGCAAGGGAGGAGCAGCAGGTTTAGCTAGTTCTGGAGTTTGCAATAAACTATTGTTGAGGTTAGTGTATTTAGAGAAAAAGGCAACTAAAACACTGAGAAAGATGGAAAGCTTTGTTATACAAAGACAACCAGAGACCTTGTTCTTGGCTCTGCACATTCTGTTCAAAGACCTGGATAAATGTTAAAGACGTAAGAAGAGCTTACTCATCCCAGGTCCTGATGGCCTTTCCACCTGAACCGCTACTGTGTGTCTGATTTATGGCCGCAGTAACAATCAGATGATTACGCCGGTCTGTGTAGCTCTCCATAGTGACAAATAGTAGAAGCAGAGACTTTAGTCATTGGAATTGCTGTATGCCTGGGCAAGCATTCTCTTTCTGATTGAAATAAGCCTATGTTATGGGTTAAGCTATGTCTGCATTTTAAGTCCTTTTCTAATGTGTTTTCTTGCTGCTTAGGGATGGTTTGGAGGATCCACTGGATGATACTGGCCTTGTGCAACAGCAGCTAGATCAGCTATCCACCATCGGCCGGTGCGAGTATGAGAAGACCTGTGCTCTGCTTGTGCAGCTCTTTGACCAGTCAGCCCAGTCCTACCAGGAGCTGCTGCAGAGTGCCACCGCTAGCCCTATGGATGTTGCTGTACAAGAAGGTGAGCATGTTTGGAGGACTGTGGCCTGTAAGCTTGCAGTAGGTTGCCTGTTCTCAAAAGTACGTTTCAGAAGGCTGCATTTCTGGTGAAATCCGTAAATGGGGAGGCAGATCTCACAAACATTACCTTGGGGAGGTGCCCATATGATGTAGAATATTTTTGGCTGTGGACAGACACTCCCAAATGTGCACAGTGTTGCTGGCTGAAGATACTGCTGTCCTACAACTGACTCCATTCCTTTTTTGGGGGAATGTAGTGCATCTCCTTGCCCAGTCTTTCAGAGACAAGTTCCCCCATCCACAGGTGCTCAGCACTGCCTGCCCCATCCCTCTTTTGTCTGAGGCAGAATATGGAGTGTTCATTTGAACCTCCCCACTAGCTGTGGCAGAAACCTCACCTGTTTGTTGGTAATGAGTAACTGGGAGTGAGGTTTTCAGCCAGTGCCACTGTCTGAAGTAGGGTGTCATGTCCGCAGCATTGGGTGGGTGCAGCGTGGAGGTTTTGTACTTGCACAGCTGGTTGGTTTAGGAATTGCTTAACACTGGCCATAAAGAAACAGTTCCTTTGGAGGTTCAGGTATAGCTGTGTTATGCCCCCTCTCTAGTAATGTAGCTGGCTTCCCCTTTTGTGGGGGACTCGGGCACATCAGCACAGGTATGGAAACTGTTCCTCTTCCTTCTGAACCAGTATTGTCTGATCTAATGCAGTACATGGGGTTTTTGTGTGTGGACAAAACTCCATACGATGTTGATATCTCCACTGGCCGCATGTACTTTGAGAGAATAAACGCTGCCTGCTGGTATCTGCACATATTTAAATACATAGAATACAGTTTTACAAGGAAGTGTCTTTCTACAGCAGAATGGCTTTAAATAATGAAAATCTTCCATGCACACCTGGCATTTTTGTTTCTTTAGTAGAAAAGTTGTGCCTGTTCTCCACCAAGTGGAAAATTGAGTAATTTTGGTATAGATGGGGACTAAAGCAGAAAGATACTCACTGTGAATCTTGTCTTTGCCAAAATAAAATGCAAATCTCCTCAGCTTTCTGTGTAATGTGTGACGTGCTTGGTTCTGATGTCCTCTGTTGGTTTCAGGGCGCCTGACGTGGCTCGTCTATATTATCGGGGCAGTGATTGGTGGTAGGGTCTCGTTCGCCAGCACGGATGAGCAAGATGCGATGGATGGCGAGTTGGTTTGTCGGTAGGGATGCTGACTGTCTTCTAGCTGCACCACTACTGAAGTCAAAAGAATTGCTATTGTGAAGCTGCCACCATGTTCTTCCCCTCTTTTCACTGAAAAGAACAGTGTGGAATTGGCTATCCTGAAAGAAGAGATTGGCAGCACTGGCTAGATTTAGTCAGCAAACTTCTGCTGTGGCTTGGCTAAATTGGGAAATCTTGGGTTGTAAGAAAGAGAATGAGAGGGGAAGAGCATGTAAGAGGGGAGTTTATACCGGGCTTAAATGCATGCATTGGAGTAGTATTAAATGCATAATGGTTCTTTGCTGGGGTGGGGGGAAAAGTCTTTTTCCTAGTTAAGAAGCCAAAGTGGGTTTTGTCCATAAATATACTGTGGATGTTGTAGTTCTTCTACAGCTGTTAAAACTTTATACTGTCTTCTAACACATACTGGATTTTCAGGATTGTAAATCCTTTCCAATGCAAGCTTTATTTGATGGATGTGAGAACATGTAGTTTACAAGTCAGAAACAACCTTGAGTCATGCTGAATGCTTTGTGGTCCGGAGCCTATGTGCTCTGCTTGGAAGCTAGGGCAGTAAAGGAGTTAAACTGTGAATGTATAAAGTAATCTATAATGGAAGCTGGCCAGTTGGTGAGCCAATAGATAACATCAAGCAGTGGCTTCCCATGTAGCTGGTGAGTTACTGAAGGGGGAGTAGTGAGACCTTGTATATATTTCAGCTGCCTTTAGTGCCAAGGTATATGGTACCTTTTCATAGAAGTCTGTTTACTTTTTATCTTCTTTCCCACCCATGTGTTCTGTGGCACTTGCAAAAAAGAATATCGTTGCTTTTGCCCCTCCTGTTCTGCTGCATGTGTGTTACCCTACAATCCCTCCACCTCTCCCTTCCCAGCAAGGTCTAGGCATTGAGCCTGTGCACAGCTCACAGCATTGTTTCTGCAGGGCTCGCAACAAAAGCCAAACTGAAGTGGGAGTGTCGTTTAGTCTGGCTCTTGTGAGGGGAGCAGGTAGTGGTTTCTCAGGTGGGTTTGAGAACACAATGGATCAGTCACTGGGTAAGTGACTCAAAACTCAATTCTCCAGCAAATTAAAACCAAGGCCTTGCATCCCTGTTAGAAGGGATATAGAAGCCTTATTATAATGGCCTTGCACAGAAGAGGAATGTACCCTAGTCAGTGTTTTCTCATCAGTCTTGTTGTCTTTGTTGACAATGCCCACAAAGTAAAAAATACAGTGCATGCAGCCTGGAAACAACACCATGTGCCAGAAATCCCTCATTTCTCCCAGTGTCCATCAGCAAGGTGTGGTTTTTTTTCCCACCTCTCTCCAGAGTGCTGCAACTGATGAACCTGACGGACTCTCGTCTGGCACAGGCTGGGAATGAGAAGTTGGAGCTTGCCATGCTGAGCTTCTTTGAGCAATTTCGGAAGATCTATATTGGAGATCAGGTGCAGAAGTCTTCCAAGGTAATCAGTCCCCTTGGCTATGTCTCTTTGGTGATACAAAGTCCAGTAATAGCTTCCCTTTTTAAATGAAAGCAAGTGGCTTTGCTTGTTTTCTCTTCTTTATAGCTGAAAATATTTGAGACCTGTCTACTGTGTTTTCTAGATATATGTCCAGTGCTAACATCACAAAGCCTGAGCTGTTGGTTGAAATACCATGTTCTGTATGTGTCAGGAATGAGCCAGTGACTATGACAGCCTAGAACTTGAGACCTGGGTTCAGTTTTGTTACCTGCCAGGTTTCTGCTGTGACTTCAAATGAGTCCCTTAAGCCTATATGCTTGTGAAAGTGTGAGTCGCACCACTTCACCCATGAGGAGCCTGAGCTTTAGCAGCTGTGCCTTGCTTCCTTGACTCTGAAGTGAAGATAAATATCCAGCCTTTTCATCACAAGGCAATTGTAAATGTACTGGACTTTGAATGCCTCGGTGCCTCTTTAGAGATGCAAAATATCTTTTTTTAAATTAAAAAAATCTGTAAAGAATGGGAACATCATTACACCAGAATTAGGTTCTCTTCCTTTCCAGTAACCTATGACCTTCCTTCCCCACCCCAGAGACTTTGGAGCAATGATGTGACAAGAGGCTTAGAGTTCCAGACAAATTCACTAAGGTACTGCATGTAGCTGCAGGTGGAGGAGCACAGTTGTTATGTCCCCTTTCCCTAGGAAAAGCAAGTGCTATGTCTTCAGTGTACAGTATCTGACCCCACTATGACGAGCGGTAGAAAAGAGTTAGCAGTGATTAGGGCAGGTTTTGGTCTGGATCAGATCACAAGCCTCTCTGTGCGTTGCTTGACAGAGCATACACCCTCCCAGGCATGTGTGCCTCAATGGGAGAACAAGTGAAAACCAAATAATCTTTGATGATAACTTGTTTTCTTGACAGCTTTTAAATTGGTGTTATTTTTTCCCTCCAGCTGTACCGCCGTCTCTCAGAGGTCCTGGGGTTGAATGATGAGACCATGGTCCTGAGCGTCTTCATAGGAAAAATGTAAGTGTTCCTGCTTGCAGGCATCAGAGATTCCAGGGTTGATCTGAAGGTATAACCAGGAAAACTGGAATATGAGGGAGTGTCGTGCAGTCTAAAACTAGTAACATCTGGCTACTCAAGAGAATCACAGGCTTTTATCGGGGCTTAAGTCACGCACAGTATCCAGGATTGATTTATCCACCGTGGAGACGCAAAAATAAGCCGTACACCAGGATAATGGATTCTCTTTCCAGTGTCTGCTTAGTAGAACCAAAGTCAGAGAGAGGACAGCCTCAAGCACTCATGCCCTATCACTTGACTATTGGCAATCACCAGCCACGAAAGCTCTATGGGGAGGGGACTGCTCCTTCAAAGGTTTTCTTTGCAAATTGTGCTGTTCAGTGCCAGAGTAGTGCAAGTTCTTTTTTTAAAATTCTTCCACTCTGGTGAGCACCCTATTCGGCCTGTTCCTTGGCAGCTCCCCTCTGGACCGAACCTGTCGACTGGCTTTTTGTCATGTCTTTGGCAGCCTCCGCTAGCATTTTGAACCAATTCAGTAGCTCCAATGCTGACGCCCAGTGCCGTGTGCCTGGTGATGTGCAGCCCCTAGCTCCCGCTCAACTTCTTTAGCATCGCCCCCATCTTTACGTGCATGGGGCCTTGCCTACCCTCGCGCACCCTGTCTGCGCATCATCCCCAAGGGGTGAAATGGCTCTCCTGGAAGAAGCAAGGGCTACTAGAATTCTGCAGCTGACAGTGGATGGTGCAGGTGCAGAATTGCATACGTCTGCATGTAGTCACTGCCGCAGAATTCTCTTACCCTTGCTGCAGAAACCAGCCCTGGAGTGCCACAGAATTCCAAGGGCCTGGGTATGGGCCAGTGTAGCTTGGGACCCAAGTAGTGAAGATTATCTGAAGGATAATTTTCTAGTCAACCAAATGTAAGTACAGTAATTTTATACCAATATTTTGTGGCTTGTGATGTCTGTGGTTTCGGTGGAGGGTGGAGCTGATGATGTTGGGTGACTTTTGAACTGGAAGAATCCACCTCACAGCAAAGGGGAAGCTGAGCAAACCCCTCTGATCCGGCCTTGTTGTCCTCTTCCCTAGCATCACCAACTTGAAGTACTGGGGTCGATGCGAGCCTATCACCTCCAAGACACTGCAGCTGCTCAATGACCTCTCCATTGGATATCCTTTTCAGAAGAGCTGTTGGGTGCCCAGGACACTTAAACCTCAGGATGGGGGAAGAGTGACCCAGATGCTCGGCTGGAACAGGAGTACTCTGCGTGTAACAGATTCCTGAACCACTTCGTCTTTTGGGTAGTGAGAAGAGCAGAGTGCGAGTGCTCGGTCAATGTCTTATCTAGCTGTTGAATTGCAGTAGTTGGCTATAATATTGTAGCAGAGGGGGTTATTGTTTTGGATCATAATTGCTTTGTAGCTCACCATCCACAGTTAACTTGTTTACAGTCACAGTCTGTCTTACGGTCTTCTACTTGTCCTTCCTGACAGAGTAAATAAAAATGGTCACTGCAGGTCTCTACAGTAGAGATTTATGCAACTTGGTTGCTCTTGAAATAAGTGGAAGAGAGGCTAGAACATCTTGAATAATATAGACGTTAAGTCCTCTTCCAGTTTTGCCCTGGAAAGTGCTTTGCAAGCATGGCAAGAAGTTTTCTGCTGACTCTGCTGCTTCCTTAACACCCCCTTTACATACAGTAGTGTTAGAAAGCTGGTGAAACTGAGCGCCGTACAGTTCATGCTGAACAATCACACGGTAAGTCCTTTCACCTTCTGCTTCTTGTCTCACAGCAGACTCCTCCATCTGCCTTTGTGCATCTGAGATAATCCCCTAATTTTAACACCTGGACATACTTTTGAAGTTTATCTGTCTCCCAGATGCTTCCATCATATTTGATGAGCCTCTAGAAAATGTGATCTGTGTTCCATCTCTCCTTGTCCAAAGCCTGCCCTTCAATTTTGAGGGGCTGTAATTATGTGGTACCTTTCATACTGAAAGGGTTAAGGTGGGGGTGTCTTTACTGTCCTCTGAAAGACAGCCATCTCCGGAGTGAAATGTCAGCTGATAGGGCTGTGCTTGCAGGCAGGCCGTGAGCACTGTTTGTGCAATTTGATGCAAAATATAACAGCATTTCAGTGCGCCAGTTTTCATTCTAAAAGTGCTGGTTTGGAAGAAGTGCCATCACTTGCAGTGGTCAGGATAGCAGCCTTGTTCCTTGGTTGCTACCAGTATGGCACTCCCTGTGTGGATCTGGGATGCTGACTTGAAATTAAAAAAATGTTAGAACGAGCAGCTAGAAGCCAGCAGCAAAGTATCAGATTCCTGACTTGCTTCTGGGAGCATGTGGTCATTTGATGCTCCGATGCTGGAGTGATAGGACTCCCAGCACCACATCCAGAAGTTTTGCATGGACTGGTTGAATGAGGGAGGCACTGTATTCCTTGAGCTAGGGAATATTTTGCAAGTAGTCCCACATACTGTGTTTGGCCCAGAAGCTGCATTGTCTGGGCTGCTGTTTCTGTGGAGGATGTGGGAAGAGTAACTGGGGATCTGTCTGCAGAGGGCTGGTTTTCAGCAACCTTAATGCCTAAAGGGTCCCCATGAGTAAGGGAGCAGATTGCTTCTGCACTGTGGTGGCAAAGCAAGACTTCCTTGTTCATCTGGTCCTGGGGAATTCCAAGATGAAAGATGATAGCTCTGGTATCTTTGCCAGCTGATAGGACACTGCTCCGGGGCATGTAGGCATGGTGCCTGTTGCCCTCTGGTGGCCTGTTCTCCAAGATGGCTGGCGGATGTGAAGCGGTTAGCAGGATAATTGTGCAGCTTGCTGCTGCTCATCCTTGCGCAGGCTGAGAATTAGACGGGGGGGGTGAGGGATCCTCAGCCCCTGATACAGGAGCCCATTCAAGGTGGTGGTTCCCCTTTAACGCATCTCTTCTCTTCCCTTTGCAGAGTGAGCACTTTTCTTTCCTGGGCATTAACAATCAGTCCAACCTGACTGACATGAGATGTCGGACTACATTCTACACTGCACTTGGGCGTCTTCTCATGGTGGATTTAGGTACTCAGGGCTTTTTTTTGAGAACCAGAGCAAAATGGTGACACTGTGGTTTGGATGCTGGGCTCTGCAGTAGGCTAGGTCTTGCTGTTTGGGGAGCTGTAAGCTCCTGCAGGAAAGGATACTGGAATGGAAGAAACCAAATGGGATAAGAAAGAGGAGGGGAAAGAAGCTCAAGAGGGGGTTTGATGCCATGTTGCTAGGTGCAGGTAGTCCAGAGGTGTACACCACCAAGGCTGAGGCTAAATTTTTCCTTCATAACATTCCAGATGTTTTCCTGAGGTGGCAGGGTTTGTTCTAAGCCTTTTCTCTAAGGTAGATATTGGCAGTGATACATGACCTGTCTAGAAATCTGTAGCCTCTCTGCCTCTAGCTCCATCAGCGAGCAATGTCTGAATATCTAATCTAGCACAGGCAGTACTGTAGGGTGCAGGGATGTGCAGTCTATTTCCTCCTGATTTCTCTTTTTTCTTTCAGGGGAAGATGAGGATCAGTATGAGCAGTTCATGCTTCCCCTCACAGCTGCCTTTGAGACTGTGGCACAGATGTTCAGCACAAACACTTTCAATGAACAAGAGGCAAAAGTAAGTTGAGTACCTTCCCTGTTACCCATGTTCTCCCTAGTCTTTCCCTTAGGGGCTTCGACATTTTCAGTTCAGACAGACAGGACAGAACAAGTAACTCCTGCAGAGTGAGAGCCATTCTGCCCTCTGAATGAGACAAGTAGAAGCTGGAGGGATTGATGCTTTTCTTTCAGTATATGGGGAAGTGGTGGTGTGCCTTGCATTCCTTGGGGTCTAGGTGTAGTTCATGTGAGCCTCATCTGCTAGCTTTCCTTCTGGTGGGAATGACATACCCCAGTACTGTCACTGTGCTGGCTCAAATTAAAGAGGGCTTCTGTCACTGAAGAGGATGAACTGCCTCACCTGGGATTGGCATCTAGCACAGAAAGGCTGTGTTGCAGTTGGAATGGGAGGAAGGGAAATAGCTCTGGGCTGGTGGAGCCAAGGAGGGAGAGATCCATACATGTGTTACGTTTTAACATATCTTTTCTTTTGCAATACAGAGAACTTTGGTTGGTTTGGTAAGAGACTTGAGGGGAATAGCCTTTGCCTTCAATGCCAAGACCAGCTTCATGATGCTGTTTGAGTGGATGTATCCTTCTGTTGCCCTAAAACTTGAGTCATCCTGTGTGTCAGAGGGGAGAACTCTGGCTGACTGCGACCAAATGCCCCATTTTCACTGCTAAATCCTGACTGGTGTATCTCTTCACTTTTATAGTACTCGGTGTCCTGTCTGTAAGCCCTAAAATAGATTTCACTTGGTCTGTCTGCAACCAAGTCAACCTAGAAATCTGCTCAAAGCTGAACTGTTGGGGGTTTTCCGATTGGACCTAAAGAGATTTGACCTGTAAAGCACAAAGGCCTTTAATGGGATGCTTGTGTCTCAGCAGCAACAAAAGCTTTCCTCTTGCTCACTAAAGCCAACAGCAGTTGGTATCTTTGTCCTTTTGCTGAGAGCATAGCTGCTCAAAGAGCACGGTGTCTAGGCTCTAGATTTCTCTTTGGCTGGTGAAGGTCAGCTGTCTGTCGCAGTGACAGATCTTTGTATCTGTGTTCCCTTCCATTCAAAACCTTTTTGTTTCTGGTTTGTCCTAGTATAAGAAGAGTGTATGCAACTCCTTCAACAGACTTTTTTTTTTTCCTGTGATAAAGCAGACCCCAGCAAGCAGCATCTCTGTTTAACCTTGTTAAGTAAGTTGCTTTGCAAGGCTTGGGTGCAGTACGCAAAATAAGCCTTTTGTAGAAGTTGTGACCTTTTTTCTTCATGCAAATTAACAAAGTTCCTTAGCTTTCACCTTGTAGCTACCCATCCTACATGCCAATCCTACAGCGGGCAATTGAACTCTGGTACCATGACCCAGCCTGCACTACACCTGTCCTCAAACTGATGGCTGAATTGGTGCATAATAGGTATGAACCTCCAGCATCTGAAAGCTGGCAGAGATTTGTGTCTGTCTCCTGCTTCAGCCTTTGTGTGGGTGCTGGTGCCCAGTTGCGTTTTCTCTACTTCAGTCTATTTATGCTGCAAAGGCTGCCAAGGGGACAAGGAGGAGACTGGCATTGTTTCAGTAGGGAAGAAAATCTAATGGTTCAGATATCAGTCGTGTCATGACTCAGACCAAGAGACACGATCAATAAGCACTGAATTTCTTCAGCGTCTGCTTCCAAGGACAGCGCTGTAAGATGGAGGCAGGCAACTCAGGTTAATTTTTAAAACCTGTGTTTAAAATGAGCATTGTTCTATCTGGCAACCAGATGACCACTTTTGCTTTAGAGCATCAGCTCTTTTTGCCAGCAGAGATGTACCTCTGACACTATTCAGATAATTCAGATGCTGTCTAATCTGGCAGTGAAAGGTTGCCAAGATGTTGCTCTGGCTTGCAGCCAGCTGAACACAACCCTATAGGAGGGGACCATTGTTACAGCTCAGTGGAAGGGACACAAGGTTTCAGGCACAGTCATTTGAGAGTTGACTTTCCATACTGTCGGACTGTTTGTTATATCTGAGCGGCATCTTTGCAGTAGGACAATCCTTACTGGAATACATCCATTCATTTATTTCAGAGGTGAACTGGACAACTCGCTTTGCTTCAGTTGTGAGATCAATTCACTGTAAGGGAAAAAATGCCAAGCTCTGAATTCTTGGTTGTGTTATGAATAGGAGCTAGTCAGACAGCTCTACAATGCTGCTTCCAAGATGTTCACTGTGTTTGTGTACAGTAGCCTAGTGACTATTGCCAAGACAGGATTTCCAGCCTCGATCTTGTAATATTCCTAACGTCTGTGAAATACAGGCCCTTTCTTCTGCGACAGCAGAGCTTGTCTGTCCCTAAGTGGCTGTGTCCTGTCTGGCTTTGGTAATGAACAGCAGTATTTTCTACTAGACCAGGGCATTTTGTTGAACTCTGGGGAGCAGCCCTGGGAGCATGGTGCCCCAGTAGACAGCAGTGCATGGAGGTGCTGGAGTGTTAGCTTTGTTTTTACTCCCAGGTATGTCCAAGCTGCAATTTATTCCCTGTCTTTCCATTAGATCCCAACGGCTGCAGTTTGATGTGTCCTCCCCGAATGGCATCCTGCTCTTCCGAGAAACGAGTAAAATGATAACTACGTATGGTGAGTGTCCAGCAGGTGGGATCCAGGCAGCCTTGTTCTGCCCTTGACTCCTCCGCTTGCTTGAGGAGTGAGGGCTGGGGCACTTGCCAGCTCAGGGAGCGAGCCCAGGCTGGGAAACAGTGCCAAATTGCTTGCTGAATGCATGCTTAGATACGGAGAGATGCTTCTGCTTGAAGTGCTGGGTAGGCAGGCAAGCAGAAGGGGCAGGGTGTTTGCCACGCAAATAAGGAATAAAATGACAGCAAGGAGCAGGAGCCCAGCTGAGCCCCTTGTGAGTGTGCAAAGTGACACAGGCGAACCCATGAAGCAAGTGGAGAGCAATCCTGTCCTTACGCTGTCCTGTTCCACAGCAAAATTACATGCAGTTGTGTTCTCATGTTCTCCTAGTAGAGCCACACTTCTAACTTGTAACAGATTCCTTAACCTTTGGCTGGGAAGTAAGTCTTTGGTGCTTGTGGCTGACTTCTCAGTCACTCCTTATGGTTCTACTTTTGTGTTTCCTGCACCCTGGGGGAGAAGGGGTTTGGATGTGATTGCTGAAACACTGAGTCCGCTTCTGTGCTCATGCAGGAAATCGTATCCTAACACTTGGGGAGGTTCCAAAGGATCAAGTCTATGCCTTGAAGCTCAAGGGGATTTCCATCTGCTTCTCCATGCTGAAGGCTGCACTGAGTGGGAGCTACGTCAACTTTGGGGTCTTCCGTCTGTATGGGGATGATGCACTGGACAATGCCTTGCAAACTTTTATCAAGCTTCTGCTTTCCATCCCTCACAGTGACCTTCTGGTAAGCTGACACCTGTGATTAGCAGTGTAAACACATGGCTAGGGAAGACAAGGTTGGAAGATTATACAGTAAAGAAATACTTTAATCAAAGAGACGAGTGAACTTGTGCCGCTTCCCAGAACCCCAGTTATAGGCACAGGCCAGCAGGAAATTACAGGTCCTGGAATGTGCAGTGGCAGGTCCTGTGTGAAGGCTGTAACCCCACCACCTAAGGTCCTGCTGGGCAGCCCCGCTGCTCAGCTGTCCAGTGGGGTGTGCTCCAAGTCTCAGCAGAGCAATTACCAAAATTATTCCTTCTCTATCTGAAAATCACTTCCTGCAAGTGAAGAATTGTTCTTCCCTGTATTGCCTGTGGGCAGAGATCTCGATACATCAGCAATTACAGTGCAACCTGCTTGCTGAAGACATCCCCCTACAGAGCCTTGCTCCTATCCAGACTTTGTATACAGAAATCCATTTTGTGGCAGAGCTTTGAGACCCTATCAGCACAGTCATGCTTGGCAAAATATCAAGGAGAGATGGCAGCATATATTCCTCCCAAGTCTTATTTGTCTTACTCCCATAGCAAGATCTGAAAGAAGTTGTTGCCATCTCTGTGATTGCATTCAGCACGTTCTTGATTTAATATACGCGTAGCTCTTGAGACATGCAGCTCTTGAGATGGGACCACTTTGCAGGACTCCCAGGAGAGTCCACCCCCAATCTGTAGGCAGCTGAGGGGTCCATGGCACTGACTACAGTGCAGGCTTCTGAGCCCAGCACTGCGCGTGTTGATTTTTATGTGATCTGGCACTCGACATGGACACCTGGAGAGACAGTTCTATCTCTGCATCTCCAGCACTGGCATTAGTCAGCTAACACTCCTCATTTAGAAAAGAGCGAAGCAGTGGGGAAAGATGTTTTGATATAACAGTGTTGGGAACCTGCTGGACCACTGTTGCTAGAGCCTGTTTGGAAGGCTTTTGGTGGGTGAGAAGGGTGGAAAATATGTTGGCCCATAAGTTATGCTTTGAGAGAGGTTGGTTTGTTCTCTTTCCAGGAGATTCAGTAAGCAGTTTTCAGGTGATTAATGAATGGGTTGGGTCTAGCACAAAGCCTCAACTGATGGTTACCGGCTCACCATGAGGCCTTAAAAGTCTTTCTCTCTTCCTTTCTCTGCAGGATTATCCCAAGCTCAGCCAGTCATACTATTCCTTGCTGGAAGTTCTTACCCAGGACCACATGAACTTTATAGCCAGTCTGGAGCCTCATGTAATCATGTATATTCTCTCTTCCATTTCAGAAGGCCTCACTGCACTAGGTAACTATTTCTGCTCTCTGTTGTGCTCTTGGGGCTTTGATTTGGGAGTGGGGAAGGATTTTGATTGCTTTGTATTTCAGGGTAACAGGTGAGTTAAGAACTTCTGAATGGGTGGGGGAGTTTCACCTCTGTTAAAGCTGGAGCATTAGAGATAGTGAATGTGTCAGTGAGGAAGTTGCTGACCTCTTTAGGGTTGGGTGGTTCTTGTTTGCAAAGTCCATAAAAGGACCCAGATAAATGGTGGTGTTTCCCTGGGAGCCTGCCCAAGCGCACCTGAGTAAGGGAAATGCTGGCAGTGACCCAATATCTCCCCCTTCCCTGTTGTTGCAGACACCATGGTTTGTACAGGCTGCTGCTCCTGTTTGGACCACATTGTCACTTATCTCTTCAAGCAACTGTCTCGTAGCACCAAGAAGAGGACCACACCTCTGACCCAGGAGAGCGACCGGTTCCTGCACATTATGCAGCAGCACCCAGAGATGATTCAGCAGGTAAAAACCAAAGGCGTAGGGCCTTGTTGTGGCATGGCATGGTAAACTTCCGGATAAGCCCTGAAATTTTGTAGCGTGATGTAATACAGGGGCTGCATGCTCCCTGCTCTAGAGCCCCAGGCTTTTCCGGAGCAAAAAGGGGTTTTTGCTAGTATTGCGTTTCTCCTACACATTCATCATACTCTAGGTCTGATTCAAAGCCATGCTTCAGGGCCATGGTTCTCCCTGTGCAAGGAACACCATTTTTGCATTTTAAATATGAAAGAAAGCCAAAAATTAGCTTTTGTCTTTTGTTTTTTTAAAGAGAAATACAGTTATGGGCAGTGCTGGCAGTTTGTAGAAATGAAGCCAGGAAACATACCTTCAGCCAGAAAGTGTGCAATCTGCTGCTGCTTTAAAAAAAAGTGAGGGTTTGTTTAAATCACTGGAGCAACTCAGTGGTACATCTGCACTCATAGCAGAGCAGACACCCTGGGGTCCCATGCTTAACTGCATAGAATTCAGTGTACAGGAACAATCACTTTGCTGTGGCACTTGTGTTGGGGACCATGTGAACATTGGGTTCACGGCCTGTTGGAGCATGTGCTGCCTTGGCACCGTTCACGGCTGCCTTCAGAACGGCCTCTGCAGGGTGAATTTGATTATTCAAGCTTTACATGCTGGTAGCACATCTGCCATCTGTCTCCTGCCTCCACCCGCAACACCTCTGATAGACACAGAGCTTGCTGGGATTTGTCTTTTCTTTGGGTCAGGAGCATGTGCAGTGGCAGAGGATCAATAGTGACCTGAGACATTTTCCTGGCTTAGTTCAGGCTTAGCTCAGCACATACCTACACGTACCATGTAGTTGAGGTACCTCTGTGTCACTAAATGACAGATGATTCTGCTCACAGAGGTTTTGGTGCTCCAGAGGTCCCGGTGTTGGGAGCTGGATATCCATACCTTATAGCAAAACACTTTTATATGCCTCTCGCCTGGCCATGCTGCTTTGAACAGCAGTGCTCAGTGCATGTCTGACAGTGTTATCCCACCTCACTCGCTGGTACTTGTCAAAGTGTCAGCGTGACTCCCACACGAAAGGAGAGAATATTGTTCCACCCTTGCTGGTAGATGAAATGCAAAGAAAAGCAGGCTTTTAGGGGGCTAGAAGCTGCGTTTTCTGAGGATAAAAAGAGAAACTGCATCTTCCAAACCAGCTAGGTTAGACACTGGCTTGAGCCTAAGGAGGCTTTGGAAGAGGATGTGGACACCCCTAGTGTGGACTAAATGAAGCTCCCCAGGGCACCATAGCATGTGCTCTCTGCATATGAGCACTTACTATTACCCTGTTTAAGTGAAGATGAGACAGTCTTTCCCCTGGCTGCCTTGGGGCAGGATGGAGCATGTCAGGAATAAAAAATCTAACAGCTTTCAGCACCTCCTCCATGTGCCTTCAGTGAAGTTCTCCACCAGTTCATGGGGGCTGCAGGTCCTCCTCTTGTCCCATGGTGCTGAGAGCTCCGACACTGGAAGTGTCAAAGGTGAATCATTGCTACTGAGCCTGCACGGTGCTGCAGTGAGGAGAGAGCTGAGATGGAAAGGCTTGTTTTAAACCTCCCTTTCGCTCTTCCAGATGCTGTCGACAGTGCTGAATATCATCATCTTTGAGGACTGCAGGAACCAGTGGTCAATGTCACGGCCTCTGCTTGGCTTGATACTGCTCAATGAAAAGGTAAACATCCCATCCTCCCATCACAGCTGGAGTAGCTGTCTGGGCTTGAGTGATGTTGGAGCCTTCAGGCTGAAGGGAGCAGAACCGTGTCAGACCAGGTGGTTGGGAAGTTGGGACTTGGAGAGATCGTACGTCAAGGGAAGGGTGTCCAGCCTTCCCCTGCCACAGCCATGGCACTCGGGAATCCTATTAACTTTCATTCAGAAGGGCACTAGAAATCACGTGAAGAACTGTAAAACGCATTTCCATTCTCTTCCCGAGAGCCTGTTGTGCATGTCTCAAAGCCAAGGTGGCTATTCATCTGAAAATTAACCCATCCTTCTCTTGTCTTCCCCAGTATTTCTCTGACTTGAGGAACAGTATAGTGAACAGCCAGCCTCCGGAGAAACAGCAAGCAATGCACCTCTGTTTTGAGAACCTCATGGAAGGCATCGAACGCAACCTCCTAACCAAGAACAGGGACAGGTCAGTGTGGGCCAAAGACCCGTGCCTGTCCTGAGGTGTGCTGAGCTCATAGCTTAATGCAGAGTCACAACCTAGAGAGTCTGTGGTCCTCAAAACACAGGAGGAACCGGCAACCTCCTGCTCTAACATGCTGATCTGCCTTTTCCTTAGGTTTACACAAAACCTGTCGGCGTTCAGGCGAGAGGTGAACGACTCCATGAAGAACTCCACCTACGGTGTGAACAGCAACGACATGATGAGCTGACGTCTCCCAACTCCGCCTGTACAGAGCAGCATCTCTTTGGCCTGGCCCAGAGGGGTTACCGTTTCCGATGGAAAGAAAAGAGAGCGTTTCTAATCCCTGCTCTTCCCCAGGGCTGGATTGCGGTGCTCGCTTTGGGCCGTACTCCACGTCCCAAGGGAGGAGGGAACAGGAGGGGTTATTGAGCTCACCGGGGCAGGGTGCTTCTGTTTCCGTGGGAGGGGGTGGAAGGGCATAAGCCAGGTGCAAGAATCCAGCGTCTCCCTACCCGAATGTCTGCGTGGAACGCCAGCGCTCTGCTGCAGCCTGCCTTGTATAAACATGTACATTTTTTCATAACATTTTGAACAAGGTTTATATTGACTCAGTTTAAAAAAAAAAGTGTGATTGAAATTTTTACAGAGTCCTGGTGCACCGGTGCTGGCGTGAGGGTTGTGTATGCGAGTGAGGAAAGCGTGTCCTGCAGGCCTGAAGCTTTACTGGGCGAGGGGTGGGTGTGTGAAAGTGCAGAGATATATTTAGTGACAAGTGTAGAGAGAAGCAAAAAAAAAAAAAAAAAAATAAAAAAAAAAAAAAAAAAAAAAAACAAAAAAAAAAAAAAACGCAGTGTAAAATTCCAAAAGTATATTTTTTCTTATTAAGCCCCTTGAAATCACAACTTCCTGTTACCGTCTTGCCCTTGTTATTAGGAACTCTAAGCCATGCCGCGTGATCTTTCATTCGTGCTTGCTCGTGGGTGTCTCTCCTATCCCCCGGTGTAGCAGTAGGCGCTGTCCCCTCGTCAACCCGCTTCTTGCAGGGCCCTCGCCTTCCTCCCTCCGGACCGATGCTGTGCCGGGCACCTGCCTGGCGCCATTCTCCTCACTCTGCCTTCTCCTTTGCTATTTTTTATTTTTCTCCCCCCCCTGCCCCCATCTCGGTCGAGCAGGTAGCACGTGTGGGATGCTCGGGCTGCCAGCGAGCTTGCCGCGCTCTCGGGAGCTCGCAGCAGTGAGCGTGGCCGGCCCCTGCAGCGGCACACGCCTGCGCTCAGACCGAGCCGGCAGTGCGGGGCTGCTGCAGCCAACCTGCCACCTTGGAGGGTTCTTAATAACAAGGTTCGCCTAGCATGAAGTATTTAACGCCCCCTTTAAAATGATTCCGTTTTTTTCTAAGTCACCATAATAAATGTTTTGGGTATAAAATTGACTTAGAGAGGAAAGCTGATGGGGGAGGGAACCCGGTTGCCTTGTACTTTTTCCACTATTGTTGCTGCTAGTCGTGTGCATCCTCTTGCTCAGCTCTACCCACAGACACTCAGTCCTTAGGGCTTCAGTTTCTCTTCCCAGACACCACCTACTCTTTTTTATTTTATTTTATTCCCCCCCCCCTTTTTTTGGTTTTTTTTTTTTTGTTTTCTTTCCTCTGGCGATTGTGTGTTGGGTCCTTTTTCGCGTGAGCAGATTGCTGGTTGACTTGTAAGGGTGTTTGCTGCATACAGTGTAAGCATTGTGACTGCAAATAAAACTTCAATGGTTTCTACTGAGCCGTGTCTGCCTGGGCATCGCCTGCACCCCGAGCTCTCCCCTGCGCACCCTGCAGGCAGGAGCTGGCCCCTGCCTGCTGGGGGATGAGTTTTCCACATGAAGCGGGTTAAAAAAGCATATTTGATTTGCGTGGGTAGATCATGCTCTGGCATGGGGGGGCCTTGAGCAGTGCAGGCAAAGGTCTAGCCAACATCAGAGTGGATTCAGCGATAACTTTCTTAGCGGTTTTGGTCCGACCTAGGGAACAACCCTTTGAACACCTGCAGCACAAGGAACTTTTTTTATTATTTTTCCTTTAAAACATTTATTTACAGTCTGCAAATGGAGTCTGAACTCAGAGAAGCAGGGAAGGCAGGTACAGTCCTGCTTCCCCCCCTGCCCAGGCAGGGACCAGCAGCAGGGCAGGGGCCTTTCTGGCGTCGGGTGAACTCGTCCCGTCCTCACCCTGATGCCACTTCTGCCACGGCAGCTGCCGGCTCCCTGGCACTGCTGTAGACGACACTGTTACAGCCCTCTCTGTTCCGAGCGATTTCAATGGCGAAAAACTGGATTCTGGTGGCTAAAAGAAGGCAGAGGAAAAAATTAAAAGCAGATCCCTGGGTTCAGCTTTCCTGTAGCCTCACTGTACCCCTTTTCTAGCTGGGACGGCGCTGGCTCCAGCCTGCACCACATCTTTCCAAGCGCAGCCGTGCCGCGCCGGCCCTCGCTCACCGAAGATGGTGTTCTCCTCTGTGTAGTCTTTGCGGCAGTCCAGGCGGAGCAGCGTGCCGTAGTTGAAGTCCTCCACCACCCCCTCAAACCTCAGGCAGAACGGGCGCCATTTCTGGGGAGAAAAAGCATGGGTAATCACTGGAGCCCCGGGAGAGGGGGGACAGGAGCGTTGGGTTGTGTCCGTTCCCCCCCAGCCTTGCTCCCCACCGACCTCCTTGGCAGACTCTGATTTGAGCTCTTCGGGGTCAAGCACATCAATTTTAAGATCCTTAAAGCTTTTCCTGAACTCGCTGTAGATCTGGTCATCCACTTTGGTGAGGTTCAGAAACTGGGGGTCCACAGAGGAGATGAGCTACAGCAAAAGACTAAAGAATTAACCGTGACCCCCACACGCCCCCCCACACACACACTGCTTTGACCCCACACACACAACTTACATTGAAGTAGACCTGGGCGTGCTGGTGTGCCTTCATGGCCCAGGCCAGCTCCACGCGGGGCTGTGGAGGCACGAGTGGGGTCAGGCAGGGCTGCGCTTCTCGGGGTGGGGGGGTCCTCTCTTCCCCTTGGCAGA
>JANZLQ010000052.1:16373973-16384116 GCA_026212715.1 Elanus axillaris
CGTACCGTGGCCATCAGCCTCCCGCCTGCTGCGGTGGCAGTCGGGGCACAGCTGGAAGCCACATCTGGCGCAGCTCCAGTGGGAGTTGAAGAAGCCACGCTGGCAGGCGTCGCAGAGCTGGGGGGCTCCTTCCCCCCGTCTCCAGGCCGTCACCCCTGCGGGAAACACAGCTCTCAGCCTTCCCTGTGCCCCCAGTGCCCCCCCCCAACCCTGGTCCCCACTTACCCTCGGGCCTGCCGGGGGCTCCCAGCCACGCGTCCCTGTCCCTGCGGACGGCCTCGCAGAAGGGGTCCCCCAGGACCCCCAGCAAGTACTTGGCCAGGCAGAGGCTGCTGCCCACACTCCTGCTCCCTCGCTCGGGGCCGGCTGCCTCCAGCCGCAGCATCTCCCCCTCCGCCGCCTCCCCCAGGGTGCAGAAGCCATCGACACCCAGCTCTCCGCTGTCCCCGAAGGCAAACCTGGGGGAGAGAGGGGACAGGAGGGGATGCTCCAAAGTGGGGAGACGGGAGAGGATGCTCTAAAGTGGGGAGACGGGAGAGGATGCTCTAAAGTGGGGACACGGGAGAGGATGCTCTAAAGTGGGGACACGGGAGAGGATGCTCCAAAGTGGGGAGATGGGATAGGATGCTGTAAATCGGGGAGATAGGAGAAGATGCTCTAAAGTGGAGTGGTGGAAGGGGATGCTCCAAAGTGGAGAGACAGGAGAGGATGCTGTAAATTGGGGAGATGGAAGGGGATGCTCCAAAGTGGAGTGGTGGAAGGGGATGCTCCAAAGTGGAGTGGTGGAAGGGGATGCTCCAAAGCAGGGTGATGGGAGAGGATGCTCCGTGCATCTCGACATGGGCTGCTGGGAACCCCCTACCCTGGTCAGGACTGTGAACTTCCCAGGAGCCCCAGGCTCACCTTCGGAAGTGCAGCAGTCTGCAGGTGCTCTCGGGGGGATCCTCCTCCTCCTCGCCCTTGGGGTCCCCTGTGGCCCGGGCAGCACAGGCACAGCACGGGGGGATGCTCTTGGGCAGGTCGGTGCAGGGCACGCTCTGCAAGCACCACGGCTCCCGCAGCTCCGGGCCAGCACGACTCGGAGAGTCTGGGGGAGACGGGAGTTGCTTTGGGACACCGTGTGTGGGGACACACCAGCCGGGAGGGACTGGCACGCCATGGCAGGGGCTGGAAACTGGGCCAGAAAGTAGGGCTGGAAAGTAGGGCTGGAGATCTGCAGAGGTCAGGGCTAAGACACCGGCACCTCCCCAAGGAGGGCTCTGACCCAGCGACAGCGCTTGCCACCCACCCCGGGCATCACACCTGAGGGTGCCACGCTGCTCCAGAGGGGCATTTCTGTACATCCCTGCCCTGGGAGTCGCTGCCAGACTCGGCTGTGCTGGGAAAAACCCAAGCACGGCAGGCTTCCCAGCCCTCACGTGTTCACACCTCGTGTTGCGGGTGCTGGAAACCAGGATGCCAAACTTCCCCAGGGATGGGGTGATGCCACCACCCTCTCCCTAGCCCCATGGTGCACACTCCCCCCCCTTACCTCCCTCTCCCAGCTCCATTCTCCTCTCCTCCAGGTCCCCTCCGCTCTCCATGCCATCAACCAGGCATGCCGTGGCCACATGCTCGGTGGCCTTCGTGCCCCGTTTGGGTGCCCCAGCACCCTCGCCGGCAGCGTAGGGTCCATCGGCTGTGCCGTGCGGGCGCTTGGCCGAGCGCTTGCCCTCACCGGCCGGCTCCGGGCCACCATCCCGCCGGGGAGCCTTGCAGCGCGGCAGTGACTGTTCCGAGTGCCGTGTCAGCCAGGTCTTCTTTAGCTTGGTGTGGTTGCTGGGTGGGCATGGAAAACGGCTCCCAGGGTTGCCCAGGGTGGGCTCGAAGGGGCCGAGCATCCCACAGGCCACCCCTGGGCACCCATCGCAGCCTGGCGTGGTGCAGAGGCAAGCCAGGGGTGGCTCCGGCTTGGCAAGGGCCATCGGATAGTGCCCGTCCATAAGCGGAGGTGATGGGTCGGGCTCCTCTGGTCCCAGCGGCGAGCCAGGCTGGAGGCTTTGGTATGCCAGGCGCTCATCTTTGGGCTCAGAGGGCCGTCCTGGCCCTGGTTCGGGGGGGAAATCGGTAGCGTGGGGCCGTGTGCCCACCCAGGGACCCCCGCAGCCCCCTGCTGCACCAGGCTGCAGGAGGAAGAGCGGGTGGCTGGTGCTGGGGGGAGGCGTGCGGGCATGGGGAGCGGGCACCACCGAGCTGGCCCCTACTCGGCCATCCCTCCATGGGGCTCCCGGCAGCTCCGGCACCACCGGCTCCCCTTCCCCGTCTCTGTCCTGCCCTGCCTGGCCCTTGCCCAGCAGCTGCAATGGCGCTTGGTCCTTGGCCGGAGGGTGGAAGCCAGGCTCCTTCTTCAGGTAAAACTCCTGGAGGGGAGCAGAGGAGCTGTCAAGGCTGGTGTCACCCCAGACGGGGGTCCCCATCCCTGCCTCCATCACCCACATCACTGGGAGGTGGTGGTGGTGGGGAGCGTCCCCTTGCCCTCCCTCAGTTTCCCACCACCACTGTCCCAAGCTGGGCAGCTGCCCGGTGCTTTCCAGTCCCAGGTAACCAAGCCCACAGGGCGCCCATGTCACCCTTGCCCGCGTGGGAAAGGAATGGGGAGCCGCAATGGCACGGGGTGCGACGGGCGCACCCACGGGCTGGCAGCTCTGCCTCCCGCCGCCTCCGTGCCACGGCTCCTGCTGCCGTGACTCAGCCCGGAGACTCGCATCACCATGCCGGGGAGGAGAGCATCATCCCCCCAGGGGTGCATTGCCCCATCCTTTGGGGGACTGGGACCCCCCTGCCAAGCTGCAGGAGCGAGCGGGGGGCTGCATCCCTCTCAGGGACCGCAGACGCCGGGTGCAGCCCAGCCCTGCCCTGGGTGCGGGTGCCAGCGTCGCCTTTCGCAACCCGCCGCTCCCAGCCAGGTTCAGCTGAGGCTGGAGCCCATCGTCACCCAGGGGAGCCTGGGCACACCGGGGAGCCGAGCTCCGAGCATCCCTGCTCCGGAGCCAGGTTGTGGGAGCCAGAGCTGTGCCGCCATCGGAGCCAGGCACCGGAATGGCCATCCGGGGTTGCCTACCTTGTTCCCTGAGCCGGAGCAGTCGTCGAAGCGAGTTGGAGCCACCTTGCACCTTGGTGGGAGCCCCAGGTAGAGTGGCTGGCCCCAGGCGGGCACATAGGAGCCCAGGCGCCAGTCCACGCTGGCAAAGCGCCCATCGCCCATCACCCCCGGTCCCTCCGGCCCCCCACCACCAAACGGGGGGTCAGCTGGGGGTCCGGCGGGCAGCAGCGAGGACAGAAGGAAGGGGCAGTGGCGGAAAGCCGGGGAGTCACCACCGGTCCCATCTCCTGCCGTGGCGCGGGGCTTGCCGGTGGTGCCGGGGCGCTGGGTCTCCAGCCCTGGGAAGGGCAGGGGGTAGCGGTGGTATGCATGGCTGTAGAGGGCCAGGGGGGCCAGCACGGCCTCAGCCCACCGTGGCCCCGAGTGCTCCTTGCAGGGCTCAGCCCAGCCTGCCTTGGGCTGCCCATTCCTGGGCGGCAGCAGCGGCAGGAGCTCAGCTCCATCCTTGGGGCGGCACAAGGCATCCCGCAGGCACGGTGGGGCCGGTGGGTAGGAGCAGCCCAGCTGGCCACCGGCAAGCTCCCGACCCGGCCCCAAGCATCCCTCGGAGCCCCTCCAGGAACACCCCTTCTCCGTTCCATAGCTCAGCTTGCCGGGGTCCGGGCAGCCTGGAAGTCCCAGTTCAGCAGCAGCACTTCGGGGCAAGATTATCCCACCGCTCTCCATTCCCCGGGTGTCCTGCGCTGCCTCCTGGGCTCTCCTCCACCGCAGCGGGGTCTCCCCCATCCTCGCTTCGCTGGCCATGCTGCTCTGCCACTCATGTGGTGCTCAGCGACGTCCCAGGCTGGCCGGATCCTGCGGGCAGGGAGCAGGGAATCAGCGGGGCATGCCACACCACACCAAACCTTGCCCGGGCAGCCGTGCATGGGTTGCAATGGGGGGAAATTGAGGCATGGGGATGGCGGGGGTCGATGCTTGGGGAGGGTGGGTGTTTTCAACCCCCCAGTTCCATCCTCCCATTCTAGATAGGAGGTTCCCTGGCACGGCGAGGGGATCCCAGTCTCCCATGCCCCACGGCATCCATTGGGACGCACGATCTGGGAGGGCACGTGGCTGGAGCGTGGGTCCCCACCCCGTCCCGTCCCTCCTGCGCCCAGCCCAGCGGGGTTGGCGGCCAGGATGCACCCCGTGCCCACCCCGTCCCTCCGCACCCAGCCTGGCCCCGTGCCCGGCTGCTGGCACCCAGCATGGGGAGACCTTGCCCTGCACAGGTATTCGCCTCCGGCCAGGGCTGGGCTGTGCTTCCCAGGAGGGCTTGCAGCAAGGGGGGGAGCTCCCAGCTCCCAGACGCCCCTCCTGGTAGAAATGCCTGGGGGGATTTGCTGGATTAATACTCCTCCAGGACCCAGGCCACACACAGATGCAGAGTTCAGAGCCAGTCCTTGCAGCAGCCTGCGATTGCTTCCCATCCCGGCGGAGCAAACACCACCCCTTGCCCTCCTGCCCTCCCTGCCTGGCAGCCGGAGAAGCCAAGGGGGACAGGCATGGGTCCCTGCAAAATTGCAGCCCTCCTCTGGGATGGGACCGAGCCACCTCCATGACCAGGCAGGCAGCTGGGATGGGGACAGGGACTGGAGCATGGGACAGGAGGAGCTTGCATCCCCAGAGCTGCCTCTCCCCATCACATCATCTGCCCAGGGGAGCTCAAAGTCCCTGTTCCCACGCTGCTGCCCAAGCCTCTGCTCGGGAAGCACCCTGCTCAAGCAGGGGCATCCCAAGCACCCACCCTATCCCTCCACAGCATGGGACCCTGCCAGGCTCTCCCATCCAGATCCGCACTGGGAAGATGCTCCCAGCGCATCTCCCTCCCAGTGCCCCAAGGCTGTCCCACCACATGCCGTCCCCAGGGTCCCCCCAGCTCCCCCAGGCTCGCCGCTGCAACGTTGTCCCTTGCCCTTTATCCCATCCAGAGCACAAAAAGCCAGTCTGGCAGCTTGGCGAGCATCTCCGCCATCCCACAGCACAGCCAGCTACCTGGAGAGTCCATCGGGGACCCCACCGCCTCCCCTACGGCAGTGAGGACGAGCAGGCGTCTCTGCCGGTGGCACCGGGTCCTGGAGAGGCGAAGCCGGCCGGGTTGGAGGACCTAGACCCACAGGCTGAAGGGGTCTGGCTCCGGGATCTGGAGGAGGCAGAAAGCCACCCGGGCAGCCCTGGGGATGTTCTTCTCCGAATGCTGGAGCTGAAGTTTTTGATCCATTGGCCTGGGAGGCTCCGTGCTCCTCCTGCCTATCGTCCTACGAGCAGAGGCTCCCGGCGTGCAGTGGAAGGGCGGAGGGGAGGATCGGGGATCAGGACACCCAAGGGAGCGACGGCAACGGCGAGCGGGACCTTCCCTCGGCTCTAAGCAGCCTTGAGCATCTTGGGGCGATCGACGGCAAGACAAGGCGGCGGTGGAGGCTCTGCTCCCTGCGAGCGTGCAGCCTCCGCCGGCTCCCACAGCAGCAACTGGGAAGGCTGCTGGGGTTGCTGACGCCCAGGAACCGGCACGATGCTGGCAGTGCCGCCCAGCCCCGGGGGCACCGGCGCAGGCAGCGACGGCTGTGCCAAGGCGGGCAGGTGTGTTCTGCCCCGCGCGAAGAAAGCGCCCTTTGTTCGGCAACGCGGCCGAGCCGCCCCGTCACCGATGAAAGACGCCGGCTGCCCGCTCCGGGCAAAACTGGAATGGGAGAAATACCGGGATGGGCCAAGCACGGCAGCCCCAGTGCTGGGGAGGGCTGGCGGTGGCATGCCTGGCATGGAGCACGCGGCCACCCCGTAGGCTGGGGAGATCCCGGGAGCTCACGAACCCTTCCATTTTGCCCAAATGGTAAGGATCTGGCCTCAACCCATGCTGCCACTTCACCCGTGCTACAGTCCAAGGTCGTCCTGCCTCACAGCTGAGCCTCGTCCCCCTGCCACCATCCCTCCTCCGGCTGCCTGGGATGAAGGCAGAGCTCCTCTGCCTCCCCTTCTGGCTGCCGAGCCCGCAACAGCCGGGCAGGATGCGATCCAAGGGGTGCCGAGGGGCTAACACGGAGCACAAGGCTGCTATGATAGCATCCCCATGCCGCCACAGGCTGAGGGGTACCTGTGGCCCCTCAAATCCCTGCCCTGCAGCCCACCGGGCTTGCACACATCCCAGCCGAGCCCCCCACCCCGCTGGGCAAGAGCCGGGACCCATCAACCTGCCAGTGCTCACGCAGCATCCCCCTCCCCACGCACATGCACCCCCCCCCAGCACCAGTACCTCCCAGCAGCAAGACACACCACCCCCAGCTCCCACCACCCCATTTCCCATTCCCAGGGGGTCGATGTTCCAGCCGGGTACACGGGGCAGCAGTCCCAGGGGAGGGGGTCAAGCAGGTCCCCCAGGTGGGTGCCCCATTTCTGGGCTCCCAGCGAGGGACCGGGGCGGAGGCGAGGAGGAGGGGGGGGGGGGGGAAACTGGTGCCAGCAGCACCAGGCGGATTTATGTAACGTGCAAAGGCTTGTGTCCCAGGGACACCCTGCGCACAGCTCGTACGCCTTACATAAACCGCAGCCGCTCCGCACAGCCTCCCCCGGCACGGCTCCGGCACAGCATGGCACCCGGGGGCTGGCAGGGCTGGGGGCGCGGGGCGATGGGGTGAAGGCAGGCCATGGCCCTCGTGAGCCGAGCAGCGTGATTAACATCAGACCACGGGCTTCGTTACAGCTCAGCAGCTGCCGTGTGGTCTGGCCCCGCTGGGAGCGAGGAGCCATGGTTAACCCTTACTGGCTGGGGCATGGCCACGGATTGGGGTGCTGGGTGCCACCAGGGTCCCTTTGCAATGTTGGTGGGCAGCCGCCAGTCCCCATCCCGCCTCCAGCGTGGGTGAATCCATAGTGGGATCCCCTCCAGCCCTGCTTGCCATGGAGGGGAGGGTTTGGGGGGCCGTGGCACCCGGTTGCTGCTCGCTGCACCCCGCTGGGTGCCAGGGAACAGGGAGGGGACCCAGACAGGGCTCGGAGCGTGGGTGAGCCCGTGCCTTCCTGCGATGAGAAGGTGCTGAAAGACAAACTCTCTTCCCTTTCCCTCCCTCCGCTCCCTGCGGATGATGGCTCCGGTGGGGCTAGGTGGGGGAAGCTGGCAGCCGGGAGGGACCTCGGGAAAAGGGTCTGCAGCATCCTGGCACAGCCGGATGGGTCAGCGGATGCCCACGGTCATCGGGACCATTGCAGCAGAGCCGAAGAAGTAACTGAGGAGGGCATCAGGTTGGGAGAGGGATGGACGTGCCACCCTGATGCTGGCAAGCACCGAGGAGAGGGTTACGAGCAGCCCTTGCTGGGGCAAAGCAAAAAGCAGGGAGCAGGGGAATGCCAGAGGGACAGGAGGGAATTTCCCACCCTGCACTGGGGCAGCATCTCTGGGTGCTGCACCCTCCCCACGCCATGCGCACCCGGCTGCCCTTGGCTCCCGGCCATGGCGGGGCTGTTCCTCCCGTGCCGGGGAGCCCGAGGACCTCGTAAAGCCTCCCCAGGGCCAGCACAGCCTTCGCAGGGTAGCCACACTGCTGGCAAGCTTTCCTGGGGCTTGGCCACCATCCCACCCCGTTCCCAGGAGCAGGCTCCGTGCCTGCCTCCCATGGCACAGCAGCTCTGGCCGGGGTCCCCCCGCTCTCTGCCTGTCCCGGCACGACCCATGGAGGGTCCCCCAGGGCAATCCAGGGGGGTCCGGGCTGGGCTTGAGATTTGCCAGCTCAGGCTTTGCTGGGAGAGAAACCCCTCCGAGGGGGGGCTCTGCCTTGGTGGCTTGGCACAGCCAGCCCCAGAGCTCCAATCTCCCTGGTTTTTCCCTTAAATCAGAGGGCGAGCAGAGGGACTGCGAACACCCATGAGCCAAGTGCTGGCCAGAAACACACTGCAGGAGGCCGGAAGCGCCCGAATTAGAAAACTTGGCATCCCCGTCCCGCTCGATGCCGGAGGATGGGGAGACACGCTGCGAGGACGCGGGCTGGGGGGACAATGTCCCCATGGTGTCCCCTGGCACCACGGGGGGATGCGTGGCCGTGCGGGGCAGGGGGGTCCCGGGATGCTCCAGCAGGGGGGAGGGGGACGGACGGGGGTCCCGGTGCAAAAGGCTCCCTGGTACCCCAACAGCCCCTCTCTGCACTGATGCTCTGGCGGAGGAGCCTGCCAGCCCTACGCCGGTGCCCATGTCCCCTGCCCTGCCTGGGCTGGCTCCAGGAACCCTGGGGAAATGCTCCACAGCCCACGGACCCACAAGCCACCTCTGGCTGGGGAAACAGCCTGAAATCCAGCCTTTTTTTCTCATGCAACATGGACTCAACATGCCCCCTCTCCAGCTTGCCCAGAGCCCCCTCCACATCCACAGAGCCCCAGCTTTTCCTCCTCCTCCTCCTCCTCCTCCCAGCCCCAGCCCCGAGCCCAGCACGCACCTACCTGCCTCCACCGTGGCGCAGGTGAGGAAGATGAGGGCGCAGGCAGAGGAAGGCAGCCCCGTTTCCACCCCCCACGCCCCCCCCTTGCCCAGCACCGGGTGCGATGGCCGCAAGAGCTTTCACTAATCTGCACCCGGTGCTTAAAAAAAAAAAAAAATTAAAAAAAAAAGAAAAAAAAAAAGGAAAAAAAAAAAACAAACCCACGTCAAACCTTCAGGAGTCTGGAGGCTGCGGCGGAGCGGAGGGCACGGGAGGACACTCACTCCCACACGAGCAGCTTTCTGGGAATTAGGGCCACAGCCCAACTGCTCTGGCAGCCTGCGCTCCCCTCCAGCCCTGGCTGCCGGTACGGCGTGGCCTGGGCAGCCGCCCCACCGGTACAGCCCCGCTGCCGCAGGGTCGGAGGCTGCTTTCGGCCCTAATCTCCCGCTTTCCCTCCAGGGAGGTGAGTAAGCATCGCTAATCCCGCTTGCTTCGCTGCTGGGGAGAGATGAGCTGCTTCTCCCAGGTTGGGGGGTGCACCCCAACACCCCCTTACCCTTCCTAGCCCCCCCCTCCTCCCCAAAGAGGGGAGGGCAGCATGGGTCACCCCTTCCCCAGGGTGGCTCTTGGGTGCTGCGTACCCTCAAGTTGAAGGCTGGGATGGGGCAAGGGGATGGAGGCAGCTTGTCCTTGTCAGAAGGGACCGGCTGTAGGGAGGGGACCGGGGGGGGCATCGTAGCTGCCCGCAGCCAACCCACCTTCGCCCGTGTCCCCCATGCCAGCGGCTGCGTGCCAGCCCGGCACACGGCGGGGGGATGCTCAGCAGGGCTCAGGGACGGATAATGATGGATGCTCCCTTCCCCGCATCCCTCCTTCCCATCCCCGGGGGGAGGACAGGCAGGACGAACCGTCCCTGCGAGCCCCAACGTGGGGGCACAGTGCCCGTCCTGTGCCACCCCGCTCGGCTCCCCCTCACCCACCCGGGACTCCTGTTTAGCCAGCCCAGTGCCAGCAACCAGCTTCAAATACCTTGATGTAATTAAAAGCTCACCCCCGGGGCCAAAGGCTTAGGACGGCAGCCAGGGACACGGGCAACCCTCTGCCACCTGCACACAGAAGAGGCAGGGCAGGCAGCTGCCCGCTGCCCACTCCTTTGGGGTCCCAAGAGCACCTACCTGGGAGCAGCCGGGGTCTCCTGCCCTCAGCCCTGGCTCCTTTTCTATCCCCACCGTGCTCCTGGGGTTGCCCCACCGCCGGCCAGCCATGGGGATGGGTAGGCTGGCACCGGGAGATGGGGTAGAACGGCTCCTGGCGTAGGGAAAAGAGTCACGAACGATGGGCAGCTCGCTGCCCAGCTCCTCCTGCCGGAGCAAGGCTGTGCCTCAGTTTCCCTCGGTGCCCGGCGTTGCTGTGTGGTCTCCAGTGCGGGGTCCCCAGCACCGCTCCCCCTGAGCGTGGTCTTCAAAATCCTCAGGCTCTGGTGTCACAGCAGGGATGCGGTTCCAGCCCTGGGACACGGAGCTGGAATCGTCCTCGATGCCAGCGCAGGCAGGGCCAGGCTGTGAACAGGGCTGGCTGGGGACAGACGGGTCCCCGGGGGGACAGGCAGCTGCGGGG
>JANZLQ010000052.1:16449021-16459206 GCA_026212715.1 Elanus axillaris
GGGTGAGCGGGGTTGGTGGGTGGAGCCGCGCCTGCGCAGTGAGTCGGCGTCGGCGTCGGCGTCGTGCTCGGCGCTGCAGGCGGTCGATTCGACGGGGCGGTCATGGAGCCCGCCCGGTCCTTCCGCCTCCCCGGCCCCGGCCCCGGCCCCGGCCCGGCTCCCGCTCCCGCCGGCAGGCTGCGGGGGATTCCGAGCCGTGCCCAGCGTCTGCCACAGCCTGGTTTTCCCGAGCCCCGGCCCTCCCTGGTGCCGCTTTCCTCCCTGCTGTGTGGCCTGGGCCTGGGCGAGCGGCCCTGCCCCTCTCTGGAGGCCGGGGACTGGCCCCTCGGTAGGTGGTTGTGCCCGGGGGTTGGGTTGGGGGGCCCGGGGAGGCCCAGCCTGGCCCCCTCTCAGCCATTGCCACAACCCACCGTACCCTCTCCTTCCTGCAGGCCGAGGCACTGCTGGCATGGTAGAGGCTCTGGCACGGCCCAGCCTGGCAGCGAAGGATGATGAAGGGATGGCAGCGGCGGCAGCGCTCCCCACACGTGGGCGGTGAGTGCCCATGTGTGTCCCCCCTTATCCCCCCTCCTGCCTCGGTTCCCCCCCAGTCCTTCTGATGGTTTAATCGCCGACCCCGGTGGCAGTGGGCTGGGGGATGCTCTGCAAGTGACACCGTTGTGGTGACCGAACCGGTTCCCGTGCCACCTCCTGCTCCGCTCCCTCGGTGGCGTGGTGCCTCAGTGGCTTGGCACCAAAAGCTGTTGTTTTGAGGTTCTCCAGGCAGGAAGCATCTGCTGTATGTGGGGCATGAACAGGTGGATCCAGCTGCTGGAGGCAGGAGAGGGGCGAGGCTTGCACCAGGGGGGGTGGTGGGGAGGGTCATCACTGGGGGGTTGCAGCCAGGATGCTGCCGACATGACCCCAGCATGCTGGGGTTCACCTCTGCCCGCACCGGGGATGCAGGATCCTGTGGCGAGGCAGGGGGGACGTGCTGCCCAGCCCCCCCGGGAGAGATGCCACCATGCCGTCCTATGGGAAGCCCTGCATGGCTGCTGCACCCACCCTGCATCCGTCGGGACCCCAGCCTTTCCGGCCGCCCGTACCCACCCCAGGGACCCCTCCAGCTGCCGACAGACTGTAAGTGAAGCATTGGTGAGCTCCAGCCCCACGTTTTGGGGTCTGAGCACTGGCTGGGATCACAGCTCACCACCCTGCCTTTGCCCCGTCTCTCCTAGGGCACTGAGGACAAAGCCGGTGGCGAAGGGAACAGCCTTAACCGTGGGGCTGAACTCAGTTAAAATCCACTGCCAGAATGAAGCCGTCTACCAGTACCACGTTACTTTCAGGTATCAGCATGGGCACAGGGGGCCAGGCTCCCCCTACAGCTCCTCTAAAGGGTGCGTCCCTCCGGGGCAGAGCCCTCTGTGTCTCTCCCTCCCTCCATCCCAGTAGCCACTAGATGGAGCGTCCGGCGCAGCCACGGTGCCTGCAGGCAGAGCTGCTGCAGGGCAGCAAGGCAAATGAGCTCCAGCTTTTTCCTCTCCTGGCGTTTTTGGGGTCCCGAGCGGGGTCTTGCTGAGGGGTAGAGGATGGTTAAAAGACCAAGGACTTGCCAGTGGTGGTAGACGATGCATTCCCATCTGCGCAGCCCCGAGGTGGAGTGCAAGAGCACACGCTTTGCCATGATGAAGGAGCACCAGGCAGTGACTGGGGACGTGACTGCGTTCGACGGCTCCATCCTCTACCTGCCCATCTTCCTCCCCCAGGTAAGGGGTGATGTGATCGGTACCCAGGTGAGGTTGTTCTAGCTCATTTGGGGACGCGGGGATGCCCCTGCCCCCTGGGTCTCCAGCCTATGTTTGGGTAGGAGAGCATCCCTCCTGCCCTGGCTAACGTGCCATCTTGCCCCACAGCCGGTCAGTCTGAAGGCTCAGAGGAGGAGCGACAGGGAGGAGATCACCATCACCATCCAGATAACCAAAGTGCTTGAGCCCAGCTCGGATCTCTGCACCCCATTTTACAACGTGGTTTTCCGGAGGTGAGGGATGGCAGAGACCCTCCCCAAGCTCCAGGGAGGAGACCCTTCTCCTTCTCCTCCCTTGGAGCCTGAGTCCTTCCTGCTTTTATTTTTCTTTCCTAGGGTGATGAGAATCCTAGATATGAAGCTTGTTGGGAGAAATTTCTTTGAACCTGACCAAGCCACTGTATTACAGCATTACAGGTGGGTGCTGGACGTGGTTTCCTCCTGCCATTGCCCAGGGGCGTGAGTGTGAGACAGGGATGTCGCTGTCCCCGCAGCAGTAGTGTAAGGCTGGAAATTCAGAAGTCTTTGCCAGGTCAGCTCTCCTGGCCAGCTCTGGTTAGCCTGGCCTCAGAATGCCCGTTTTCTGCAGTGCAATTCAGGGGTTATTAGCCGAAAGCTGGCAGCCAGCTGAGAAATAAATCGCCGTGTGTTTTGAGTGCTTCTTGGCGAGCAGGATGGCTGTCCAGCTTCTCTGGTAGCGCCATGCAGGCGGCTCTGGTTTTAACCCAGGCGCCATTGGGCATCTTTCCCTCCGGGCACAGGCTGCAGATTTGGCCAGGATACTCTGTCAGCATCCGGAAGAAGGATGGCGGCCTCTTCCTCTTGGTCGACGCCATCCACAAAGTCATCCGCAGTGATTCCGTCCTGAATTTCATGTAAGAGAAGGGGGAAAAAACCCAGAAGAGCCCTGAGGGGCTTTAAGGATGAGGGTGGTTTTCCAGCAGCCGTGTGCCTGGGGCTGGCTCTCGGCAAGGGCAGTGCCAGCTGCAATCGCTGGACCGTGGGCCACTGGTGCCGTTTGGCAAAAGGCATTTTACTTTTGGGGTAGCGCAAGCAGGGAGCATCACTGTGAGCCTCTTCTCCTTCTCCTCCTTCTCTCTTCACTGCAGGCACACCATCTACAAACAAAGTGTCAGCAGCTTCCAGGACGAGTGCACCAAGCAGCTGGTGGGCAACGTGGTCATCACTCGCTACAACAACCGCACCTACCGCATCGACGACATTGACTGGAACAAGACTCCGAGGGACAGTTTCACTCTGGCCAGCGGCGAGGAGATCACTTTTGTGGACTACTACAGGTAGGGACCTGCTGGAGCATCCTTAGGATGAGCATCTGTCAGTGGGGAAGGGCTTGATGCCTGGCTCTGACCTGATGTGTGTGGGCAGGAACAGGAGCTTCTCACCTGATGCCATTTCCCTTCTGTTTTTCCAGCAAAGCCTACGGGATCACCATCAGGGAGCTGGACCAGCCGCTGCTCATCCACAGGCCCAAGGAAAAACAGATGCCGAAGGGGAAGGTGAGCCAGGCATGGCAACCTGGGGAGGGAAAATTGGAGACCTACAGTCTTTTTTCGGCTATTTCAGCTCCTGTCCTGCCCATCGCTAGGAGGGCAGGGGCTTGCAGCCCCCTTGGGGTGCTGACAGTGCCTGTCCTCCTCCCTGCAGCGTCTGCTGGACATGATACTGCTCGTGCCGGAGCTCACCTTCATGACTGGGGTCCCTGAGATAAGGAAGAATAGTCGAATAGTGAAGGTCAGAGCATGTTTGCATCTGATGGTCTCTGCTCACCTGAGCTGGCATTGCCCGGTTTGGAAAGCTGAGCCCCAGCCAGCTGCTGATGGGAGGAACTCAGAGCCTGATATCACGCCTGGGTTTTCCCAACCCACCTCCTCCTGTGCCCACCTGCTGCAGGACGTGATGCGGGAGATGCTGCAGAGTCCCAGCCAGCACTACATGCGTCTCACCAGCCTCCTGCGCAGGATCAAGGACAGCCCGGAGGCCTCACGGGAGCTGATGCGCTGGGGGCTCAGCCTGGATCCGGATATTCACAGGGTAGGGGCTGCAGGGTGCCGGGCTCTGAGCTTCCCCTGCCCAGGGAACAGAGGCAATGGCTGCACCACAGTGGCACCAGAGCTACCACAGATTTCTGCTCTGTTCAGACCCAGGGCCGAGTCCTGCCCGCGGAGAGGATCAACATGCGGCACAGCTCCTTTATCCCCACTGAGGACCTGAGCTGGAACAAGGAGGTCACGCGAGAAGCTTCCATCTCGGTGGTGAGCCCACGGCTCGGCTGTTGGAACAACATCCCCTTGTTTGAAAACTGGGATGGGTTTTCTTAGTGCTGGCATCCTGTCTGCTCCGCTCCCGTCTGAGCTTGTTCGAGCTAAAACCCTTCCCTTATTTATATTGGCTTTATGCTTCAGCCTGTTTTTCCTAAGGAGGTTAGAGGTACATGGCCACAGTGTCTGCTTTCCCACCTCTTCCTGGAGTGGATGAAGGCCTTCAGACTGCTGGAATAGGATGTTGTGTGCCCTTTCAGTTCCTCTTGGGCTGCTTCCCCTCTCCCAGATTTCCTTCTGTGCTGTAGGGCTGGGAGCTACATGGTTTGGCAGTCGCAGCCCCAAGGCAAGGGCTGTCCTCGCCTCTCTTCTAGATTGCCATGAACTACTGGCTGCTGGTTTACCCAAAGCGCCTGCAGGACCTGGCAAAGAATTTGGTGGCCACCATGGAGAGCGTCTGTGGCCCCATTGGCATGCACGTCAGCCGTCCGGCCTTGGTGGAGCTGAAGGATGACCGCATCGAGACGTATGCCAAGACTATCCGAAGCGTTTTGGGTAGTGAGGTGAGGAGAGAGGCTCAGGGGAAGAGCACAGATTAGCACAAGGTTCATGAGTCTGTTGGGGAAGGCTGTGCAGCCGGTGGGTCTCCTCGGATCCCCATGCATCCAGTACTTGTGTATCACCCTCCCCTGCTCTGCTTCCCTGCAGGACAAGGTGCAGCTGCTCCTGTGCATAATCTCCAGCAGCCGGGAGGACTTGTACGGGGCCATCAAGAAGTTGTGCTGTGTGCAGTCCCCGGTGCCCTCCCAGGTAGGTGAGGCGTTTGGCAGAAGGAGACCATCAGTGCAGGGAAGCTGTGGGCATCTCCAGCCTCGCTTTTCACTGTTTTTTCCCCCCTGCAGGTCATCAACGCGCAGTCCCTTGCAGGCCAGTTGGGCAAGATGAGGAGCGTTGTCCAGAAGGTCCTGCTGCAGTTGAACTGCAAGCTGGGCGGCGAGCTCTGGGGGGTTGACATCCCCCTGGTAAGGCGGGCAAAACCACTCGGCACATGCGTGCAATGAGTTTGCAAGCTCTGGGGCATAAACTGTTGTGGTCACAGGCTTCCCTCTGGGAACGCGGATGAACCATCTGGACAACTGGGGTCGGTGTCTCCATTTTGTGTGTGCAACATCCCTCGCAGCTGGAGGGATCCGGGCAGGGCAGCCTAGAGGTGTCCAACTTACCCGTAACTCCTACCTGCCTTTTTTCCCCTCAGAAACATCTGATGGTTATTGGCATGGATGTCTACCACTGCCGCAGCAAAGGGATGCGCTCCGTCATCGGCTTCGTGGCCAGCATGAATCAGTACGTGGTGCCCTGGGGGGGAAGGCTTTCCTTCTGCCTCTGCCCTGGGGATGCGGGGAGGGTCCCACACCAGCATCGCCACTGCCTCCCCTTTGCTGGGAAAGGAGTGAAGCTGCTGTGCTCAGCAAGGTCTCTGCCAGCATGTTTATGTTGGGTGTCGCTGGCTGCCGGCACAGTCAGCGCCGGCCTTTGGCGCACCCTTGGCGCCGTATTGGTAGGAGAGGCACCGTGAGTGCTGAGCCGGGGTCGGGTTCGGTTGCACAATGGCTCGGTGGACTTTGGCTGACGAGGGGGGTGCCTGATGCTCGTCCCCCTTCCGTCCCCAGCATCCTCACCAAGTGGTATTCCAGGGTGGTCTTCCAGATGCCCCACCAGGAGATCGCCGACAGCCTACGGCTCTGCCTGGCTGATGCCCTCCAGCACTTCCACGAGGTGAGGCCAAACCCCCAGCACAGTGCTCTCGAAAAAGCCCTCCCATGGTTTAATGTCTCCTCAAAGCAAGGGAAAAACACCCCAAACCTGTCAGCCCGAGCACGTGTGAGCAAGCAGACATCTTTGGCAGCCTTTGGACTGGATGCGGCATCCGCAGCCACGCGTGCCCGGGGAGGCTCACCCTTATCTCAGGAACGTGCGAACCTGCCTCAAGGATTAGTTTGCACTGGGGGAAGTGCCACGTTACACCTCTGCTCATATCAGCATCAAACTGCTGAGTCCTGTCCTCTTGTCCCACGTCGCCAGCATAAGAAAAGCAGCGTGTGACAGGGCAGGAGCCAGGACCTGCTTTGGGGATTTTCTCATCCCTCTGCGGGTGCTGGAGAAACACCCCTGAAAACTGGAAATTTGCTGGTCACTGAACGCTTGCCTGCGGGCAGGATTAGTGCAAACACTGCTTCTCTCTGCCCTGCCAGTCGCTCTGAAACCTGTTTTGAAATGCATTTGCTGGTACTGTGTATAGTTAGGGGCTTTCTGCAAAGCTTTAGGGTGGTGGGTTGAATTCACAGGCTGCAAGACCACTGAATTGTCTGCCCTGGAGACCTGGTGGGCATCTAGTGCCCAGCTTCTTGCCAGGGCACGCATCTCCCCCTGCTAGCCAGTCCTGTGCATTGTGTGGGGGAGGAAAAACAGGGAGCTCTTCCAATTTCTGCTTCCCCAGATGAACCACTGCTTGCCCAAGAAGATAGTTGTCTACAGGGATGGTGTGTCTGACAGCCAGCTCAACACCGTGCTCAAGTACGAGATCCCACAGATGCAGAAGTGCTTCGACACCTTTGAGAACTACCAGCCCAGCATGGTGGTCATGGTGGTGCAGAAACAAATCAGCACCAACTTCTACACCCTCACGGCAGAGCAATTCGTGTCCCCTCCTCCGGGGACAGTCATTGACCACACGGTCACCAGCTCGGACTGGTGAGTGGCAGGGGCAGCAGCGCTGGCTGCTTTCAGGAAGGCTGCATATGGGGTGCAAAAAAACCCTTGTGTGCAAACAAAACTGAAAAAAACCCAACCACCAAACAAACTGGTGTGCAAAAAAACCTTGCCCTTCCCTCCCTCTCAGGCAGGATTTCTTTTTGTTGGCCCATCACTCTCGCCAGGGCTGCAGCATCCCCACGCGCTATGTCTGCGTGCTGAACACAGCCAACCTCAGCTGCGAGCACCTGCAGAGGTAAGGGCAGGCTTTCTGCAGCCCCCCCTCCACATCCCCCATGTCTGACCTCCTAAATCTGTTTGGTTTTTTGCATAACAATACCCTGGAGCTAGTGGGGAGGGCAGCAGGTACCTGTGCAGGCACTGGGCTGAATCTACTCTTCATACTGGGTTAGCTGGAAGGATTCACAGCGGATGAGGGAGAGGAGGTGGATGGCATCCATCTCGCCGACTCTCTGGGAAAGAGCTAATTGCAGGTGTGATAAAGGAAAATCTGTGTCACCTAGTGCTGGCCTGGGTGGCCTTGCAGGAGAGCTGCTGCGGGTTGAAACACAAATAGTACCCAGGTAATTAATGTAATCAGCCGCTATCAGTGCCCAGGCAGGCAGAGCCCGACCTTTATCTCATGCAGTCAGGAAGAAAACACCCCTGTGAGCAGGTTTGACCTTGCAGCCTTTGCAGCTCCCTGCTGCTGGAGCACGGTGCTGCTGTAGGGAGCAGGATCCGTCCCCGCAGCAGCGATCCTGCAACGCCGAGGATGCCAGTGACCACTAACACCCTCTCCACTCGCTGTCCCCAGGTTGACTTTCAAGCTCTGTCACCTGTACTGGAACTGGCCAGGCACGGTCCGGGTCCCTGCCCCTTGCAAGTACGCGCACAAGCTGGCCTTTCTCTCGGGGCAGGTCCTGCACCGTGAGCCTAGCGCCCAGCTCTGCGACAAGCTCTTCTTCCTATAGCTGGCAACTGGGGGGAGAAAGGGCTCGCTTTGGGGTTCAGCTCCCCCAGACGCTGCTGTTTAAGTCTCCTGCAGGGGGGACTGTCTTTCCTTAAAGGTGGTGTTTTGGTTTGGTTTTTTCCCAAATTATTTCTGCACATGGTTTCTTGGGTTCATTTTTATTGTCATTTTAAAAGGGTGCTTGGAAGTGCTCTGGCACGGTGGCAGGCCCCCGGAGCCAGGGGCTCTTGGGATTCATCTCCATGGGAATGAACCTGGAGCAAAACCCCTCTGGTGCGGGGCTGCCAGCCTCTGCTCACTGGTTTCCAGTCCTCCCAGAAAAGGGATTTGAGTAAATGAGCCGCAAAGGTGATGCTGCTCCCGCAGCGCAGGCTGCAGCTCATCCCTGCCTGTCCCCCTGCCCCGTGCTGGTGCTGGATGCAAAACCCAAAGATTTCTGGTATTTTTTCCCCCAATCTCTTGCACTGCCATTGAGACAGCCTCCAGTTTAAAATCTTACTTTGCTTTTTTGAGCTCCTGTTTAACAAACCCAGCTCTGGTTCGGCTGGTTGTCACGTCCTTAAAAAGTCACTGGTTTTCTAAGAAGTCTTTATTATTTTTATTTATTTAATTTATTCCATTGGACTGGTAGGAGAGCAGGTTGATATCCCAAGGGAAAAGTGTGTGTTTGAGTTTCCTGCTGTTTCGGGTGTTTCTTTGCCCTGGTCAAGAGGAGTCTGAGAGCTTTGAGTTTGAAGCTGTTGGGGAGCTGTGGAGGGGGCTGCAGGAGCATCCCCAAAATCAGCTGAATTTCACCTCCACGTGCCCCCGACCCACCCCTTGTGCAATTACCAGCAGGGATGGGGGTTTGGCGAGAGCCTTTCCCAGCCCTCTCCTTTTTATGCCAAAAAAAAAAAAAAGTTGAAAATATTAAATTTTTTTCTTTTTTTTTTCTGTAACTGTAGTTTTCAGTTAACTTCAATAAAAGTGTTGCTGGCAGCTGCTCCCTCTCAGTGTCAGCTGGGTGACGGTGGGTGAAGGGGCTGGGAGGTCATGGGGACATCCTGACCACTCTTTCCCCGGGGGGGTCCTGGGATGGAGGGGACAGGGAGGGGGACACACAGCAGTGACACGATGCTACCTGGCAGGCAGGAGCAGAGCCTGTCATCACGTCCTTTGCGCCCTGGGTTAATCATTCACCCTTGCCAATAGCAGCTTTTACCCCTCTTATTTGCCGGTCCCGGCGGACTTTGGCAGCCTTCGCTCACCCAGCCCGGGCGCGTTTTTTGGCACAGGGGGAAGCTTTGCCTCGAGCGGCTGGGGGGGTGCTGGGGCCAAGGTGGGGGTGATGGCTCGGGGCAGCTGTCTGGGCCCCCGGTGTGCCTGGCCTCCCACCAGCCAGCTTTTTATATCTTGCCGTCGCTGCTGCTGGCAGGGAGAAAGGATGCCTTGTTCCTTGCCGGCTCCTTGGCATCAGCAGGAGAGCTGGGACAGCCCCCAGCTGGCATACTCAGCCCCCCCCCCCCCCCGGTCCCTTCCAGGGGGGTCCCTGGGGTGCCATGTCCCCTCAGGTGGGGTCTGTTTGGTACTCTGTCCCCTTGGGAGGGGACTCAGGGGTGCCCTGTGTCCCCAAAGGGTGTTTGGGGGGGTCTGAGGGGTGCCCTGTGCCCCCAAAGGGTTCTGGGGGGGCGCGTCTGTGCAGTGCCCTATACCTGAGGGATGGCATGGGGTGCCCCATCCCTCCGGGAGGGGTCTGTGGGGTGCCCCATGGCCCCCAAAAGTCCTTGGGGAGGGTCTGAGGGGTGCTCCATAACCCCAAGGGGTGCTTGGGGGGGGTCCATGAGGTGCTCCGAGTCACCAAGACACGCCTGCGGTGTCTGTTCGGTGCCATATACCCGGGGGGGGGGGGGGCTCTGCAGGGTGCTCTCCCAGGGTCCGCGGGGAGCCCCGTACCCCCACACGGCGCCTGGGGTCTCTCTGCAGTGCCGTACACCCCCGTGGGGTGCCCCGTGTCCCCGGGAAGGGTCCGTGGGGGTGCCCGTTTCCCCGCAACCCACCGCCCGTAACGCTCCGCTGCCGCGGTGCTCGGCGCTGCACAGCGACCGGAGGGGGGCGGGGCAAGGGGGGGTGGAGGGGAGGGAGGCGGGGCCTGCCGTGACGCTGTCCAATAGGAACGCTCCCCGTGCCGCCGGCCGAGCGTGCGCCCTGCGCGGCCGGGACCGGGCGGACCGGGCGGCGACGGCGGCGGGAGCGGGAGGTAGGACCGGGATGGGATGGGATGGGATGGGATGGGGAGAGGGTAGGGGGTAGGGGGTAGGGAAGCGGCTGTGGAGACAGGGCACCGCAGGGAGGATGTCGGGGAAGAGGGCTCCCGGGAGTGGGATGGGGATGGGATGCAGGGAAAGATGCGGGGAACG
>JANZLQ010000052.1:16459306-16472429 GCA_026212715.1 Elanus axillaris
AAATATCAGCTCAGCTGGGTGGCTGCTGCAAGCTCTGGGCGGCGGATGAGTCGGTTTAGGCCCCACGGGTGGGAAAAGTCTCACTTGATGGTGGGCCTCATCCTGCTTTAGTGTTATTTGGGGTCGTCTTCAAGCGCTAGACCTGCGGGGAAGCGCTCGGGTGAATATCGGGGTGCGTGGAGGAGCACCCACAGAAAAAGCACCCACAATACCGGAGCTGGTGCAGCAGCGGACGCGCACCCACCGGTCTCCACGCGTGACTGTACAAATGCACACACGAACACGCAGCCAGCCGTGCGCGTGTGGGTCTAGTTCCTCCGCCTGCACATATTTCTATAAGGTACAAACCTACACGTATATATGCACCCCTTGTACGGCCGGCCGTACGCACGTACACGCGCAGGTACAGCCCCACTCGTGCCCGCACGGCTCTGCCCGCGCCCACGCAATGGGCCCGGAGGATGGGTCGGGGGTGTCACGCGTGGGCACCCCTGTAGCGAGCCGGGGGGGCTGCTGTGGGGTGGGCACTGGTGTTGGGATGGGGCAGGGAGTGGGGCTGGCAGCGGGGAGGTCCGGCAAGGGAGTGGGGGGGGCCAGGGAAGGGTGGGCTGTTTGGGGTGGGCTAGCCTGGGTAGCTCCAGGGCAGCCGGTTTTGCTGTCTGCCTGTACCAGGGCCTGCGGGCAGGGGTTTAGGGGAAATTAAGGGACAAGAAAGTGAGTGGAAGCAGCCTGGGGGAGCGAAGGGAGGCCGTGGCCCAGAGGTCATGGCCCGGCATGAGCGTGGCAGGGTGCTGCAGTCCTTCCAGGGTGCTGCGGTCCTTCTTCCAGGGTGCAGACGTACCCCAGGGCACGGAAACCCTCCCTTGCCAGCAGGCAGGTCCTGCCTTCGCTGCCAGACACGTGGAGCGGCTTTTGCTCCGGAAGGAGGTCGAGACCGCTGGCTGGAAACCACCCCTGCGGGAGGTGGAGGGTGGGGGGAATGCAAACCGAGGGGGTTTTGGGGGCCCCCGCTGTTCCCCTCGGGGTTTGCGAGAGCGAGCTGTCCCTGCGTGGGATTTTGGGAAGCGTGTGGCGTGGGGCTGACGTCGCCGGGGCCGTGCTCTGCTTTGCCAGCGTTTCTTGTTCCCGGCTTCACCTTCGCGGTCGGAGGGGGGGTGGTTTGCAACCGGGATCGATGAGCTCTGGGAAGTGAACCCAAGGGAGGTGGGAAAGAAGAGGGGCTTTGCCTGGCCCTGGCAGCTCCTTCCCGCTCTCATGACTGCCAGGCATCGTTCCCGGGCACGTCCCATAGGACATCCTCCTGGGCATCGCCTCCCCATGGCAGAGGTTTGTTCCCTCTGCCCCGTCCCAGCGCGGCAGCGAGTGATAAAGTAGGTCAGGCGCTGGGCCGAGCGCGGCACCGCAGCTCCCCGGGCCCCAGGAGTAGGTCCCGTGGCCGACGAGAGGACGCCCTTGAAGGTAGCGGGCAGGAGGCTGGGGGACTTTTTGGGGGGGGGAGTTGTCCTGCTCAGCTGGCGGCAGCGGTGGAGAGATGGCAGCAGGGGTTTGTGTCCCCCAGGGTATTTGCTGCAGCTCCCCTTTGCCCCTGGGATGGGGGGCTTGGATGTGTTTGAAACCCTCCTGCCTTGCCTTGGGGTCTCCGTGGTGTTTGGGGGGGGGCAGTCTGAGACCCCAAGGCTGGTCCACCTTGCGCCTTCCTTCCCAAGGGATAACTCCTCCGCCTCATTTCTGCCCTAAAAATGGCAGCGAGCCTGTGCAATTCAAACCCCTACCCAGCTCTGCCTGCAAACCGCTTCCTGCCTTTTGTTCGGCAGCTGGGTAAAAGTTGAGGTCCGGTTTTCCACCCTGGGTGCGCCCAGCTCAACCCGGCTTTGGGAGAAACCCCAGGGACGATTTTGGCACTGTAGAGGGCTGCGTGCCTTGGCACGGGCTGGCAATAATCGGCGTGCTCCGGGCAGAATGGCTCCCGGCAGGACGAGGGATGTGGAGAGTGCTCGGCTGGCACGGAGAGGGAAAGGCAGCCAACCACTTCCCGGGATGCGGTGCCACCGGGACAGGCCTTTGCCGCCGTGGGCTGTGTGCCAGCACCTGTGCACTTTGTGGGAGTCACTGGCTGCCCAGATGTCCCATGTGGCCACCTGGGCTGGTGGCTGCTTCTGGGGCTGCTACAGGGCATTGCACAGGGAGAACCTGTCTGGAAGGGTGGATTTGGGTAGGGGGGAGGCAGAGGAAGGTGTCCGGCTTTTGCTGGGGGATGCTGAAGAGTCAGAGGTCCCTCAGGTACCCCCACCGAGCAGGGTATTACCATCACCAGCACCTCACCACATGAGCTCGCTCCCTCATTTTGGGAGGAGAGGGGTTAAGCCAAAGCATCCCAGCTAAGCCTTGGCAGGAGGAGGCTAAAACCTCCAAGGCCTGTGCCTTCCTGGAGAACAAAGCTCACAAAGTGGTGGTAAGCTCGTAAAACCTGTGGGAATGTGGGCACCTTCAGAGGGGAATGGGAACGGGGTCCTGGGGGGGGAAACCAGGTCCTGCTGGGCTTGGCCTCACTGCCCTGAGCAGCACTGTGCCTCGCAAACCCGGCCCCAGGTTATTTTCAGAACAATTGGTTGGCCGAGCTTCAAAAATGTCTCGGGCTTGTTTTTGGAGGAGACCAAAATCTGCAAGCCGTCAGCACAGGACAAGCGTGGTGGGGTGCCGGAGCAGCCGGCGGGAGCGCGGCTTGGCCGGGGTGGCAGATCCTGTGCCAGGGCAGAGCTGGGCTGGATGGGGCCCCGTGCACGACAGTGCAGGAACCATCCTGGGGCTCCAAACTGCTTCCCCCGGGAAGGGGAAACCACGAGGCAGCGTGTGCCCAAGCCTCTGGGAGGGGAGCGAAGCCCCAGGCTGGGAATGGGATGGCTGCTGGGCGTACGGAGGCGGTGGATAGTAAATTATTTTCTGTTTGTTCTTGTGAATCCCAAATTTGCTGTCCACCTTTCAGTGAAGCTCTTCCAGGAAGGCAGCCTGGGCCCTGCTCCAGCCTCTTGGGTGCTGCCCAAGGTGGACGTGCGGGTCGTGCCTGGCCTCCCACCCTCCCTCTGAGCCCCTTCCTTTGCACCCCACGTGTGCTGGCAGGTGAACCCCAGCTCCCCTGGTCTCTGCCACCCCACTTTTATTGATTCCTAGCTTATATGAAAGGAGTGGAGAGGGCAAGGACTGATTCTAGGCAATACTATAAAGGCATATACAGTTGCAGCTGGGAAGGACCTGGTTCACTGTAATTATCATAGTTAAAATATAACTTAATGAAAATGCTACCTCTGTCCCCTGGGCTCCCATGTCCTCCCAACACTGGCGTGGGTGGCCAGAGGTCCCTGAGGAGTGTGTGTCCCGGCTCTGGTAGCACGAGGGGGACCCAACGTGGCATTAGTGTGGCCAGTGCGTGACTTCCTCACCCCACGGAGAGCTGAATTCGGCAGCCGGCGTTGGTATTAACTGCGCTGGGGTTTGCTGGCTGCACCGCTGGCGGAGGCATGTGTGCGGGATCCCCATCGCAGCCCTGCCTGCACGCTGCTGCCTGCTTTCCATCCACTGGCTACTCTTCCCCAGGGATTCCAAGGTGCTGCAGAGCTGGAGAGCCCCTGGGAGCCGTGTCCCGGCAGCTCCCCACCCCTCAGCACACAGCTGCGGTGAGCAGGGTGCTTGGGGAGGTGTTACTGGGGGTTTGGCTCAGGGTGGAGGAGAAGCGGCTGGTCTTTTATTGCTTGTGAAAAGATGTTCCTCCTTGGGATCTGGGTGCTCTCTGCACTGTGCAACGTTGTGTCTCCCCCAGCCTGGGGCTCCCTGGGGAAGAAATCTGCCATCTCCTGATGGAGCTGTGGGGTGGAAGAGCGGTGGTCAGAGCGGCTGGGGATGCTAAAGCTAATGGCAGCACATGGTTTCTCTTCCAGCATCCCTGAGACACCATGATCCCCAGCGCAGGCCCCCGGGGCTGCTGCCTGCTCATGCTGCTCTGCCTTCTCCCCTGCCCATGGGTCTGGGCGGGCAGGGATGCTGCGGGACTGGAGCTCTCCGCAGCCTCCTTCCTGCAGGATCTCCTCCAGCGGTACGGCGAGAGTGAAACTCTGAGCCTGAAGCAGCTCAAGGCCCTGCTGAACCGCCTGGATGTGGGAGTGGGGCACGCCAATGTCTCCCAACCTCCGCAGCAGAGGGTGAACCTCTCCCGGGTAAGGCAGGGGCTCTGCAGACCCCCAAAGCCTCTTGGCAGAGCTGTGGGAGTCTTGAGGCATGTGCTTGTCTCTTCCCTTCCCCAGTGCTTCAGCTCCGCTGAGCTTTTCGCCATCCACAACCTGAGCGAGGGCTCCGCTGTGGGGAAGAGCGAGTTCAAGGAGTTTTGCCCCACCATCCTGCAGCAGCTGGAGTCGGGGGCATGTGCCTCTGAGAACCTGGAAAATGAGGAAAATGAGCAGACAGAGGAGAGCAGACCCAGCTCGGCCGAAGGTAGGCGGGGAACCAGTGGGCAAAAGCACAGCCTGGCCTGGGGCACAGAGCTCAGGGATATGAGGCACCCTGGGACCTGCGGGACAGCCGGTTCCCCTTCCCAGCTGTGGGGCACAGGCAGAGTCTGGCAGAGACAAGAGGACACAGCTTGCCTACAGCAGTCCTGAGGGGTTTTCCCCAGTGTGGTTTGTGTCGTGGGCTCACGGCGTGGTTTTGTCCCCAATTGCACATGCCACACATCAGAGCTGTGCCTGTAGCACAGCTCTCTGAGATAGCTGGATGATGGGGACCTTGCTGTGAGTCCTTGTGGGAAGGTGGGGGTGACTTGGCACGTTTAGGGCCCTGCTGGCCTCCAGCCACCAGCGGATGCAAAATGAGCTTCCACTCATCCAGATCCTGACGATGCCCGAGGTCTTGGATCAGCTGCCCTAAGCACAGCACTGGCTTCTCCCATGCCGTGAGGCCAGGGCTGGCTCAGGAAAGCCTCTTCCAAGTAACCCGGTGGCTTCGTTTCCACCTGCCCTGCAACAGAAATGACAGTTTGTGTCGCAGTTGAAGTGTCTGGAGCACAGAGAGAGACACTGCGGAGCTGCAAGGCTGGCCCCAGCGTCGGGGCGTAGACCCAGAGCCAGCCTTTTCCACCTGCCTGGATCCGGGGTCTCGGGGTCCTCCCCATCTCCCCGCACTGAGAGCCTCGGTAATGTCTGGCCCTCGTTTCTTCTCGTTTCGCAGTGTGGGGCTTTGGTTTTCTCAGTGTGTCAATGATTAACGTGGCCTCCCTGCTTGGAGTCTTCATCGTACCGTGTACCGAGAAGGCATTTTTCAGCCGGGTCCTCACGTTTTTCATCGCACTCTCCATCGGCACGCTGCTCTCTAACGCGCTCTTCCAGCTCATCCCAGAGGTGCGGTAGAAAGTCCCTGCCTCTCTCCCGTCTCCAAGGGCAGCTCTCCGGGCACCCTCTCTGCCTCCACCCTGCCGAATCGAACCGATCCCTCCGTCACCTGAGGCTGAGGGCTTGTCTCAGGGGCTCTGCAGGGCTTTTCTTGCCCTTCTGAGCACCAGGAAACCCTCGAGAGTGTGCAGGCAGTGTGTGGAGGCTGTGTCCTCCAGCTCTGCTGGGTCCTTGCAATGCTGCTGGCCAGGTCTGAGGTCCAGGAAGGTGCTGGGAGAAGCTGTTTGCTCCTGCTCCATGGGCTGTGCCTGCTTTGGAGGGATGTGCTCAGCCCGGCTTTGTGCAGAGCTGCCTGGCTCTGAGGCTACTGAGATGCGGCAGCGCTAGTGGCATGAGCTCGATGGGAAGACATGCAAGGTGGAGGAAATATTGGTGTAAAAGCACAGAGAGCAGCCCAGAGAAGCACCAGCTTCCTCTTGAGTTAGCCAACTTTTACAAATGTTTTAATTGCCCTTTTTTCCCCCCTGATTTACAAGACCCATGCTCCCACAAGGGTTTAGGCTTACGTGAGGTTTCCTGGTGCTCTGATGGGACTGACAGATATATTGCAAATTAATTGTGTTGTAATTGTACAGTTCCGGAGTTGAATAAATACATCCATTTGCTCTCAGATTGGACACCTTCGAAACACGTGTGCTTCCTCAGCTCCCCAGTCTAGGAGGCTTCACGGAGCCCTTGAGGGGCCTGGGTAGATGACGAGCTGGATCTGAGCTCCTGCACATCCAGCCTTAAAATACTGCATTTAAGGTGCAGCCTTCCCTCTAAGCAGAGCACCCTTTGCTACCACTGGGTTTTGCCACCAGGTGTTGCCTGCTTTGTTCTTGGGCAGCGAATGCCTCATCTGTGTTGCCAGGGGATGTTTTTTCAAGGCTCCTATCCAACTCCAGAACTGCGACTTTTATTTGCCGAACATAAAAAACAAGTGCCTATATTTCCTGATCTGCCAGGAACTGAAGTGCCTTATGTACGTACCACCCTTGCCGTCAGTCAGAGCATCCCAGCGTGGCTTGCGGGGACCGGCTGTGTCTCTCCAGGCTGCCGGACAAGGATGGAGCGTACAAGGTGCTCGGGGGACCTTGGTGCTCTGTGGCACTGGAACAGCCACCACATGTCCCACGGGGGCTCGGGGAGCAGAGCTAGGGTGGTGGCTCTGAAACGTCCTGGCTGCCAAAACTTGGCTCTAGCCCAGTGTTTAAAGAGAGCTGTTTGCTCCAAGGGAGGTCTCCTCTCTTGGTTGTTTGGTGCGAGCTCCACAGCGGGGTGTCCCTCCGACCCTTCCCAAAGAGCTGTTTCCAAAGCCACTCAACACCAGGTTCGCCGCTCTTGAACCAATGCCAGATGAACGAGCAATCACTAATGAATGTCCTCTTCTCTCTTCCCCCCCCCCCCCCCCCCCTCTCTCTTTCCTCTTGGTGTGGATTCCTTCCCCACGTTGATCTCCTTTCCCTCCCCTCGTCCGATTCCCCCGGGGTGGGTTTGGCACGCACGCCGCAGTCTGGGGTTACGGTTTCCTCTGCGTGACCGTCATCTCCCTCTGCTCGCTGGTGGGAGCCAGCGTGGTACCCTTCATGAAGAAGACCTTTTACAAGCGGCTGCTCCTCTACTTCATAGCTCTGGCGATTGGAACTCTCTACTCCAACGCCCTCTTCCAGCTCATTCCCGAGGTAGGGTGAGGATCGTCGGGTCTGTCCTTTTCTCTCTCTCTCTCGGGGGCTGTTTCTCTCTGGGCGCTCACTGGCTGGAGAAGGGGAAGGAGACGTCGGAGGGGAGCCAAGAGCGAGGTATGGAGGCTGGAAGCCCTTTGGGACCACAATTGGAGCTGGTGTTTCGCCCCTCTTTGGAAGGGGATAGCTCCAGGGAGACCTCCGGTCTGCTTCAAGCAGAGAAGTGCTGTCTTATTGCCCTTCTAGCCCTGCAGGTCACCTTTGTGCCGAGACAGTGGGGGCTTTCTGAGCCTGCTTTTAGCATCCCTGCCCTGGTGTGAGGTGGTGGATTCAATGGCTTGGGGCACAGCCGGCTTGGCTGGGGGAGTGAAGGAGATTAAAGGTGCATGAAGGCATTTTCTGAGCTTGCCCCTGAAGCAGCTGCTGCTTAGAGAGAGGTCAGAAAGCGGTGATGTTGCCCCAGAGGTGCCAGGGACAAAGGCAGACACAGTGCTGGAGACTGTTCTTCAGTCCTGTCACTTGTCCCCTTTTGCCTGCAGGCGTTTGGATTCAATCCTCAAGAAGATTATTATGTTTCCAAATCCGCTGTGGTGTTCGGGGGCTTCTACCTCTTCTTCTTCACAGAGAAAGTCCTGAAGATGCTCCTGAAGCAGAAGGACCAGGTGAGGCTGAGCAGGGGCTGCTTGGAGTGCTGCTCAGGTGGGAAATGGCAGAAATGGCAGGGGTAGCTGACACTCGTGAATCCCCACTGTCCCCACTGTCCCGCAGCATCACCACGGGCACAGCCACTACGGCCCCGAGGCTCTGCCTTCCAAGAAGGACCAGGAGGAAGGAATCACAGAGAAGCTGCAGAACGGGGACCTGGACCACATGATCCCGCACATAACCAGCGAGTTGGAATGCAAGACCCCTTCCGGGGATGAGAAGGTTGTAGTGGGCTCCCTCTCTGTCCAGGTTAGTGCCTTCTCCTCTGGGCTGGTGGGTGGGCACGTGGAAAAAAAACATGCACGTCGATGAAAAAGAGCAGTTTTCAAGCCCGTTGCACCTCCCTGACAAAATCCTTTGTGTGTAGCGGAAAGCAAACGGCTCGGGTCAAGCCTCGTGTGGATTTAATGCGTGGAGGGGTGGGTTCCCCTGGCCGGTGGAGGGAGCAGTGACCTCGTCCCTCAGACCGGCTGGGTGCTGAGCCCCCGCTGTCGGGGTGCCGTGGCAGGATCTGCAGGCTTCCCAGAGTGCGTGTTACTGGCTGAAGGAGGTGCGGTACTCCGACATCGGCACGCTGGCATGGATGATCACCCTCAGTGATGGCCTCCACAACTTCATCGACGGGTTGGCCATTGGGGCCTCTTTCACCGTCTCCGTCTTCCAAGGGATCAGCACCTCTGTGGCCATCCTCTGTGAGGAGTTCCCGCACGAGCTGGGTACGTGAGTCCTTGGGGAAAGGTGCTGCGAGGGCTTTCAGATCTCCTCCTCTTTAAGGCTAACCCTGCCACTTTCCTAGTCCTACCCGTTGTTTCTTGAGGGAAAGGGCAAATGTTGGGTGGAATAAACAGAGTAATGAAGGCAGGGGGAAGGCAAGGCTGTAAACTACACTGAGTAATCACAGCTCTAAAAATAACGAGGTAATATGATGTCTGAGATTTAAATTTAGATAGAGACATCTGAAGAAAAAAAAAATCAAAAACCAACACCTCGTTGGTTTGGGAGGGGGGAGGCGGGCAGCGGTTTGGGTTTGACAGTCCGAATTTATGCGCGGGCAGGCCCGGGAGCTGGCAGGCAGCTGGTGTGGTCAGTGCTCGGCGCCAGCGGGGATGGGGAGCCCACGCTTGACCTCACGAAAAAGCAGGAGCTGAATACGAGCACCTCGATGCTGTCCCAGTGCTGCTGCCCACCCAGGGATAGCCCCCTCCCTCCTCATCCTCCCTGTCCTCTTCTCCCGTAGGGGACTTTGTCATCCTGCTGAACGCTGGGATGACCATCCGCCAAGCACTCTTCTTCAACTTCATCTCTGCCTGCTGCTGCTACGTGGGCTTGGCCTTTGGCATCGTGGCTGGCAGCCACTTCTCTGCCAACTGGATCTTTGCACTGGCTGGAGGGATGTTTCTGTACATTGCGCTGGCTGACATGGTAAATGACGGGCCAGGGGGGCTGCTGGGTGCATGGTTGGGACCTCTCCAGGGTTTTGTTTTGGGTTTTTTTTGCCTGGCTAGGAAGAGCTCTGGCTTGGTCTCAGCCTGGAGGCAAGGCAGGCACGGAGAGCACAGGGGGATGTTTGCTCTGTCCACCTGGCAAACGCAGATGCTGTTTGTAGTGGCCGGCATTCGTCTCAGCTTTGCCTTGTCTCCTGGGCTGGTGGTACGGTGACCCGGCTGAGAGCCCCAGGATGGGTGGCGTGAATATTTGCCGGGATGGTGGCACGGGGTGGGAAGCAGTGAGGAAGGACAGAGCTGCTCTGGTCTCTGAACCCAGCCATCACTCTCTCTTCCCCCTACAGTTCCCTGAAATGAATGAGGTCAGCCAGGAGGACGAGCAGAACGGCAGCACGCTGATCACCTTCGCCATCCAGAACGCAGGGCTGCTGACGGGGTTCACCATCATGGTGCTGCTCACCATGTACTCTGGCCAGATCCAGATAGGGTAGGACCAGCCCGACTCACAGCCCTGTTCCAGTTTTTCCGTTTTTTTTTTGTTTGTTTGTTTGTTTTGTTTTGGGGGGGAAGGGTTTTATTTTCTTTTTTTTTTTTCTCCTTTCCTTTTCCTGCTGCAAGCAAACGATGGTACCTGTGTGGGCACTGACATCACACTACAGAAGAAGAGGCATTGCTTTTAAAGCTATTCCACAGACTTCATTTTATTTTGGTTTAAGGCTGAGGGGAGCTTAATCCCCTTTGCCGTAGGACTGAACTGACCAGAGGATCTCTTTCCAGTGTCATATCCCTTCTCTCCTCGCATCTCCTGGGAAGGATGGAGTTGGGAGACAGGAGCTCCTCTAGCTGCGTTGCTCCCTTCCTTGTGCTCGGAGTGGTGCAATGGGATTTGATGCTCTCCTGACCCCTTTGTGGGGGTGTATGTGATGGAGATAGATCAGTACAGACCCTTCTCGGAAAGTTACCTACCAGCCAGTCCTTGGAGCTGTGCTCTCCAAGCACAGAGGGCTGCCGAGGAAGGGGAGGCTCAAGGAGCACAGCTCATGATTTGAGCATCACCCTTGCTGTCTTCAGAAGCGTGTCTCTGGAGCCACATCTGGTTTTGCTCCCATTCTGCCTTTACAGCCCAGATGATGCCCTGGGAAGAGCAGGGTGAAGAGGTTTTTTTTTTTAAAGCACATTCTGGGCATCAGCGCTTGGAGCGGAGGACACCAAACCGCACCTCATGCGAGTTGGACTGACACATGGGCTGCACGGGGCAGCGGCTGGGAGAAGGTTAGCAGGATGCCCTTACCTCCCTTAGGTCCCTGCTGCTGTATGAGCGGGGAAAAAAAAACCCTTCTCCTTCTGTGAGGGCAGCCGTGTGGCAATGCTGGTGAGAGAAGGGCATGAGAGCAGTGTGGGGCAAGCGCAGAGCTGGGACGGTGAGCCTCTGCCCAGCCACAGGCTCCCAGCCAAGAGATCGGTCCTTAGACTGTGATCAAGCTCACGCCGACACCTGGGAATGGACACAGATTTTTAAACACTGATGCTGCTGAGTTGCTGAGGTTCGGGGTGAGTGGGTGAGGGTGGGTGTTTTTAAAAAAAAAAAAAAAAAAATAAGACTGTAAACCTCTTTAGGTTGTGTGTTTCCAGCCTTAGTGAGTAGCCAGAGAAGGGTGTTACAGGCACTTCACAGCTCTGCTTCTGGGCTGGCTTTACCCAGATTCACTAGGTGAATTGACTTATTATCATATTGATAACATTGCCCACCCTGCCTGTGTTGCTTGAGGTTTCCTTGCACCCCCTTCTCCCCCCAGACCTTATCCTGCACCCAGAAGTGGTGAGTTTGTGGCCACGCTGATAGGCGGGAGCTGATTTAGGCAGCTTGCCCTAGTGGGTATGGCGCTGGATCGGGATGAAAGAGTGGTGTGGATGGCTTTGAGAAGTGCTTTAGTGTATGTGCCGGGGATGTCTTGTCACTGAGTGTCTTCCTTCATTCCCTGCCTATGCAGGTGGCTGTGGGGGTGTGTGACAGGGTGATGGCAATCCTGCCACCTCAGCTCGGTGCTGCTCAGCACCGGGGGCTGGAGCTGAGGCTCCCCGCACCTTCCCTTCCACCCCTGTTGGAAAGCAAAGCAGAAGATGTGCCAGGTATTTTTCCTGCCCATTGCAAAAGAGACAAGGGACTTCAGCCCTCAACGTAGCCTGGGGCTGGTTCAGCACCATCTGGTAGCACGTACCCTGGTTTGATCACTGGCTGACAGTACCTCGCTGTAATTCTTAATTTGCCTTAGCCAGGTGATGTTCCTCTTAGGCTCCTAACAGTTGCATTCAGTCCATAGGTGTCTGCCTGTTGAGATGTGGCACTGCCAGTATCCTCGTGGATCAGCACCTCTGCTCTCGGGGGCTTTGGCTAGGCCAGGCGTTGACTTTGTCCCCTCAGCACCCAGGAGGCTGTTGGCCTTGTCCTGTACCCAGAAGGTTAAATATCAGCATGTTGAGGAGCAGGGAGCCTTCTTGGGAGCACCCTTTAACCCAGAGGTCCCACACGGTCCTTGGGCCGCTTGCTGCCATTGGTGATGCCCTCAAGGAGAGACAGGTTCTGCTTTATCCCGTGCAGTGTCTCTTGTTCATGTGGTCAGTCATCATAACTCACTCTTCCCTCTGCGGCTGATCCATGGGACAGAGGGACCTCAAAGCAGTGTGACCTGTCCTGGCTTGGGCACCCAGCCGCCTCTGCAGCACTTCACAGTCATTACCCGTGCTTTATGTTGCTGCTAATTTCTCAGTAGTTGGGAGGAAAAGGGTACTGGAAACTGCCTTTCCCTGCTTGAGAGAGCTGCAGCCCCATCTGACCGACTTGATGTGGAAAAACTGAGTCCTCTGAATGGCATATGCGCCCTCTCTTCTCTCTCAAGGAAGTATTTGGAAAACACTATCGCTGGCGGCTTTCCACAGGGCAGAGGGCAGCCATAGCACTGCCAGGGCTAAGTCGTGGCTGGCAGGAGCTGTTCAGCGGTGCGCACAGATGGAACAGCCTCTGCACTGGAGGCAAAGGCAGGGGGAAACCTTCTTGTCTGTCCCTTGGGGACTGCAGGGTGCTTGCAGACTGTGGCTGGGAGGTCCTCTGTGTCCCCAAGAGCTGGAAATGTGGCAAGGACTGACGCTTGGCTTCCTCAGAGCAGGTACAGGCCCCTCAGCACACAGTGGGGATTGTGAGTCCGTCATCTTCTCGTTTCAAGTTTAACCCTGTTTCTTGCCAACTGAGTTGACTTTGAGAAATATGCGACCCAAAGATTGGGTGTGTGGGTGGGGGTGAAACCCCTCAGAGAAACAAGGCTCCTCGCAGAGAGGGACCCTCCTTCCGCCGAAGGACTGGTGGGAGAGAGCTCCTGTCCCTGGCTCAGGCAGGCTGGTACCTGCCATCAGAGAAGGGATGGGGCAGGCAGGCAGGAGGACGAGGAGGGAAAGCGACCGAAATTGAGCTTGTTACGGATTTTCATCTGTGTTTCCCTTCCCGTGTCCAGTTCGAAGCTCAAGTTCCATCTCAGTATTTCAATAACTCAGGTGTTGTAAGAGATAAGCGTTGAAACAAAGAACATAACTTATGTCACGTGAATTGTAAAGTTATTTGTAAAATTCCATAAATAAAATATATTCTGTAATGACAGAGGGTTGCAAGCGTGCTCTAGTGGCAGAAACCTCCCTGTGGCCAGAGCTGGTTGGGGTGTGAGGGGGTGGGAGCTCTGCTGGTTCAGGATTTTTCCAAGGGGAAGGGTTTGAGCCAGGCTGGAAGGGCTGGGTGATGCAATCCTGCTTTCCCAGCCCCAATTTCTAGGACTGTGCAGTGCAGCAGGCCCGACGGAAGATGGCACTGACACCTCCTTCCCCCCCC
>JANZLQ010000052.1:16474778-16510951 GCA_026212715.1 Elanus axillaris
GGGGGGGAGAGCTCACCCTGCCCTCATTCCAGCAGCTCCCTGCCTGCTTGCCTGTGCCTTGCCTCCCCCAAAGCCCTGTTCGCTCTTTCGATGCCCCGAGGCGGGTGCCAGCTGGCCCCCTCTTCAGGACCCGTTATAGTAGGTACTATTTTTGAAAGAGCAGAAGACACTGAAGCAGTTAACGAGGAGAGAAATACGTTAGCTGAGAAACTCCTGGATTAGGAGGAGGCTCGTATGATGTACATTTCGCTGCCCTAATTGATCTAGTGCCATTATCGTACCCACGCATTGGGGAACATCCACTGCGCGCCTTCGCTTGCTTAAACTTTTGCTCAGCACCCACCGCTGTAGCCGAGAGGCACCCAGCTGTCAAAGTTACACAATCGCCCGGTTATTAAAGCTTCTCGCCTAGATGGCTTGAATCGTTGCAGGGAGTAGTGCTGCCCCGAGCCGGCTGATGAAAGGAGCAGTTTCCCAGGAATGGTTATAATATACGGGTATGGGGTGTGCCCACCAGAGAGATGCATGCTGCCATCTCTACCTTCTCCTCTGGATGGGTCCAAGTGATTTTTTTTTTTTTTTTTTTTAGCCTGTCATGTGGCTGGTCACATGCTTAAATGTTAATAACTGTGGCCTCAAGTGAAAGGAAAGTGGACTAGGGTGGCAGCCCGCACTTTGAGGCCCCTCGGGCTTGGTTAGCTTTGCACTGACCATGAGTGTTTTTTCGTGGGTTGCTTTCAGCATGCCGCTCAAAATAAGGCTGGAGGGCTTATGGATTTGGGGGACCCGGGGTCTTCCCCAGAGCTGTGCATGTGGCTTGGTGATTTGTAGGTCTGCAGGCAGTCCAAGTGGCCGGTGCGAACCATAAATCTCCTGCTAAATCCCAGGCAGCTGCGTGTGTTTAGGTTGGCCTTGTTCGGGGAAGGTAATGTCAATGCAGCCATTATGATTCAGCTGAGTCGTCCGTACCGACATGCTGTCCCTGCTGCTCGGGCTTCCAGATCCCAGGAAACCCTATCAGCAATCCCGCCGATGTTACCAACGCCGCTCGGGGGCTTGACAATCCTGCCGCATCTGGATGGCCCCTGCTAATTTTGGTAATTAGTCCCTAGCCAGGTGGCGTGGAGGCTCGTGGTGTTGGCTGGAGCCTGCTCCCTCCATGCACTAATGCTCCGAGAGCCATGGGAACTTGTCAAGGAGAGGATTTGATTTCCCCTGGGTACGCTTGGGACGCTGATTTGAGTGTCTCTAGAAATCTGGGGAGAAATAGCTTCTTCCGTGGTTGTGATTATTGTTTAAAGGTGGTGACATTGTTCACGCTTATTAATAACTTAAACCTGAAGATAAAAGCTAGTTTTATTCAATTGGAAATGCCTACAATTAAGTAGGATGTAGAATTTTAACTATGTTTAACCTATATATTTACATCTCTAGAGCCCTGTAGAAGTGTTCACTATAATTACATTTAGTCAGGAGAAATATAGTGTTTCCATTTGCCTCAGTTTTGTGCTTAAACTTGTACTTGGGTAACTTCATGTTCATTATTAAAATCTCTAATTTTAGGGTACGTCAAGAATTGCTTTTTAGTAGCCCAGTTCTAGCAGCAAACTGATGGCTGATGTTAACTGAAATCATTAATGTTCAGACTTGGTGCTCTTGTAAGAGCACTTGGGGTGGTTATGCTGGAAATCTGAGTGATTAGCTAGGTCTGGCTATCTACATTAGCCCAAAGATAGGCTTGAATTAACTGATGGATCCACAGCCTGTGAAATACACATTATGCAGGCACGTGGGCGCAATGCTTTGGGCTGCTGTAGTGCCCCTGACACACATAGGTTGGATGCTCGAGCTCAGGACTTGTGCATGGTGGTTGCCTTCCCCCCCCGCCCCGAGTCCCATGGAAACAAACCTGCAGAGCTTTTTGTTGCACAGAAGTGATCCTGTTTCGGTCTAACTCCAGCGAATCATGCCTGCAAGGTGCGATGTCCTCTGGGAAGCAACAGCAGTGGTAAGCGTAGCTGTGTGCTGTGAGGATCCTTTCCAAAGACACATGAGCATGGCTGAACAGTGGAAGGCAACCCAGCTTACTGTGTTTGCAGTTGCACCCATGAAAAATTCTTTTAAAAAACAGGGTATTGGTATTTAGACACCTGGCTGAGGCAGAGCAAGCAGTCTAGAGCGATTTTCTGTATGTGTGTATTACTGAGGTGTTGTGCTGTTAGAAAGCTGGTGAATGAGGAGCAGCTAGGATCCTGGTGCCCTCTTTGGCAGCTGTTGTGTGTTTGTCAGTAGTCAGTGACATGCCTAATTCATGTACTGTTCAATAGTGCCTATACTATGTTTTATGAAGTATTGCTAGGTTTCTGCTTTTCTGTAGATAGGCAGACTGAGCCACCATCAGTGGGTTGACACTGAGGAATTGTGCAGTGGTGGTAAAGCTGGGACCAGTGCTGAGACTGCGTAACTAAAGGTGTCCTGTAAACAGGTGGGTTTTTCTAGTTTGTGCTTTGCTGTCCTTTCATAAGAACTTTGGCTTTTTCAGGCACCTTTCTGCAGATCTAGTTTGTTTTTTCCCCAGCTGAAAGACATTTAAAGTGTGTGTATGGGATGCTCTCTTACGTGTCAGCTGCCTGGTTCGTGGTGTGAACCTCTCAGATGTGTTGTAAATAATCTGTTTTAATACCTGGCTAAGGTTTGTGGGAGTGAAGGAATGGTGGGGCAATCTGAGCATGCTTACCCCAGCAATATCTCATACCACCTGCATGTTCAGCTCGGGTAAGGTCATGCTCGAACAGAAAACACCCGACGAACTGCTTCCCTTCTCTCCACCCGGTGAACGCGTGCCTTTGTAGCATGGCAGAGATGCTGCTAGAGGCATGGAGTCCAATCCCACGGGATTTGTTCAGCGAGACTCCTGGTGCCTTCAGCAGAAGCCGTGTCTCTGGGGAGCCAAAAGCCAGCGTCAGATCAATAGATGCTGTCTTCAGAGGCTTTGGAGAGCTTCCCCCGCGCTGCTGCCAAGTGGATAGGGTTCAGAGGGTGCGCTAGTTCATCTTGTTGGCTAAAGATGCTTTCAGTTTATGAAAAATGTGTAGATTCCTTCCTACCTTCTTTTTAATATGAACTACTACTCTTGAAATGTAGTTGGATGGTTGAGCATTGGGCTTTCTCCAGTTGAAGTGGGTTGGGAGCTGTAGAAAATTTTTATAACGGAGCACACCAATACAAAAGTCAAAGTAGCTTTGTAATTGCATGGAAAGCAAAGGAAGGCTCAGGAAAATCTTGAATACAAGGGAAATTGCAGTTGTTGAAAAGAAAAAATATGTAGTACCATCACTGTGATTGCTGTTCGTTTCATGTTTGTCTTCTGTGATGCTTTAATTGGTTTGGCTTGTTTAGTGTTGCTATTTTGTAGCTAATAAGGAATACTTGAGGGGGAAAAAAGAGCTGTGAAAATAGCTAAAAATGGAGGTAAAGGCCAAGGTGCATGCTCTCAGACCTGGGGCATGCCAGAGGAAAAGTGCAAATACCATCAGGGTCAAGATGTGGTGGGATCTTTTAAAAGCAAGTTGTGTCATAATATAGCAACTTGTCTGGGCAGAGCTCAAGAAGGTCCCAAGTGTAGATAACCCTTAAAGCATGAACCCTGTAGGATCTCTCCAAATTACTTGGGAACCTGGAATTTTGGGAGTCTTTGTTGCAGGAAAGATGCTTTGTTATTTGTAAATGGGATGTGCTGGGAAAAGGGGCAGGTTTCTGGCTACGTTGAGATGGGGTCTTGTAGCACTGGTGCTGATTTTGCCAGATCATGTGGCACTTCATCCAAAAATGAATCGGAAGTTGAATGCAGTACTAAGTGGCACTTCTGCAAACATCTTAGGGTAATGCAAGCTGTTCAGCTCTAGTATGCTTCATGTAGCCCTCGTCTGTCCCAAACAGAGCCAGTGGTACCCTTTTTTTGTGTATGAAACTTCCCAGAGCCAGGTCCCTCTGTAGCCTGTAACAGAGATGCTCTGCTGCCATGCTAATTAACAGAAATGCCACTACTGGTGGCAAAATGTAAACCCCAACGCTGGCCTTGGGTACTTAAACCTGTTTGGAAAACTGTGATAAGGCATCAGGGAAAGCAGATTGGGCTGTCTTTTTATTTATTTCCTCTGAGAATAACACCAGATGCTTCAGATCGGTGCTGGAGGTGGGACAGAGAGGAGGGAAGGTCATGTCCCTCTGGAGCCCCCCATGTTTAATATGTTTTTTCTGCTTCCCTGCTATCTGGCTATCAGCCTGTGAAAGGTTAATCCCATTTCTCCCATTTCAAGGCTATGCCAGCTGCTTGGAGGGTCCATTCTGTAGCAATTGGAACAAATGAGCCCCAATTAGCTAGGTACTGTGCTGAAATAGTATTTTTCATTTAATAAAAGAAGGCAGAGTGGGGAAGAATCTGTCTCCTCTAGCTGTAATGTTTTTGGTGCTCATTTGGTTGCACGGGCAGGAGAAGGCAGGCTGTTCCTTAGGAAGTAGGGCAGGGTGCTGGCTTAAAATAGCAATGAACGCTGGGCTGCTTGTGATGAAGGGAGCTATTTAGGTAAATCCTGGGGTCTTGGTGGGGGCAGAGCCGCCTGCTAATCTAAAGATACTCCTTGGAGACCTATATTTGTCTGGGATCCTTCCCGGCTTGGCTGGTTTTCCAGGTGTTCCCTGTTCAATCCCTTGCACTCCTCTGCAGATTGTGTTGGGATGGCGGGTGTATTTACTAGATGTACAGTGCATTAATGTCTTGGATGGTAATGGAATTAGACATCATTAAGCAGTGGGAGTGAGGAAACAGGCTATGTAAAGGCATCAGCATTATCCTATAATGCAAGACTTGGCTCTGAATGGCTCTTGGAGGCTAGTCTGCCAGGCTCATGGTGCCGAAGAGGCATATGCTGATGACACTTAAGAGCCGGGTCAAGTGTACTGGGAAAACCCTTCAGGGCAGGGAGCTTATTGTAGGAGCAGAGGGAGGGATGGGAAGCAGCTCTGCACCCAGAGCATCTCTGGTTAGGATGGCATGGACCAGAGGTGAGATGGAGGATGATGGGCGAGTGTTCCTGTGTGCAGAGGGTACTCAAAAGGAGGTAGGAAAAAGAAATCTCAGTGCAGCTTTTAAAGGTTTCTCTGGCAGGGAGGAGGAGCATCAGGCTATCCAGGCTGCACCCTGACTTCAGACCTGCCGCCTCCAAAGCAAAACCTTGCTGCTGTCTCTGACTGCAGCGTCTCCAGCTATGAAGCCTTAATAGGATCTCGCTGTGTTTCCATTAGGAGCAGAGGTGGATGTGAGCATGTTGAGTAATGCGACCTCCTCCAGCTGGGAGCCTGGGTATGCCACCGGGAGAGGGCTTGTGGGGTTTCTCTCTCCACAAGTCTACATCAGTCTCCTGGATTCTGAGTGCTTCCCCCCCTTTAGTGAATACCGTTGCAATGGTGTTGGCTGTAAGACGTGAGTTTAAAGCACTTTCCCTGCTCTGAGATGGATCTGGTGAGAGAGTGCAAGGATCTCCCTGGTGTAAGACAAGCAGTACAGGGTAAATTTCAGGAAAACAGGGAGAAGCGGTGTCAACAGTCATCCCAGTAAGAGTCTTCGGTTCCCTAGCCTGCTGTAGAAAATACTGCCTTTTATCAGTTGCTGAGGTGTAGTGAACGTGTTAAAATGGCTTCTCAAACAGCCGTGAGAATATTATCCCAAATGTGATGTCTTGGATATGTATCACAAAGGTTTTCCAGAGGAGGACAGAAACACAGAGGGCTGGTTTTGCTGGTTCAGCGATAACTGGGGACTCCTGTCACTGAGCTCTGTCCCTGGCACATGAAGGTCTATGAAGCTGCTCTGAAAGCATTGCTAGAACTTACTTCTCTCATTTATTGGGCTACTTACTCTTTGGTTTGCAGGGAGGCTGCTGTGGCTGATCTCCAGTATGGCCACTGGCAAGATTTTAATTAGTTTGCAGCTCCCTTCAGACCATCTGCATGTCTGTGTGGTTATAAGAAGATATGTGGGTATAAATGTCAAACATTGGAGTAATCGCATTGCAAGAAATGTTTTAACCAGTGCTATTTTGATCCAGCTTGGGTTGAAGCATTAAGGTGTGAGATGGGAAGAGAAGAGAAACCGAGACCCGTGTTGTGTACAAGTTGGTCTTTTTTTGCTGCAGTGGTGATTGCAAGTGCCCAAACTCTTGTTTATTGGTGATGTGACCACCTTTTACGTGATGCAGTGAAACAGTCACTTCTCCAAAGGCCTGCAGGCTGGGCTCTGCGTGCTTCCACCACAGTGCTTGGGCTCCAGCATGAGTGTTTCTGGGTGTTATATTGTTAAGGTTTCCCATGTGGAACAGCTGATTCCTGCCTACAATGTTGTCCTGAGCAAGATCTTGTAAGTTTGCAATGTACAAAATTGTGTCTGCTCAAAGTAGCTTTAAAATGGGAGCCAGCACCCCCTCCCCGGCCACTGCTGGTGGTGGGGTCAGATTTACATTTACCAGCAGGTGGGGGATTTGCCTTTGACACAAAGACCCCGCTGTTCTTGTATTAATGATCTATTAGTGGACGTGCTGGCAGCTTGCTAACCTTGTGAAACAGGTGGTGAATTTCCCTGCCTGCTGACATCTAGGAATCCCCTCCCGTCTCCTTTGGTGAGCTCACTTTTTTTAAGTAGCTGCAGCTGTTTGCTGTAGACCTCGGCCTTTTCCTTCTTTTTTCTTTTTCACTCAAGCTTAGCGGTGACTGCCTTGAGTGGGCTGAGAGACCGTCCCACCGATGGACACGTTGAGAGGAAGACACCAGGTTTGCTGTGGGTCGGTATGCTGTCGAGTGATCATTTTGTAGGAATAAGTGTACTTTTAACTGCTGGAAAGTCTATAGAGCTTGAGGGTCAAAAAAAGAGATATTTTTTTTTTCCAGGTTGGTATTGAGGGCTTATGTGCTCTCCTTGACAGTAGCTAGTGAGTTGGCACTCAGTGGTGTAAGGAACCCATGTCCCTGGCAGAGGACTTCGCTCTGGACGGATTGTCTCAATGACAATCTCAGGTAAATCCGCGTCAGTGCTGGTCATTAAGAGAGGGACCTATGCATAGCAATGCGGGTGCTGGAAACTTGACGGACCTTGCAAGCAAGTATGATTTTAATGTCTGCATTGCTCCTGAGGAGGCTGAGGAAATTCAGTGCCCACCGAGTACGTTTTTGAGACAGCCTCTGAGTCACAGAGTGCTTTGGCACAGCATGGATCTGGGTCTTGGCTACGGCCGAGGTTCAGCTTCATTTTCGGTGGCAGGGCGGGAACCCCAGCATGAATAGCTGATTGACGCAGGGAAAGCTTTGCGGACAGCTCTCCTGGCTGAGAGCTGGGCAGCTGATGTGCAATGACAGTTTTAAGTCGCCTCTGTTCTAATTAAATACTCCTGGTTTTAATCTCACCCGGCTCCTTGAGGAGCGTGGAGAAGGAGCAGAGTGCCAGCTCCACCTCGCGGGTCAGCAGCCCAGCAAGGGGCCATCGTAGCTGCTTCTGGGCTTGCCTACCATGGCAAACCTTGGCACACAGCTCAGTTGGTGAAGCCTCCTTGAGTAGCCGCCGTTTACTTTGGCAAAGACACCTTTTTTTTTTTTTAGCTAGCCTGATAACACTGTTTACTGTCCATGCTAGCTGTTTTGCCATCAGAACAGGTTAAGGATATTACCTTCTATCCTGATTAAAGATTTTAGGAGTCCATGAGCACAGTTCAGGCAGCTATAAAGTTTCAGAAGCTGTATGGCTTCCGAAATGCACAGGTGGACTTTTGATTTAGGTAGCTTTTATGGTTTTCTAGCCTCTTGGGTATTTCTGCCGGTCTGTGGGAGCTTTAAGCGTGGCCTGGGTTATGCTCGTTTGGCACACATTATGTTTGTATTTGCGTTTTGATGCACAGGACTGTCACTTGCTTTTTTTGGAATTAAATGCACCTGGCTTCTGCACAGACTGTGTGTGCCAGATTCTAGTAACCGAAAGTCAACATGGCCTCAAAATTTGGGTGTTACTCCTTGAATGACTGAAAGGTAGTTGGTAAGGTAAAGACAGATTTGCTGATGGGAGCGGTTCAGTGGATTAGTCTTTCTCCATTTCGCTCGCTTCTAGTATCATGGTGACTGTGTCTCTCCCCCTTCAAAGAAATCATTCAGCTTGATAGAATCTGACATACAGTATAGATATTTTTAAGGGTTATTGTGAGGACATATTCTGGTTGTCCTACAAAGAGGGATCTGACTCAAGGTAAAGATCAGAGCAAGCTCTCTGAACCAGTTACACACTGGGAGGCCAGCTTCAGCTCCAGCAGCACAGCTCTGACTAGTTTCTTATAAAGCTGGAACTGCATTTAATGCTCCTCTATATTTGAAGGAGCTGCCATTCAGTAGGAATTTAGACTGGCCGAATGGATGAGAAAGGTACCAAAGTCTTGTGTGCCAGATACTCTGTTAACGGGGACAGGGTGTGTGATGGTTTTGGTTGATGGCTCAGCACAGGTGCTGTGTGCAGGGCTGTGTCCTCCTGCAGCTCTTCCAGGGGTGAGAAACAAACCCCTTTTTTTTTTCTTTTCTTTTTTTCTCCTCTCTCCATTTGTGAGTCTTTGGAGCTTCTGAAATCTGGGGTTTCTTACTCATAGCAAGAAAGGAGAATTGCTGCCCTTGGAAGATTAGAAAGAACATCCAAAAGTTTGGAGGAGGGCAGACAGAAATGGCAATAGTAATAATTTCTGGCTCTTGCTGCATTTATGCAAGGAAGGTGTTTGCTTTACTTGGTGACTCTTCTGAGATATTAATGTTATTTATGTTAGCACAATCCAGTGGCAAGGGGAGAAGTTACTTATTTTCTCAGGTGGTAGGAGGCTATATATTGCTCTACTTCATGATCACTATGTTTCCACATAGCTTCTGTAGCTGGAGAGAGCAGTAGTTCTCTGACATAGCAGGGTCAGGGTGCCTGTGCCAGCACTGCTTCAGACTGAAAAATGACACAGATTATTTGTCAGGGTTTGGTCCAGGCTTTGAAAAATCGGTATCAAGCATACATCTGTTTTTGCAGACTCTCATGTAAACTTGCCCTGAGGCACCCCAGGGGAGTGAAAATGTCATGCAAACCAGCATAGGGATTCTTAAAGCAAAGACACCTTGGCATTTTATGACCAGAAATTTGTATTGTTCATAATTTCAAGAAAATAAGATTATTCCATGGAAAAACTGGGTAGCTGCTCATAAGTATTAGGACTAACAGCAAGTTTGAATTTGACAAGCTTACTGTAGCTGTTGAGCTTCAATCCATCCTTGCTTTTAGTCTGGACTCCCTAATAGGGAAGCACTGAAGCAGGTTGGCTACAGCGTTGCTGTAGGTAACGATGGCATGCATCACTTGCCTTCAAGGTTTTGTTCCCCATTAATGACTGTAAAAGCTCTGCACGATCCTGAAACTTAGGCTTTCTGCAAGCACAAAATGGCATTGCTATTGCCTTTCGTTGCTGAACTTCTCCAGATCATTGCCTCTTATCTGGCTCTGTTTGAGCCCTGGACTCAACTTTGAATAGACAAATGTAGGTTAGGTGTGAATGGGAATAGAAATGTCTGATAAAAATAACATTGGGCTATTTGGAAATTGGGAAAAAAAAAAAACAAACCCTGACCTGCTGCTCTTGCTATGCACAGCTCAACACAGGAGGCAGCTTTCTCTTTGCCTTTCAAAGGGGGTACATATGGCTCCCATACAGACTTTTCCCTGTGAATGTTTCTACCTTTGACAGCCGGGTCCAGCTTCGGCGGCGGCCAGATCTCCGTTGTGGCAGATGGACATCTGTCACCCCAGTCGTCAAACCCTTAGCCGAATGTCAGTCAAATATTTCAGATGCCTTCCAGCACAGGTGGAGAGGGTGCAGTAATTGGAAGCTGTTAGTACCTTACGTCGTGTGTCTCAGCATAAGAAAAGACAGCTTTTACTTGTGCTTAGTTTTGTCTGAGCTGTACTGCCTGCTTTGAATTGCCCAAAATGTACTTTTTTCTCCCCAAAGTGCATCTGTAACCATCTGTTCAACTATCTATCTGTAACATCATTCATTTGATGAGGAGCAAGCAGGGAAGGGGGCTATTGCATTCACTGCCCTTCAGATTCACTCCCAGATGGGTGTCAGGAGTCGCAGAGAAATCTCTCTCAAGTTTGTTATCAAGCATGTTTAATCCTGGGTGATTTTTTGGACTTGAAGCCCTACACGTCCCAGTGTGAGAGGACACTTCTTTTCCTTAGAGACCCAAACACTCAGGGAACAAACTGAATTTTGCTGTAGCTGCCACTTCAGGCAAATCGTACTCGCTCCTTTTTCAGTAATGAATCTCACTTTGTTGCTTTGTACCAATCCAAGGGACTCTCAGATACATAAACAATAATTTGAGGATCACTTTGTTTTCTCTTCCATAGTACTGGCTCTTTCTGGAGGTGTGGATCGGTCAGCCCTGCTCTATCTGCTGCTACTGCCTCCAGTCCTGGGAGGAGAAGATCTTTGCTTTGTTTCAACCACTCTCTTACGAAGATGCATGATTGATTACGTGGTCCAACCCAATCCATGCTGGAACAGCCGTGATGAAGCTTAATAGGGGCATAGCTTAAGTACAGATGTAGAAATGCAACACATGCTTTTCTCCTGGAGGAATATAGTCTGTTTGCACTGAGGGGCAAATGAATAGGCTGTGATGCTCTAGTTTTGTAGAGTTGGTGGTTCAGAAGCAGCTTTTTGCCAAATTCTCCCATCCTTAACTATCCATGCCCTCTTGGAGTGCTGCAGATACCCACTTGCTACTGGACTGGCAAATAAAATCTGTGTTAATTTTGCAGCAAATGGAGTCTTGCACCATAGTCTAGCAAGGATATCCTTATCCTCTTCATTCTGCTGAAGCCCCTTGAGCACAGCTGACATTTTAATCCATTTTACACCTCAAAAGTTCACTTGCCTTTATGTCCTTTTGTTTGTGTTTTGGCATGCAGCCTGTGTCCTGTTGATAGAGTAGGAATTGTAGTCTTTTCTCAGGAGTGATCTACAGAGTGTGTTTTGATGACACTGCAAAACTGTAAGTCCCAGACCTAAAGATTTCACTATTTAAACTAGACTGGGTGCAACACATGGTTTTGTGTACAAAGGGAAGATGGCACGAAGATCACAGCGATTGCTGCTCCAGTGTTGTGAATGTTTTATCCTTTGTTTTTGTTAAAGTCTGCGGGTAGTGCACGGAAGGAGCTGGTTCTGAGGGTTTGCTTAGCACACTGTATCTTTTGCTGCTTGGGCACTCTGGGACTAGCCACGGCATTTTTTTTGTGAGATAAGTAGTTATTTCCCCATTTTGCAGATAGGAGCAGGAAGTGGGCAAGACTCTTCCACCCTTCTCGGTGCCCTGGGGGTGCAAGATTTCAGGTCAGCTTTTGCTCTGACGGCTGTGCCACCATTGCTCCCACCATCCGTGAGCCCAGGCTGGCTGCAGGAGGAGCCCCCTTCCTCCGCACCCTCCTGCTGTGCTGGTCACTCCAACAGAATTGAGCATTAATAAGGATAAAATTCAGATCTTTAAAAAAGTGGATATTTGTGCATCTGATAGCCACTTGCACAGAGTTGACTAAAGCCCTTACACAGGTTATGCTGGCTAACAGGATTACTTGCTTTGACAGCACTAATTACTTAAGTACTCGTCCTCATCCCTTGCTGCATGGGGGAAATGGGCATCACTGGGTTTTGGTTTTCCCAGCACTTTGGCTCCAGTGCATGCTTCTCATGACTCTCTGGTGCATGCAGGATTTTTTCACGCAGCCCCCACGAAGCTTTTGAAGTGCCTGACAAATCTGGGTGCACCGTGGCACGAGTGTCTGCTCCAGTGCTGCACAACTGGCTCAGGGAATTGAGAAGTCTTTTTTGGGAATGGGTTAGCAGGAAGCATAGCAAGTATAAAACAGGCGATGTGGAGTAATCCCTTGCCTAGCGTGATGTCTTTGCTGTGTGTGTGCATCCCCAGGTTGGTGCTGGTCTCTCTGGCATCTCTGAAGCAGGTTTTTCTCCCTGCAGTCCGTGCTGGCTGCAACTTGGCTGGCAGACAGGCACAGCAGAGGAGAAGCCGGTTCCTTATCGTGCCCAGCTTCTTGTGGGAGTGGAGCTGTGCAAAGCCAGCAAGGGAACTTACATAAAAGTTCTTGGCTGCTCACATCGGCGTAGCCTCATATTTTATGTTGCATAACTCCGCTCACTAGGGCTACCAAGAAAAGGCAAAGCAGACCATGCCAGGAGCTTTTCATGGATCTCTTCTGAATTGTGTGATGGGCAGTACTGCTCTTGTGGTCTCATGTCATCTCCGTTAAGCTCTTTGTCTCAACATCGGTGGGCTTTTTACTTTGTTAGGGTGGCTCCTAAATCAGTGGCCATGTTTGAAGGCCTGGGACGATGGGGAACACTGTTTGCATTTCTCTGTTCTCTTCCTTATAAATCATTTGACCTTCAAGCACTCTTGCTTCCTTTGGAGTCAGATGGCAGATGCTAGGACAACTGCCCAGTTTGTAGAAGTACTTACAAGTCATTTTCCAGTCACTTAATGGCTGGGAGTCCCAAAGCCTCCCTTGTCCCTCACTCCGAGTCCCATGCCCACGTTTCCATCCTGCTCCTTTTGGCCTCCCTTGTTCCAGCTGAACCTATTTTTGTCAGACCTGCAGCTTCCCTCTGCCTCCTTCTGCAGTGCAAGCACTGCCATCCTTACACAGATCCAGAGAGTGCAGCGCGGGGGGAGGAAATGTATGCGAAATTCTGCAAAATGTCAAGTTTTCCATCAGTAACCAGCGGGGTCGTCTTTTTTTTTTTTTTTTTTTTTTTGCTTTGGCTGCAGAGATGAGCTATATATGCAGTAAAAAAATGTTGTCCAGCCTGTGTTGATATAAGCAGGGGTCTTGCTTAAATCTCTTTAATTGGCAGCTCCGTGGGGAAAGCACTGCATGTGCCCTGGACCGTTCAAGGCACGCAGGGCACTTAGTGAGTACCCAGCAGAGCAAAACTTCCAAAGAGACTGATGAAAGAGGGCCACCTTATTGCAGACACTGGCTCCCCTTTCATTATATCCACTCTTGTTCTCCTCTGTCCTACATTTCGCATTATTTGAAAATTGATGTTCAGCTGCAAAGAATCTCTTGTGCTGCCTCTCTGCTTTTTCTCTCTGCCCCCTGGGTTTCCAAGCTAAATACCTGCTCTATTTGCATTTAAAAGAGATCAGTTGCATTACTGTTAGTCACTGTATTATTTGACCAGCGCTATCACTTCGCCTGTTAAATTCAACATATTTTGGCATATGGGATGTCTTTACTGGGTGATGGGTAAGGACATCAACTTCATTTGCATATCAGATATTTTTCTTCTCTAGCTGGATTACAGTTAAGTGCAAATCTGTCTTTCACCACATGACATGATCACATCAGAAGCGGGAGCTGTGGAAGCGATGGTACATTATCTAGTGAGTGGGTTCCGTTACACGCGGGGTGTGTTGGAAGTACTGCTTACTCAGAAGCAGGCTGGCACCGGAATCATTAAAATGGCTGTAAAAGGCTCATTTGCCTTCTAGATTTTGGGGTAGTTTGGGGGATGCCCAGCAAAGATCAGGCGGTCTGTCCTGCTGCCTGCAGTCTTGTGGACAGCGGTGCCTTAAGCCCATTTTGCAGAGGTGTGCCCTGTCCCTAAGGCCAGGAGGGTGAGCAGCAGCTCCCTGCGGTACCCACACCGGGTAAGAGGCTTTTCTCGAGGCTGTGGGTGCCACTGTGCGTGTAGCACCCTAGGGAGTACCCCAAAGCAAACCCCATCCCAGCATCTCCTCCTCATCCATACTGCAGGATCGCTCCATCGGCAGGGCTTGGTCATAATTGTTTTGGTCCTGGTGTGACCTGGTGGCGTGGAAAGGGCTGAACCTAGAGGGCTGAGGAGATGCTGGTTATTCGAGATGTTTTGAGAAGGAAATGGACTCCAGGACCTGAGACGATCTCTGCACTGCATTGCTGCGATAAGATGCAAATTGCTCTGTGGTGTGCAGGAGCTGCCGGCAGCTGGGCCATGCATTTGGGGCTGTTTGACAGGATTTTACTTCCAGTTTTTCTCTTTTTCCCAAACATGCAAGCCTCCTTCCTGGAATTTATTTTAAATCAAGACACTATGTAGCCTTTAACTATTATGCAGGGGTCACGTCTTCTCCATCTTTTTTCTTTTTTAAGTTAGCCAGGCCCAGGAGAAGGTCGATGAGGAAGTCAGATGGTTCTCACTTGTTACTATTGTTTTTGTTTCATATGCTTCCGTTCTGCTAGAGGTCACCTTCTCACAAATAATACAATTGCCTAGCATGAAAATAATAATAACGGCTTTCGATGGGGTGTTTTTCTATGTAAAGTAAAAAAGTGGGGAATGTGTTGCAAATAGATGAGGCCTTAACTTGCCTTAAATGTTGCATTCCATCAAGATTTACCAATTACTAAGTTTGCAGTTAAGCTTTTTGAAGTGGCCCGTACTGAGAGGTGCAAGGCTGTTGCCTGGTAAAGGCAGCCTTTGCTTTGCGGGTATGTGTGGTTTCCTGAGAAGCGAGAATTTTACATACTGGTCCTCCTACCTTAATTGCTAGCTCTTGGGAACCAGTGTGGTTTCTCCTGCTTTTGCTGATATTTGCATGCAGTCCTGTTTTAGTGCAACATTATGATGACAACTATCCCCACTGAATTAGGAGACAGCTTTGGTGCCCGCGTTTTCTGCGGATGCATATGGCATTTAGTCTGCATAAGGTGGCTTTTTAAACATGCTGAGGGGTGTATTCAGTTGCTCTGGCAGCATAGCTTTTCTTCTTTCGGTATTTGAGAACATAATTTCAGTGAAAGTATGTTTCTGAGTGTATGCTCGTCTTGAGGCTTGGAACGAAAGCCTTCTGCTGAAAAGACTGTAATTCTTTTCCCCCCGAAAAGAGACATGTTGCTAACTTCTTCACTTCCATTTCCAGCTGTCCCGTTTCCTCCCACGCAGCGGCTCACTCTGAAGGAGGTGTTTGAGGATGGGAAGCCTAGGCTTGACGTCTTGAAGAGCCACTTGGTAAAGGAAGGGCGCCTGGAAGAGGATGCGGCGCTGAAGATCATCAACGATGGGGCTGCCATCCTTAGGCACGAGAAGACCATGATTGAAGTGGAGGCTCCGATCACAGGTCAGAGAGCTTTCTGTGACTGGAGTCCTAAATAAGGCCATCTAGGAAGCACAGGCTGCTCAAAGGAGCAGGGTTTTTTCTGTGCTCCTTCCATCAACAAGGTTTTTTAAATTGCCTGAACTCTCAGAAGAGAGGATTTTGCTGGTGTAGATCGAGTACATCTTTGCAGAAGCTGGATGTAAAGCAGGGGTGGCTTGGGTCAGAGCATAGCCATGCTATGCTCCTTGTTACTGTCATGACCTTTCCTTTCTTGGCATGTAATTCTGTCCCTCTTTTGTGCTGTTCTTCCTCCCCTAGTGTGCGGTGACATTCATGGGCAGTTTTTTGACCTGATGAAGTTGTTTGAAGTTGGAGGATCACCCAATAACACCCGCTACCTCTTCCTGGGAGACTACGTGGACAGAGGCTACTTCAGTATAGAGGTGACAAATAAAGTTGAGCTTGGGGGTGCTTGTACTAAACGAACCGAAAGTGTTGGAACTGAACTAGCAAATACAGACCTCTCTTATGCTGGATTTTATGCTCTAGTCTAGTTTTGCATGCAAGGAAGAACATGTTTTAGGTAACTTACGGTATGGGTTTTGGCAGAAAAGTGATGGCCAAATGTCATGATTTTGAATTGGATCCTCACCCAGTGACAGAGTTAAACAGCAGCAGTGGGGTTAATGACTAAATTCTGGCTTCTGAACTCAAGTTTTAATATCGCTTGTAGCTGTCAGTCAGGGGAACAAGAGAGAGAGTTGATTGTATGTTGCAGGCAACAGGATCCTACCAGGCAGTGGGAAGCAAATGTTTAAAAACTTGCAGTATTCAGCTTAGCAGGGAAAAGAAAGCGCTACACTACTGAGTCACTGCTTCCCCACCATCTCCCTGAAAGCATCAACCTTGCAATGCCAGAGATGGGGTCAGGAGAAAGGAGCAATAAATCACCTACTCTGTTGTACATCTCGCTGTGACCCACGAGCTTAGTGCTGAGGCATTTAATTGTGTATCTAGCCATGCTGTGCCCATGTGACAATCTGCCTTGTCACAGTAACACTGTCACCTTACATACATCAGCCGAACATCTGGCATCATGTTAGGATTTTGCAGCTCTGTGGGATGCCACCAACCAAGTATTGGGTAACACTGCGAGTTGTTGGTCTTAAAGGGCAAAGTAATCGATGGCTGCTGCTGACTCACTGAAGACCTGTGAGAGACAGAGCAGGCAGGATGGGAGAGCTATTAGCAAATGCCACAAACCCCAAGGGATTGCAGCCTTCTGGTTTCACAGGAAGAGCCAAATGGAAAAGGAGTGCTTATTCCAGTTGGAGGCAACATAACAGGGGGTGTTTGGGAAAACGGGGGCATGAAAGGTGGCAAAACTGGCCTGGAATAACAGAGTAAGTGGTTTCTCTTCAAAGAGGGAGGGTGCATATCAGTGCAGGAATAGCTGAGCTGTTGGGTCTGCAGAGGAATCTTTCTCAGTTAAATTTTGGGGAGGAATTCTCATGGACAGTGATGAAAGCAGTTAATACAAGCACTTCTTGGAAGGATTCTGCAGAGGATTTAGGAGGGTACTGCCGACAGCTTGTGCTTTAGTAGCGTTCTGGCTTACTTCCAGCCTTGCGCTTCGTGTGTTCCTAAATACTGATGGTGAGCCAAGGTGTGACGATGAGCAGTTTCCGGGGTAGCGGGGATGGATGCTCGGAAGGTGGGGTTGTGGCTGTTGGGATGTCTGGTGGTGCTGGCGGGAGGAGCCCCGTAACCCCTGGGGAGGAAGGGGAACAACGAGTATCTGACCGCTTGTTTAAATGGCTTGGCTTGCGCAAATTGGGTTTGCAGTTTAAGTGTATTTACCTGGAAAAGAGATTATATGATAGCACAGTAACTCTTTCTGAAATAAGGTGTGGATTTTTTTGGTGTTAACCAATAAACCTTCAAATAAGAGTTGTCGTACCCTGTGTCTATGCGTAAATTTTACAGATCCTGGGTGGAGGAGTGCTTCTCCCACTCTTAGCTCTTACCCTGCGATTGATCTGACACAGGGATTTTACTCACACATCTGCAGAAGTGAGTGCTGGAGTTGGGGATCGGTGCCCTAGTCTTTCCAAACTGTGATAGTATGGAAGAATTCCAGGGGGGTGGATGATGAGTCCACCTTGGAGAACAGAGGTGGTGGGAAGAGGCTTTTTACTTTTTTGAGGAAGAAGGTCTGAAAATTATAGGTAAACCTCATCAGGTCACTGTTGTGGCCTGCCACTCCAACCCAGGGCCTGTGCAAGGCAGCCTGGTGTTTTCAGACTGGAAAGCCTTGGAGCAATTGGTCTTCATAAGGTCTAAGGACAAAGTTCTTCATGCTGCTCTTGACCCTCCTCCTTCTTTCACCCCATGTCTGCAGAGGGAAAGCCACCGAGCACTCCATTACCCCACAGAGCTAGCATTGATCTTTCACGAATCAGGGTGGGCTTTGATTAGTACATGCGGGGGCTGATCCAAATGTCACTGATAAAGCAGAATCTAGAAGGCTTGATTCCCTTGTTCCTATTGATGTGTGCCTCTTCTTTCCACCTACTGCAAAGTGCAGCCGATGTGTTTTAAGAGATTCCCACCTGGGTGTGCAGCAACTGATTTCTATGGTGAAACAACAGGAGGTTTGCTGCTGGCATGGAGGATCACTAGAAGTAAAGAGTTAACAATGCCGAATGGGTGTCTTTGCGTTACATTTTTTTTAAAGACTTCTATAAAATGCAAAGCTGTAGCAGCTGTCCTCTAAAGTGCAGAGATGGCTGATCTGTGAATGTTTTGGGTTTGGGGTTTTGATCACTTTATCCCAGAGGCTCAGGTGATGGAAAGGCATCCAGGTTTCCCTGGGCTTTCACCACTGGGAAGGTGGAGAGCCAGCATCATCAGGCTTTCATGAGTCACCACACAAACTTGTGCATCCATGTGCTGGGTGGGGATATGAATCCAGTGCCTGCCCAGAGCAGCTGATAATCATGACCTTTTAACTGAATGAAATAGGAGGTAATTGTATAATTGCATCCTGATGCAGGCAATCAGGAAACAAGATGCAAAACTGAGGGCCAAGGAGGTGTTAAGGCAAAGCAAACCATGTTGCTTATTAACAGCCCAAATAACCCTTGCAAGCTTTCCCCATTGCTGTGAGTATTTGGTTGTCAAGGTAAAAGGAGCAGTGTGTGGCTCGGGCAAAACCTTTAAAAGCCTCTGTTCATCAGCTCAGCTGGATGTCTTCAACAAATTATTTCTGGGCCTCTGGTTTAGGGAAATTCTCATTTTAAAAGGTTCATTCCCAGTAAGTATAATGAGGCCATGAAGTGTGGTTTGGTCGTTGTTTTTGTTTTTTTTTTTAAAGAAAAGAGTTGTGGGGGGAGAGGGGAGGGAAGCAGCCGTGTGAAAGCTGTGGCGGCTGATGTCTAGTGGAAGAGGACTCTGCAAAGTGTTTGCTTTCAGACTGTGCCACAAAGCCCACTGCGACAGCGAGACTAACTGGCCATGGACTCAAGCGTTGTAGTGAAGGGGCTGACAGGCAGCATGGAAATCGGGCTGAACACCTCCATTTGGAGATGCTGATGAGACAGCATCCTGATGAAATATTCTCTCATCAGTCTGCAAGTGGGAAAGATGCTTCCTTCAGTGTTTTAAGCTTTTAGTTACATCTCCTAGCCCTTACACAAGAGAGGACTGTGCTGTGTTAGTCAACGAGGGACATCCTTGTCCATGAAGCCAGAACTGCTGGAATACAATGAGTAGAATTGTTTTATTAAATTATAAAATGAAACAATTATGACCAAAAATAGAATATATGGAAAGAGGAGATTTATCCGTAAAAATGGCGTGGTAATGGCATACACCTTTGCCAGGCTAGTTTTTTCAAATCCAGTTACAATGGGACACATGATTGCTGTCTAATTACAGAATTGTATGTATAGTAATATTGTCAGGATTGAATGCACTGTTTTACCCAGAATAATATTAAAGAGATCCAATCAATGTTATAAGGCATGAGCAAAGGTAGATTTGTGGGCCAAACGTGGGACCGGGATGCAGGAGTTTTGCTGTGCTGTTTCGTCTGTGCCTACTCTGGGAAGAGCTGGCAGGCTCGATGTTTATAACTTTCTTGTAAATGCCGGGTTTTGTAAATGGTATGAGAGATTACGGTGTGGCTTGTTGCGGGCAGGTTTGGCAGCAGCCCCTCTTGCATTTGTGGGGGGTTGCAGGTAGCAATTCTTCCTGCAGTTCCCCCACCGTGACCTGCTGAGCTTTCCCCTTGTGAGTGAAAGGGGGGGAATCAAATGGGGGCATGGGCTCAAATGCCTGGCTTTGGACTTCACACCGCTAGGCAGAATAAGGAGAGAAGTAGATTATTTAAGCCAAGTAAGCCATAATTGTCTCGAGTTGCTACTAGGCTATTATAAACATGCAGTAATCAATTCCTGGGCACAGTGCCTTGAAAGTCTGGGAAAGGGATCCGTACAAAACACCAGGAAGCATCTGAGGCATGTGAGTGTAGAAACCTCCCTTGTTTCTCATTCCAGCCCCTCCGGAGCTCACGAGGACTGGTGAATGTCCTTTACTCATCATTCCCCGACTAGTACCTGGCAGCCCCCACGTCCTTGTGAAATAGCTGCAAACCACGGGGAACTGCAGCAATACCAGAGATGTTTGCTCTTGACGTCTGTGGTTTGCTTGCCGTGTGTCCAGGAAGAATTATGGTGCCAAGTGACTCTATTCACTTCCATTTAACTTTAAAACACTTCAAATATGTTTTTTAAATATCTCTTATGCAATTTTTTGACCTTCTATACATCCCAAATCTTTATCTTTATTGATGGTGTGTCTCTACTTTCTTGCTTTCTTTGAACCAGTGATGCCAGGGCTGGTTGCTTTCTCCAGTCCTTAGCAGGTCACTTGGTTCATTTATAGTGACTTTCACTTTTCAGTTCTCATGCTAACCCAGAAAAGTGACATTTAGGGTGCAAACGCAGGAGGTTAAAGCTTTAAATCACAGAATAATTATAAATGGTTTTGTTGGAAACATTCCTCCTGTTAACAGATGCAATGAAACATTATTTCTGCTAGCCTTAACCACAGCTTAAATTACCTGCCACTGGCCTTGTTTCTGTTCAGTTTTAAAATTCAGAATTTGCTATCCAGTCTTTTTTCTGGGGGGTTGAATTCAGAGTTAGACGGAGATGGGTGCTTTACAGCTCCCTAGGGTTTTAGGGATCCCTGCGTGTAGCTGGAATGACTAATGCAGAGCTTACCTTGCAGGTTCAGTGCTTAAATGCCATGATATCTAAGGTGTCTGTCCTGGAAACTAACTTCAAACTGGTTTATTTTGGTTCTGGAGGTTGTTTCCGTGACACGGCAGCTGGTTCCCGGAGATCTGTGCACCAGATCAGCAATGTTTTTAAGTGTAAAACTGTTGACAGACTTCATGGTTCACGTTCTCAAAGTGTGTGCCGTTTCTGTAACATGTCAGCCTAAAGGGTAAGCTCTTATTAGAGACTTTAATCCAGATCTTCAAGCTTGCTGTCATTATGGGTTGTCCTTCCAGCACTCAAAATCAACAAGGGAAATGTGATAACATTTCCCCATGCTAGATACCAGCTGATTTAGCTGTCAGCTTGACAATGTATAGCACAGAAGTGTAAGCACACTTGCTTTCCAGCCCTTCCCTTCTTCATGTAGGCTTTTTGGAAAGCCACCATGAAATATTTCTGGGTCTCTGGTAAAAATGATTGTGTTTCAGTTTGACTTTGGTCTGCACCTCATCAAAGATGATCTTTTTACAGGTGTTGCTGCTCAGATAGGGGATGTGGAGAGCCCTTTTCAAAGCCAGAAGGCTTTACTAAGCTTGTTTTTGGCTAGGCTTTTCCTGTTTTGAACTTGAACTTCACATGACTGTAGCGTAAGCAGAAAGACGGCGGGGGGGGAAGTCAGTGGGGAAGATCAAGTTTAATTTTTCTAATGTTTAATGCACTTGATAAAATGTCTAGCAAGATGGCTGGCTGCTATACTTGATGGTCTCTGGTTTCAATTGCAGTGGGACATCTGGAGCACACATCTCGCTGCGCAGCTGGTTTTGCTTTGCTGCTCTGAAATGGGTGCTTTTTGCTTTGGTTTCTGCTGGAAGGAAAAGCTGCCCCCACCCAGCCCAGAGATGGTTTCAGTTGAATGCGATCTCATTTGTCACTTCTCCAACTCAGGCCTAATATAGAGAAATGCTCAGTGTGGCTTTCCCCCACTGGTGAAGTTGGCCAAGATAAGATCTACTGCCGATTATGGAGCTGGGTTTCTATCAGGGTTCCACTTTGAATTCAGCTTGTTGGGTGTCTTCCCAGAAACACTTAGTGAAGTCTACGGATGATTAGTGCCCTATAAAAGGTTTTTATTACATGCCATCTCCTCCTTCCCTTTCTTGCAGTGCGTGCTGTATTTATGGAGTTTAAAGATAAATCATCCCAAAACATTGTTCCTCCTTCGAGGGAACCATGAGTGCAGGCACCTCACAGAATACTTCACCTTTAAGCAGGAATGTAAGTATCAGCAGTGTAAGGAGGATTTAAATATATTAACATGTTGTGACCAGGTGTGGGTCTTAATTTTTGTGCCTGCTATGAGTAGTATTAGTTAGCTCTGGTTGCAGCTGTAAAAACTGTCATCTTTTTTTTTTCCTGCATACATAGCTCTTCTCCTGTTCCAGCTCCTGCAAAAAAACCCAACAATAAAACAAGCAAAACCCCCCCCAAACCAAAATATATAAGTCCTGTAAAGTACTGAGTGCATGTTGATGTGGCCTTCTGGTTACAAAGAATGAGCGTGGATGGAAGAAATGTGAACACATCTTCCCTGTCTCGCTGATGAGCCAGTTGCACGCACCCCCCCTCCCTGACTTTCAGGCCCAGCAACATATAATTACTGCCAAATGACTTTCAGCTCCAGATTGTGCAGCTGGGATCAGTGATTACAACTGGAAGCAAATAAAGGATTTGTTCCTCAGTGTTTGCACTAGAGAGAATCATTACCTTTAAGATCATTTTAGTTGAGTTAAAGATACTTTCGTGCAACATTTACATATTTTTAAAACAATGATGATGAAAGGTCAGGGAATGACCTCTCTCCCCAGAGGATGACAGTCATTCCTCCAAGCAATAAAAAAGGTATACACCAGCAACATGCAGCTCTCTATTAGGAAATAGTTGCTCAAGGACCCAAGCTCAAGGAATAGTTACAGGCAAGGCACAAGTCCAATCTTTAGCCCTTCAGCTCTGGATGCTACTGGACAGGGTAAGTCTGATAGGTACTGAGATGATGACATCTGTTTACTCCGAAATGAGTTGGAAAACACCAGCCAGCGCTCTGCTGGATACTGTAGTCATCAGATGGTGGTAGATGAGCTCCTGTTGAGCTGGGCTCAATTTGAACCAGAGAGCCAGAGGTGATGGGTTTTTTCCCCCCTTTGGAAAACAGGAGATACTGCCTTTCCACTTCCTGTATCATAGCGTGCAACTGAAAAAAACTGTTAGTATCTCTGAAATAAAGCTGGAGGAAACGTAAACTTTCCATTAATGCACTTTTTTTGCTTTAGGCAGAGACATGCTTTATAGCAATAATGGGGCTTTCTTGAAGATCTGGCTCTGTTAACATACTGCTGCCCTGCGAAGGGCTGCAGATGCAAGAAAACCCGCTTGACGTGTGGTGATCTCTGCTTCTGCTCTCTGTTCTAATGGGAAGTGTTGAGAGATATTTCTGAACGAACTTGGAGGCTTGCTGTAAAAGCTAAGCTGCTTTCAGAAAGGCCATGGTATCTCTGTTCAATGTATCGAAACATCCTCTTCACCTCTGTTAAGGTGAGGCATCCAGCGGAGATTGTGATCACTTGCAGTCCCGAAAGATCCTGCGTGAAGATTCATTTAACTGCAGGCATCTTGGTCAAATTCTGATTCAAAGCTCTCATGTCCAGCTGAAAAGGCAATTCCTATCTTAAATGATTGTGTAATACTGCTGTGCCAAATTAAACAGCTGCTGCATTTTCCAGTGTGTAATCTGCCTAGCAGCTGAGGCTGGTAAGACTCTTGGAGTCTGGAGGTACAGTATGAATGTTGGAAAGTGACAGGATGGTTTTATTAGTATCCCAAGTTTTCTATTAGTGGCAAGCACCTAGCCTCTTTTCTCTGTTAATCTTGGTGCAGGTGTTCTAGAAAATAGCTTGAAAGGAGATTAATATTCTTGACCGTGTCCAGATTACTGTGAAGCCTTTTTATCTTCATGTCCAACAAGCATTTTCTAAGTCAGCATTTTCACTAATACACGGGTGCAAAGTTCAACTTGATGAGCCATAGAGATAGAGTTTTTATATCACCTTAGGAGTTAGGTTCCTTGAACTTACTTATCAGCACTTTGGCTGATCAAACCTTTGCTTAATGCTTATATCATCATGTAGGTTTGGATGGATGAATGACTCCCCTTTAAGAAAAAAAAAGAAAGATTTAAAAAAAACAAACATCAACCCTCTGCTTTCAGCCTGAGCAGTCTTTGTTGTGTAAATGAGTAAATGAATTAAATTCTTCCCTCTCTTCCTCCCCCTGTCCCCCAACTTTCCAGGTCGAATCAAGTATTCGGAGCGAGTGTATGATGCGTGTATGGATACATTTGACTGTCTTCCTCTTGCTGCCCTCTTAAACCAGCAATTTCTGTGTGTTCATGGAGGACTGTCTCCAGAAATCACATGTCTAGATGACATTAGGAAAGTAAGTAATCTCCATGGTCCTTTCACATAGCTTACAATTAATAGTGTGGTTAATGGCTTGCTTGATTCCTGCATGGAGTTCCAGGTCAAGGCTCCTGTGCTGTGCAAGTCCACGCCATAGGTGTGTGTACATGCTGCAGCTTACACCAGCGTTGTCCTGATTTTGTGTACGTTTTTCAGTTAGACAGGTTTAAGGAGCCTCCAGCCTTTGGTCCAATGTGTGACCTACTCTGGTCCGATCCATCAGAGGATTACGGCAATGAGAAAACGCTGGAGCACTTTTCCCACAACACTGTTCGAGGCTGCTCCTATTTCTACAGGTAAGTGGTGTTTTAGAGGGCTCTGATGGACCGCAGCTTTTTGTCTCCCCTTAAACTAAGGTGTATAGGGAGATAAATTGCTACTCAGATCACTCTGTGGGACTTTACAGTGTACGCGGCTCTGGAATAGTCTTCAGTTGGCTCTTATGCACAAAATCGTGTTTGTTTTCTCCTCCTATAATGTTGAGCTCTCTTTGGCTATGTTGTTCTGTGAAATTGTGGTATCGGACAGCAGACATGCTTCTTTTAGCTGGCAAGGTGCCTTTTGAGTGGTTTTCAGGCATTGGACACTACCAGGAGCTCTAGGAAATAATCTTTTCCTGTCTAAAAGAGAAGCATTTGTGCTGACAGACCACTTGTAGCCCAGCTGATGGGGAGGATTTGGCACCAGGGATCTGTTTAACAGAATGCTTTGCAATTAATTTTTGAATGATGTAATAAATACTGGCCTTGTTTGGGGATGCTGGACACAAACCGAATGGATGCTGCAAGTGTCTGGTTCCTGAAACCAAGACCATGGGTGTTGTCTGGTCCCCTGTGCTACACACTAATTTGTACTTGCTTTTTGATTTCCAGTTATCCTGCAGTTTGTGAATTTTTGCAGAACAATAGTTTGTTATCCGTAATCCGAGCTCACGAAGCCCAGGATGCTGGGTAAGTGGTGCAGCCTGATAGCTGAGCAGGCTCTGTCTGTATCCGTGCTATCCTTAGCAAGACCGGTATGTTTAACACTTGACCTGTTTTTCAGGTACCGAATGTACAGGAAGAGCCAGACAACAGGCTTTCCGTCATTAATCACAATCTTCTCTGCACCAAATTACCTAGATGTCTATAACAACAAGGGTAAGGCTGGCAAGGCCAGGGCTCTTTGCTCTTTGGACGTCAGCACTGTCCTCACATGCTTAGGAAATCCCTCTCCATCTTCCCTTGCCTTGCCCACACTGCACTCTCCTCTAGTTGCATTCTTATGCATGAAATGAAAGAGCTTTATATGCTAAACTGATGGCAGCTGGGGAGCTGGAAGTGCCTGGGTTCTCTGACTCGGAGACTTAATGTATTACTGTGGCAATTAGCTGTCAAGTTATAAAGCCTAGAATAATGCTTTCATTTCCAGCCACATGACAACTGAGCTCTGTTGATAAATGCTGCCATAAAAGAGAAGCTGCTAGTATAGGCAAGCTTTTAACTTCCCTGTGCCCCTAAAACCATATGAGTATGATGGGGAACTTTCCTCAGCTGTGGGTTTTTTTTACCCCTCGCTTTGGATCTTGGCTCTGTGTTCATCACTTCTGATTTGCATAAATTTTAACATCTTTGTTAAATTGACCTTCACTATTACGATAAGCTTTAGTGAAACAACATAAGGGGTAAACTGAAAAAATACTGCTTAAGCCTTCTCATTTTGGAGAGCTGATAGTTTGATTCTGCATGAGTGCAACCTCCTGTTGATAATGAAGTTTCATTAGCGCAGGTACAACTCCCAGAAGCTGACAGTGCCTATGGACATGTGTTGTCTTTCCTTTTTCTCTCCTAGCTGCTGTACTGAAATATGAAAACAATGTCATGAACATCAGGCAGTTCAACTGTTCCCCTCATCCATACTGGCTTCCAAACTTCATGGATGTCTTCACATGGTCTTTGCCTTTTGTAGGTGAAAAGGGTAAGAGATATTTGGATATGTTATGAGTTGCCCAGTGACTGGTCATAGTACCCTGAGTGTTAGAAACCTGTCCCACAAGCTATTAAATGTGTTGGGAGAGCGTTGTAACTCATTAATACCAGATAGCACTGGAACGAAGTTCAAGGAGATCTGCATATTAAGCAGGTAAAGTTCTTGGGAAAATAATTGTTGATAGCTGTTTTAGGAAGCTTTTACCAATAAAATGATCCTTTCTTGCTATTTCTGCATTGCTAATGGAGCTGATCTTGGGTGGTGTAGCCGCACCTCAGAATTTGGAGACATTTCTCTTGCTCTGGGTTTGCAACAGAGAAATTAAAATCTCCTGTTGGCTTGTGGCCCACCAAAAAGGAAGCATTCACTTCAATTTAAAGGCTTATTTCATTCTGAAGGAGGTGAGGCAGCTTACAATATGACCAAGACTTTGCCTCAACTTTTTAGCAAAGGGTTTTTACATCTTCCGGTCAGTTTAAATTCCACACCAGTGTTGTATGTTTGGAGTATGACGTTAAGGTCTGAAGTGCCAAAGTTTTTTGACTTTGAGGAACCAAAGGTTGAATTCCCCCCCCAGATTTTACATACTTGGAGCCAGGTGGCCTGTTGTGCGGGTTGGGGTGGGGAGGTGGGACCTTCAGCAAGCCCAGGCTGTTCTGCATGAATGTTGGCACCCTGCTCCCCACGTCTGTTTCATCTGTGATGTGCTTGGACTGCATCCACCTCGTTGGCAGAAGGTGTAAAGTATGTCGTCTGCTCTGGGTACTGCTGTGAGGTACCAGCAGTATGCAGCTAAAAGTGTCTCTGGGCTTCCACTTCCCGAGTATAAATGACCTTGAAATCATTTGCTTGTCCAGCTTGTCCTCCAGATACCTCTGTCTGCCAAGTGTGTGCACCAGGCCTCTCTAATCTTCCTGTCTGTACTTCTTACAGTCACAGAAATGCTCGTTAACATCCTCAACATATGCTCCGATGATGAGTTGATTTCAGATGGTGATGAGACATTGGAAGGTAAAAAAACGTTGTTACGACCAAGCTGGTAACTGTGGAGGGGGTGAAGGTGGGGAAGGTATATGATGCTAGCTCGAGAGTGATCAGCACTTGATTTATAGCTGGATGCCCAGCCAGGGTCTCCCGTTCCTTTTTGGCCAACCCTTGTGCAGTTCTGGGTAGGAAACATTTTTTTTTCCTTTGCTATTCAGTCACAGAGAAATTAAATTACATTCACTGCGACAGACGCTTCTTGCCAGCTACTCTGGAGAATGGTTTCCTGCTCCTTACAGAGACTGCTTCCCAAGTGGTTATTTTTTTCCCCCAATCCAAAATTTTCTGCACCAAAATATCTACCCAATCTTCTCATCTGTTGCAGTGAACTCCTCTGTAAAGTGGCTTCTTGTGTCACCCCAAATAAAGTAGAATGTAGTTCTTGGGCCTGGTTTTAAGCTATGCATGAAAGGGACAAAACAGTTGCTGAGCTGATCTGCAGTTTTTATATTGGGGGGGTTGCTTGAGAGCAATGTGGTGACCTAGGGGAAGCTCAGGCGCAGACGTGGGGCCTGCAGCAAGAAGAGGGGCCATGAGCATGCATGGGGGTGGGTCTGGGGGAGCTGCCTGTACAGATCCATGTAGAGTAGAGGACACTGAGTTCCTCAGAGAAGCAGAACACCATTGTGGTACAACAAGGTGCCGCTGCTTCGGTCAACAGGTTGAGACTTTAACCCGCTTCTCCCATTGCATTTCGTTTTTGTTTTTTTTCTTTCTCCCTCCCATGAAAATTAAATTTGTTTCTTCTATCTCTGTCTTCATCTACTTGTTTCTTGGTGTCTCCTCTCCCTGAAGATCACTACATTTCAAGCTATCAGAAAGGTACCCAGCTAGAATTTGCTACAAGCTTAATTTTCACTGCCTGTGCCACCAGATTCCTTGGAGTGGATTTGAATAGCTGACTAGTTGGGCAGTCTCTTCATCCCCTTTCAGTTTTAACATAAGCGCCGTGTGTTTTTTAACCCTTCTGCGTTCCTCCAGGAACTTGAGAAACGGGGTCACGTTTCTATCTGACTTCTGAATGCAGCCACTTAGTGCATGGCTGAGCCATCGGTGCATGTTAGACCTCCGGTTTGGCTTGTACTGTCCTAATGTGTAGTTGGGCCATGTGAGGAATCTCAGCTGAGAGGAGATGTATTTGTTACCTCTTTTACTTTGATTTTTGTTTGTTTTCAGTTACCCTCCATGCTTTTCTCTCATGTTTGGTCTGTATAGCGGAAGGGGAGTTCACATATCTCACTTTGTGTTTGTGTGGGGTCAAAGCAGAGTTGCAAGGCTCCGGCCAGCCGTTCACTGTGCGCGTTGGATGCCAAAGCTGATGCTTGCGTGACACTCCTCCCCGCGGCGAGCACAGCCCAGTGTTCTGCAGTGTTCATCAGCAGTCAGATTCGTCAGTGTTCTGCCTTGCAAAACTGTGTCTACATGGCTGAGTCATTTGTGTTACATCCTGTGTAGTGTGATCAAACCCGGTGAGCTTCGAACAAGACCTACCCGATCTGTTTCCTTTGGTGGTTCTACTCTCTTTAGATCTTTAAGTCTGTGTGTCATCTCGTTGGTGTTGCCCTTCTCGCTGCCATCCTGACCGCCATTCTCTCAGCACTGTTCTCTCAAGAGCGTAGCTGTGAATCTGTAAACCATGATTTCTTTTCCTGGAGTAAGGCAGGTGCTTCATATTGACATTACCTGTGCCTGGAAAGCAGGAATCCTTAAACATGCTGGTGTTTGTTTTATCTCTCCCTAAGGTGGGACAACAGTCCGTAAAGAGATCATCAGGAATAAGATTAGAGCCATTGGGAAGATGGCACGTGTCTTCTCAGTCCTTCGGTAAGGAAGCAGCATGTGATTTGGGGTCTCAGTTTCGTTTGGGGTCTGGGTAACGGGGGACGTTGGTCAGGGTGCACCAGGTGGGCAGAGTCCTGTTGGCGTAAAATCTTAGGAGACTCTTGCCTCAGAGCAGATGGCAAAGGCTTGAGGTGGTGTTTTCTGCATGCCTGGTGGTCTGACTCTCTCAGAAACCTTCGTCTCAATCACTGGCACCTTTGCCAACAGAAATGCTGCTGATGAGGTACATTTAGCCCTTTCAGGATGCATTTGCTGTGCCACAGCTCGTGTGCGTTGTGGCTGAGTAAGCAGAGGTCCTGTATTTACGAGGCAGCGTTGTGGTCAGTGCCCAGCAGATCAGACACACGCTGCCTGTGGGTCAGCACAGGGCAGACTCCAGTGTTCATGCCGCTCGCCACTAACAGTTTTGCGTGGACCTAAACGGCCATTACATTAATCTCTTGGTAACTGGTTGTATTGCCTCTTATTTGCAGAGAGGAGAGCGAGAGCGTGCTGACTCTCAAAGGCCTGACTCCCACAGGTACACTACCCCTGGGAGTGCTCTCAGGGGGGAGGCAGACCCTACAGACTGGTGAGTATGAATGATCCTCCTCTCTGCAACACTGTACCCCCTCTGCAGTTTTATACCTGGCCCTCAGCTACCCTGAAAACAACTCCATCAGTTCCCGTAGGCGTACTTCAGGGTGCTAGGGGACCTGAGAGATGGTTCAGGCCCACGGGGAGGAAGGATTCAGAAATAGGAAAAAGCAGAAATGTAGGTGGGAATGTGGAGAGCCTTCCAAGACGTCCCTGTATACCCTCGAGGAGGGGAACGCGAGGAGAAAAAAGACAACAAACAGCACCCCGCCTAAAGCATGTGTATTGCTTTATTGTATGTTTCTGCAACAATTTTTATCATTTATTTCCCTTCTAACGCTGCATGGTAAGCATCCTGTGCTTCATCTCTCTGCTGCTGTTGTGTGATAGTGTATATATGAATGTAATAATAAATGCGCCTGCTTGTTTGTTCTTTGTTAAACAAAACCCCTCCAGTTTTGACCCTATGAAATTGTAAATTCCAAACAGAGGAAGCTTAGATTTAGTTGAAGGAAGGAGATTCTTCCAGGCCTGTATGTTTCATATTAAGGCTTCTCTTGGCCCCCTGTTTTTGATAGGGTTTTGGAGGTTTCTTTTCTGTGCTTGCTGGCAAATACTTTGCTCCTTCCCTCAGCAGCTAACTGGTCTGTCTCTACTAGTGTGCTCAGAGCAGGACTGAGCTAGCAATCTGCGTGCTTTAAACTTGCAGGGCAGGGAGATTGGCTGATGGTCAGGGAATGAGTTATCATAGTAACATGTGTCCCCGGAGGGAATCCTGTAATCTAGTGTTTTAATCCTTTCCTGCCGCTAGCCTTTGAATGCTGGCATCTCACCAGCCTGCTTTCCCCTTCCTATCAGCACTGGGTAATTTCCTGCGGGCTCAGAAGAGGGCTTGTTCTGGGATTGCCTTGCCTTGATTAAATAGTTCACAAGTGAGAAACGTGTAAATATTGCTGCCCGCTCCTGGGGGTGGGGAGGATGCTGTATCACTCCCAAACTCATGGGTTTCTCTGCCCGCAGAGGAGTATGAATTTCTTTTTTTTATAGCAACCATAATGGTTTCTGTTGCCCCAGTTCTGCTGCAGGCATAGGAACAGAGCCTGAGTGGGAAGGCGGCTGTTACAGCTCGGCTCGAGCAGCCAGCTCGCTCGTGGTGCCGCAGCTTTGCCCCTATAGCTGACAGCACAGGGAGCGGGTAGTGCCGTGATGCTCTCCTGCACCTTCGCCTCTTTGGGGGGTTCCTCTGAGGGGCTACCAGGCAGCTCCCCGCAGTAAAGAAGCTGAGATTTGCACATCTCCCTGAGACAGGACAAACAAGCTGGACCTTTGCTGCTGCCTTACCTGACCCTGCCTGCCGTCTCCTCCCGTGGCTGCAGGCTTCCCACCCTTGCTGCTTCCAGCACTGCGTGCTCCCCTCAGCAGCACCCTGCTTTTTGTGCCCTTCTCATGCTCCTTTCCCCATCGTGCCTCCTTCTCTCACTCCTTCCCGTTTCACACGTCCCTTTGCACCGCACCGTCTGCTCGCAGCAGCCTCCTGGTGAATGTACAGGCGCTTCTTCAGCAGCTGTGCTGGGAGCCCGTCTGCTCAGCGGGAAGAGGAAGGGGCTGCCCCGCTTTTGGGGTGCCTCTGCACCCCAAAAGAGGAGAGACAGGGCTGCAGGTAGCAGTGGGGGGGGGGGCTTCCCTCCCTGAGCCTCCTGCCAGCCTTTCACAGCACAGCTTGGCAAAATGGGCTGAATAAAGTCACCGAATCTGGAGCAAAGATGTTCAGCCACAACTCTATTCTTCCTCCATGGCCTCTCAAGGACCACGTGGCCTCTGTATTGTGTCCAAAGCAAAAAAACTGTGGCGTTTTGAGGCTAAGAGCAGGGGATCTGTTTGAGGGAAGGGCCTCCTCCCAGATGTTGAGGCAGGGACTACCAAAACTTGGACAGCTGCTGCAGCAGATTTAGGAAGGGGGATGTTGCTCAGCTTTGTGGTGCCTTGTTGCTTGGTAACACTTTTAGGAGGTGGAGCTGAAGCCAAACTGGATTTGAAGTGTCAGCCTATTTTTTTGTTAGAATTCAAGGCATCAGGAGCGGAGCAGTCTGGTATCTGCTGCTGCCTGCCCTCCTCTAGAGAACGAACTGCCCCCTCTCTTTCCTACTGCTCCAAAATGTCATCATGCCCCTCAGGGTCACTTCCCTTACGTGTCTTTGGTGGTTGGGGCTTTGTTCTGGGGTGAATTACACGTAGTTTATCTTCTGAAGGTGGCCAGGGTGCCCTGGAGCCACCGAACTGGGAGCAGAGGGGGCTGCAAATGCAGGTGGAGACCCATGGCTTAGACCGAGACTATCCCTGTCCTTTCTGTGGGATGCCTGTGCACCCAAGCCCTCCAGTGCATGCAGCAGAAAGCCATCTCTGCTTCTCTGTTTCTTTCCATCAAATTTATCTGTGTGACGAGTCCAGCGAACGCGAGGAAAGGAGACTCCCCCGTGTCGGTGCTCAGCAGACACTAAACCCGAGGGAGTCCCCTTTCCGCCTTCCTCTCAAGCTCCTGTCACCTTTTTTTCCTCTTGCCAGTTGGTTTTGATTACGGTCGTCTCCACTGGGGCTGGGAGGCTGTGGGCTCTGCGTTCGCAGCGATGATGTTAGATCACTCACTGTCACTCTTTTTTTCTGTCTTCATTTTTGCATGCCACTGTTCTTCTGTATTGCAGCCACAGTAGAAGCGGTAGAGGCACGGGAAGGTATGGCTAGAATCCGGCGAGAGACTCAAATCATCTCTGTGTGTGCGTGCGCTAATTTTAAAGAGCTTTATCAGCCTTATGGAAGCTTTTTACTCTTGCATCACCAGAAGTGGGGGAGGATGGGCCCCTGCTGGGAAGCAAAAAATACACAGTGGGCTGGTTCAAGTTTATTTTAGCCTTAACTAGGCTATTGCTTAGTGCAATACCTTTATTCCAAGAGTGCCCTCTCTCCGGAGCCGTTTGTGCTCTGGTGTCTCAAGACCTTGGCGTTGGGGTCCTGCAATCTGATCTCGGATGCCTGGTGGCTGAGTTCATCCCCTGGGTAACTCAATCCAGTGAAGGCTGCCAGCAGGCTTGATCAAAATCAACTAGGAAATAGCAGATTGTGCGGCTCTGATGTAATTCTTGCCTTCCCTACCGGTGGGCCAAGGTGGTCCCAGCGTGGAAAAGCAGTTTTCTCCCTGTAGTTCGTGTAGAAATGACAGATTCATGAGGTTACTATCTGGGGAGGTTTTCTCCTCAATAGCTCCATTCAACTACTGATGAATGGGGCTGTACCTCTGTATAGAGAACTTTTTGATTACCAAGGGAAGTTTGTTTGTAAACCAGCCAGGTCCTTGTAAAAAGATTTGGCACAAAACCCTTTTTCTTAAATTATCTGTAATACAAAGAAGTTGAAACATTTGGTCGATATCATCATCGCAAGGATGATGTACTCAGCCTTGTAGTGATGAAACAGAGATATGCCTGCCCTTGGTGGGATTTCATCACTCGTGAGACTGCCTGTGTGTCTCCTGGTCATGCAAGAAATGTTTGCGTTTGTGATCTGAGGACTAGCTGTTTCCCTCTCCTGGTGTTGCAGTGTGTGGTTTGTGCTGGAGTTCAAGCCTTGTGGTGGTGTCTTTGTTGTGTTGGTTTGGGTTTGCCTTGTTTATTTTTTTAGTATCCTGTTTTTCAGCTTTGAAAGTTTCCTGAGATTTCACTGTTTGGGGACATTGAGCACTTGTCTGGTCTTCAAGTTCCTGCTACTAAACTGTATTAAAAGAGAAGCCGTTAGGGAGCAGAGGGAGTCGCTGCAGTCTGGATCTGCGCTGTGACTTTGCGCGGTTCAACTTCCCAGCTGCGCTGTGGTATCCACATGAGTTGGCAATGCCGAAAATCACCTACGGACCCGTCTCGTGGTTCCCGTAGCCAGACACGTGCTTTCTGTCACCCTGACTCTGTCCTGTACGTGTCTGGCGTGTGCTAAAGGGCTCCTATCCAGGGATCCGCGGCTCAGACTAACTCTTCTTTCTTGGCCCTTCTCTCTGCAGCCATTCGTGGATTTTCACCACAGCACAAGATCCGCAGCTTCGAAGAAGCCAGAGGGCTGGATCGCATTAACGAGCGCATGCCGCCACGCAAAGATTCAATGCACTCAGACGGGCCGGTGAACTTGGTAACCTCAACAAACTCTGCGGACAAGAATGGCACAGGGAAGAAAACCCAGTAACGGTCCGAGCACCCAGTCTGCACCACTAAAGGATCCAAAACTTAATGAATTTTATTTATTTATTATTGGGGTGGGGTGGGGGCAAGGGAGAAACCAACTTCACCTGGAGGCACGTTCATAATCCAGTTTGCATCCATTCTGTAAGAAAGGTGACCATTTTGTAATTTTTTTATTTATGTTCGATATATAAAAAGTCCATCTTTTTTTAATTTAGAAACCAATCTAACTGCTAGTGCATATATGAAGTGTTGTGCTGTACAGCTGACCTCTCCTCCACGAGAGGCAAACCTCTGTGGGGGGATTAAAAGAAACGAAAACAGTCCCAGGCAACTTGGGTCGTTGACTTTGGTACAAGTCTAAGTTAGCCTGTGCTTTCAAAAGCAGGTCCTTTCGTTGAAGATAGGGTTGGTTTGGTTTTTCTTTTCACAACTGTCTTCTTCCCAGAGTTTGCTGTTGTTTTCTTCAACTTCTTGCCTACCAGCAACTGCTGCTTTAGCAACCGATTCTGTGGAAGGCACGTTGCATGGTGCAACTGGCTGGGATCCATCCCTCTTCCAAGGTGACATCCAAATATTCAGGATTAGCTCTAAAGGACTCCAGTGTGTTATACCAATCACAGCACCTTTTCCTTCAGTAATTCAGTTTTATTCCGGTGGAGCCCCAAGCAAAAAAGTAACCTCTCCCTAAAAATGGGAAGGCAGGTAGGAGAAGTGCTGCCCCTTGTTGCAGCTCTTCCCGAAGCTTTGGCCATTTGGATTCGGTGCAGCCAGCTGTACTCCAGAGTTGGTCAGCTAGGGCTGCCACTGCAAGCAGAATTCCCTCTGGGAATCCCTCTGATTCAGAGCAGAGGAATTATCTCCATCCAGTCTCTAGTGATCAGCAGGTCTTTGGGAAATCTGCAGGGTCTGAATTTTAAAGGAAAAAGGGCGTGATTTGTAACCTGTGGATAGAAGGACACCCTGCTACCACCATCACATACTGCAGAGCCTGTGGCACACTCCTATGTGCCTGGCTCTCCAATCGGCCCTTGCTGATCAGTATTTGAGCGGTGGGTGTACGCGGTGGTCTCCCCTAAGCCAGCATTGCTTCCCAGTCATCCAGCATGTGTCTTTGGGGGGGGGGCTTTCACCTACTGCAGTTGACTTGGGCTTACCCTGCTGCCTGTTACCTTGTTAGCCAGTGGCTATTCCAGAGGACCTGTGGGCACGTCAGCCTTTCCCAGCAGCTAGAAAGGGGTTTGCTGGCTTGCGATAAAGATCTGGGGAAGGATGGGTGACAGTGCTGCTCGTTTCTGTAGAGATGTGGCTTGTCTGATGGCCAGCAGTGAGGTGGCTTTGCTAAAAAGCCCCTGGTTTTGGGAAGCTCGTCCCTCCCTTGGCTGCAGGGGAGGGAGGATGGTTTTATGGTAGGTTGGTAGGTAGAAGAACTGAATGGATCTGGCAGAAATTTTGGAAGAGTGTTTGTGCGGTGCTGGAGAGGGAGGGGGATGTCCCGGTGAAAGGAGGGTTTCCAGAGGACTCCCCCTTTGCAGCATCAAGGGTTTTGTAGCTTGGATCTGTTAAGCAGAGCCTCGTTCTTTCACTTAAACTTTGACCTGGAGTGAGTATTGCAAAAGGATTCTGTGAGATTCCCGTTTGGTCGCTTCCCTTCCCTGCATGTCACTTGAGCCACATCCTCTTCTGCCTTGATTGCACAGAGTCAAAGAAGCAGCAGCTTTCAGAAGCAAATCCCTTGCCAGCTTTCACTTCTTTTCCAACTTAACTCTCTATTGTGCTTTCTCCAAGGAAGGGCAGCAGGTGAGCGGGCTTAGCCTCTAATAAGGGATGTTTGCCAACCCCTTCTCTGGATCTTGCTGTCTTCTCTTTGTGCTCTGGCCCTAAGCTGCGATTCCAGCTACAGAGGGAAACAGCAACTTTGCAGGAAGCTTTCAAATTGTCTTATAATCATACGTCACTTAATTTCATGCCAGCTATTTAGGAAACCGTATCTGTGAACAGACCACTGGGTTTTCACAAGAGACTTTTGAGTCGCATGCCTCCACTTTTTATTTTTTTTCCTTTTTTACACGCCCACTGCTTTGCAAAAAGTGCGAGATGTTTTGAGCAAGCTTCTCTAACCCCATATGAGGCGTGGGGCCAATTGCCTTTGTCTGTGAGTATTTCTTCTGTTTTTTAACGGCATCCTTTCTGAAACACAGTGAGCCGATGTGTGGTATCTTCCTCTGAGAGCGCAAACCGTGCAAAGGTGCTGCCCGTGCATGTTTGGGCATGTTGTTCTGACCCAGGCTGGGATCTCACCCAAGCAGCAGTTTTAGTCGGGAGCTTTGGGATGGGTGCCGTGGGGGGATGCTCGTATCCCAAGCCTGGCAGCCCGTACGCGGGGGTTCAGCAGGGACCGTCCCTTTGCGGAGGGCGATTTGCTTTGCTGATGGTTTGTCCCCCAACCTTCTTCTCGTGCTCCAGCATCGCCAGGCCCCCCCCCCCCCCCCCCCCCCCAAAAC
>JANZLQ010000052.1:16511051-16522688 GCA_026212715.1 Elanus axillaris
CCTCCCCACCCCTCCCCAAAACCCTTTTGACCCTTGTGCTTTGCAGTTTGCTGTCCTTACAAAGCATGGGGGGCTGACAGCATTGCGAGGAGCTGGGACCCCCGCCCCGTCCCTGGAGCTGGGTGTTGCCAAAAACGTCCCTGCGGCTGGTGGGGCCACGGTTTTGCAGCATCCCATCCCAGGAGGGGCTGGTGCCTGTCGGGGAAGGTGACGCCGACCGACAGGGAGCCCTGCCCGGGATCCGTATGGCAGGCGGCACGTATGGATGCCATACTGCCAGGCGAAGCGCAGGCTCCCGTTGCTGTAGCAACGCTGGTGCTGGTCCCCCCTTCCCTTGACACAAGTTCCCGAGGGGGTGAGGAGCAGCAGCGATGGGGTGCGTGGGTGCTAATTACTCCCCTCGATTGACTTCATGCTCATCCGTGTAACCCTCTCCTTGCTGGCATCCCTGCCGAGCGCAGCCCCCGGCTGGCTGCAGGAGCTGCGGGGAAGGCAGAGCTTTCCCCTGCCCCAGCACCGAGCTGAGCAGCCCCATCTCTTCTTCACCAGCTTTTGGGGAAGAGGGGGATGAAGACCTCGGAGCAGAAGCCGGCAGCCGCTAGCGAGGTCCCTCGCTCATCCCGGCAGAGCGCCCTGGCCCGATTCCCCACCACGGCAAAACAAAAAAATGCCAGAAATACGCAGATTTTGCTTCCTTCCTCTTCCACCCCCTCTTGCAAAGCCAGCGCCTCGGAGCTATGCACGTCTCAAGACCCCTCATCTCAGAGCTCCTGCCTGTCCCCTTTCCCTCCCCGGCTGCCACCCGGAGTTTGGCAAACAGGACTCCGGGAACGTAAGCCAAGGAGCACGACTGGCCCCGGGGAAAGCCCAGCCGCCTCCTCCGCAGGCTGGCCTCGCAGCCTGGGTTTTTTTGCATGTTATAGCAAGGTGCATGTAACAAGGAGGGGAGTCAGCAATGGGTCGGGTGGTGGGTTGAGTTCAAGCTTTTCTTTTTTTTTTTTTTTTTTTTTTTTGCTTTTTGGGGGTTGGTTGTTTTTTTTTTTTTTTTTTGGCGTTGGGAGAACCTCTTGCTGCCCGTGCCAGCCCGGGAGTCTGTCATGGCACTCGGGCACAGACCTGACCTAGCTAGGTGTGGTGGCAGGGGTGCATGGAGGCCCACCGGCCTCTGCCAGGGAGGACCTGAAGCACCACGGGACACGTGCTGGGTGCAGCGATGGTGATTTTAGGGTTCTCGATGCTGAAGGATCATACGCCCGTTGCCTGGAGACTGCCTCCTTTTTATTTTTTTTTTTTGCTTTTTTTTTAGTTCTGTTTAAAGGAGAAAAAAAAATGGTGAAAATGTTATTTATTGGCAGAAATTATTTAATATAATTTCTTTTTTTTGTGAACAAGGAATGAATTTGTTAGAACTGTCTTAATGTAAATTGGAAGTCATCTTTAAGGAGAAAAAAAAAAAAAAGTTAAAAATTGACACAGTCACTTGGCTCCGCTATGGTTTATTTTGGGGTGCACTGGGGTGCCTGGCTCCCAGGGTGGAGGGCGTGTGAGGAGCCCCGTGGGTGCTGCCTGGCTTTCTGGAAGGAAGAGAGAAAGGTTTTAGGGTCTGTTTTACAACCACTGCCTTGCTCAGGGCCCCTCTCCAGGGCCAGGGCAGCGCCGAGACGGCGTCTCCCAACCTCCCCGGCACGTCGGCACTTGTGAAGTCGCTCCCGGGCGCTTTTGTTGGAGAGCTCTCCGCTCCCTCTCTTCGCCTCTCCATCCTTCCAGCCGCTGGCTGAGTCAATAACCCTCCTCCCGCTGCCTTCCTGGGTGCCAGGAGGAAGAGGAGGGTATTTGCCGCCTCTTGTTTCACCCTCCCCTGGCTCCTTCCTCGCCCTTTTTGCATGGTCTCCCTTCCACGCCGTGGGCTTGCAGGGCTTTGTCGAGCAGCCCTGGTGTTCACGCTGGCCACGATCCATCCTGCCGGGTTACAGCTTCGACACCGGCATGCTTCCCCCAGCTCCTGCCCGGGAATCCCCAACCTGTGCCCAGCACAGGGCCGAGCAGGCGGTGGCTCCGGCACAGTCCTGACGCTCCGGCATCGCCTGCTCCCTGCCTGGCTGGGGAACCAGGGTGAGGTGGCTCCGGCAGCAGTCCTGACGCTCCGGCATCGCCTGCTCCCTGCCTGGCTGGGGAACCAGGGTGAGGTGGCTCCGGCAGCAGTCCTGACGCTCCGGCATCGCCTGCTCCCTGCCTGGCTGAGGAACCGGGGTGACCTGGCTCCCAGCTGTGGCTGCCACATCTGGCTTCTCCTCTGCAGTACCTGCTGCCAGAGCTGCTTGGGTCAGCATCTCCCTGTCGAGTTGAGCTCACCACGTGCAATCCGTTTGCCATCTCCCGCTCCTTTCCGCCGCTCCCTAGGGCCCGGTGTGGCCGTCTTGTGACAGCCATCCCCAGTCCCCAGCTGCCGGAAAGGGCCAGGGTGCGACCGGGAAAGGGATGCTCTGGCTCTCCCACCCCTTTCCTGGGTGTTTCCATCAAACAGGGGGGAGCTGCCAACAACATGCCTTGCAACCCACCATCGCTGCCCAGCCCTGCGTTCCCCGACCCGCGGCATGGACAGGGCATGGCACCGGTCTCGGCAGTGAGGGGTTCCGGCAGCTGCTCCTGAGAGCCCGGACCAGGAGAGCATCTCTCGGCCTGGCCGCACGCTCCCGACTGGCATCGCCGCGCTGAGCAAACAGGAAACACTCGCCCTTTGTTAATCCCGTCCCAGGCTGCGTGTTAAATATTTATCTACGAGCGGAGGCTGGTGCTGGGAGCTGGGAGGCAGGGCAGGCGCTGGTGGCTGCTTGTCCGGCAAGGGGACGGTGCATGGGGCTGTGGAGGTGAGTCCGGAGGTGAGTCCAGTCCCTGCTTGGGCCGGACACACGGACGTGGACCCCCAGGGTGGGCTGCAGCGGTGTGGGGTGGCCGGGATCCAGCTGCCCACAGGAAGACATTGCCGGTGGGAGCTGTGACCTCCAGAGACGTCATTCAGCAGGCAGCGGGCTGGAGGGGACTGTCACCCCTTTGATGGGCAGGGATGGGGTCTGGGGTCCCCCTCGCAGGGTTTAACCCTTTCCCTGCGTCCCCGTGCCTGTGCCCCCGGCCCTGCTGTCCTCTCTGCCCTTGTCTCCCCAAGTTTCCTTGGCAGGACCAGCTCCTGTCCCCAACCTCCTTCCTCCGTGCCGTGTCTCCGGCTTGCACCGGCACACGAGAGGAGCCATCCCGGCTCTTGGATGGGAACTGCGTTCTCCAGGGCTGTGGCAGCGGGAAGCACACCCGCTCCTGTCCCCTTTGTCCCCTGGGTGCAGCACTGGGGCCAGGCAGGGCTCCTGCCATCGTCCCCTCCGTCCCCAGCACCGGCAGCTTTTGGCGAGGGACGGGTGCCTTGGTGGGGACCGAGGGATGGCCGGTGGTTGGCAGCAAAGCCACCATCCTCCCACCCGAGCTCCCGTGGGGACAGAGGCCTGAGCTCACGTGGCAGCGCGTGGGATAGAGGAAGGGCTGGGGCTGCCCCGTTTCGGGGCTGTCAGCAGTTTCGGGGAGCGGCGAGAAGGAAGCAGTGGAGGCTGGGACATGGGCGCTGCCGGAGGGGATGAGGTGGGCTTATGGAGCACCCGCGGAGCAGGGCACGGAGGTGTTAAGTGGGGGTCTCAAATGCCCAGACCCCTGGGGGATGGAGGGGATGGAGGATCACCCGTGGGAGAGCAGCCGGCAGCGAGGACGAGGACGCTGCTTTCACCATGCCCCCCTCCATGCTGTGGCTCGGGGGGCTATGCGAACATGGGGCTCCGCTCCCCATCTCCACTGGGACTTCCCTCCTCATCCTCTCCCAAAAACCCCTCTAAGCCCCCGGCTCCATCGCAGTGGAGGGGTGGCTGCCGGTGAGGGGCCGGTGACGCCAGGCTCACCCCATTCCGTAAGCGGGGGCCGGGTGCGCGGGAACGCGTGCGCGGGGCGTGGGATGAGTTCAGCCTCTTGGCTCGTCTCCCTGGATCCCGTCCCTGGAAATGTCACTGGAAACTCTGAATGGGCCGGCCCTGCTCCAGAGCGGGGAGCGCTGGGGGGGGGGGGTGGCGAGTGCACCCCAGGGGGACCGGGGCACACGGGTACCCACGGCCGGGGAGGACGGCGGCTGCGGACCCGGCCGGGGGATGCTGCCGGGGGTGTCCTGGTACCGGCCACCCATGATGTGCTGAGGCCACCCCTCTCTTTCCCCCAGCAAAATTTACGCCGTGCATTTTTCTTCCCTGCCGCTCGCAGCTCCGTCCCGTTTACCGCGGGGCTTCCCAGGCCCCCGCTGCCCAGGGACCCCCGGCTGGCAGCACCCAGGAGGTAAGAGCTGGCTCGGGGGCTGGCGAGGATGGGGTGACCGATGGGGAGCCAGGCTTTGGGGGGACAGTGGGAGCAGGATGGGGCTGAGCCCCACGGGGCTGTGGGAGGGCTCTGCTGGGAATGGAGTGACAGTGGTTGGGGTGCCCGGGGGGGGTGCAGGGAGTCTGCACCCCACTTTCTGTGCCCTGGGGCAAGCTATTCCCAGGGCCTGTTTCCCCACGGTGGTGATAGCCATTAATTACAGCCTTGCAGGCTGAAGAGCCTCCGGTAGTGTCAGGAGTGGGGAGCTGAGGGGGGGGTTCCCACGAGGGTGGCACACAGGGCCCCGTGCCAGGCTAGTGGCCCCCCCAGCAGCACCGGCTGTCCTGTTTGAGGAGGGGTCTGCACGGTGTCGGGCTCAACACGCGTCCCCCGTGGCATCTGCGAGTCCCACGTGCGATGCCAGCGCCCCGGTGGGAATGGTGATGCTGGGGGATGAACAAGGACACTGGTGTCCCCCCAAAAGTTCCCGGGGCTGCTCTTGCCCCTGGAGCCATCCCATGCGGATGCACCAATGGTGTCAGGAGCCATTACGGGGGTCCTGTGTCCCCCCCCAGGCCACCCCCAACCCCATGCTGTGGTCCTGGCACCGCGGTGCAGCGGTGAGTCACGGCACATCGCCCTCCCGCCGGGGTGGTGCCAGGCTCGGCCGCACGTTCCTGCTGCCTCTTCCCTGCTTTCCCTCTCCCTTCCCTGTTTGTGCTGCAGGGCGGGGAAATATTTCTGCCTTTTCGTGTTGCTCGGCCCCGGGGAGGCTCGGCCCTGGCAGCTCTCCCGGTGCGGCACTGCCCGACTCCGCTGACACCACGTGCCCGGGCAGGAGGGCACTGGTGCCGGCTGCATCCCGCCATGCCGTGCTGGGATGCCGGGACAATGGGCAAGACCATTCAGCCATCGCCCTGTCCCACCCCGGGGTCTGTTTTCTCCCCAAAGAGCCCAGGAGGGCTGGATCCATCATCTGTGCTGCAGAACCGGGGTGGGAATAGGGTCCGGGTGGTCCGGATTTGGCCATGGTGGGGTTGAGGCCACATGGAGAACACACGGGGGAGCCGTGCCAGGGCTGTTTCTGGCCGGGAACAGCCTCCTCTCCCGGCACCATGAGGGTCCCCAAGCTGGGGACGGTGCCACGGTGGTTGTCACCCCGCCATGGTGTCTCCTGCACCTCGGAATAACAGGACACAGTCTCCGGTGGTGGGGCTGGGGCTGGGATGGGGTTCACCCGGAGCCCCCAGCTTTCCGGCAAAGCCCAGTGAGACGATACCGCTGAAGGGAAGCATCCAGCAGACAGGGACGGGATCTGCCGTGAGCGCAGCCACTTTCCCCCACAGGGCACGGGCAGCCCCGGGGCACCGTCCCGGCACCCCACGGCCATGGCGGGCCGGCTCCTGTCCCCCGACACTGGCCAGGCTCTCGGCATGGAGGACGTGTCCCCCTCCCACCCATCACTGTGGGTGCCCCTGCAGCACACAGCAACGCGGGTGAGTGGAGCCAGGGGCTGCTGCACGCCCGGGGGATTTGGGGAGCTGCTCTACCTCCATCCCTTTGCTCCCACCGTGTTGCCCCCGTGCCAGCCCCGTCTTTGCGCCGCAGGTGCCCGTCATCCACCACCGCGGCTCCAACACACTGAATTTTGACTTCCATGACCTGGAGACCTGTGGCATGGCTGAGCATGGCCCGGCGGCCCCCAGGAGCTCAGGTACCTGTCCCGAGCATCCCTGCAGATGTCCCCAGGGGCTCCCCCAAGTGATGCTCGCAAGAGGGCAAGGGCTCACCCTCACCCACCTCGTCCCCAGCGAGCGAGTGGTACCAGACCTGGCCGGCCAAGGAGACGAAGGCACCCAGCATCCCGGCACCCGCCAGCTCCACGGCCGGCTCCGGGGTTGCCCCTGCCTGTCCCCGGCCACCGGGCTGGTCGGCCACCTGGACCAAGGACAACAAGCGGCGGGAGAGGCGCTGGGTGAAGTACGACGGCATCGGACCGGTGGATGAGACGGGGATGCCCATCGCCTCGCGCTCGGTGAGTCCGGAGCACGGGGCTGGGGTTTCCCCCCTCCCCGTGAGCCCCTCACCACGCTGCCATGTCCCTGCAGAGCGTCGACCGGCCCCGTGACTGGTACCGCAGCATGTTCCGGCAGATCCACCGCAAGCTGCCAGGTGAGTCCCGGTGCCACGGCATGGCACGGCACAGCGCGGCGCCCGCTCACCTTCTCCTCCATCCCCGCAGAGCCGGACTGGGATGCCCATCTCTGCCCCACGGGTAAGCTCAGCCCCTCGCCCACCACGGTGCTTCCATCCTCCCCTGAGCCGCAGAGGAAAGGGCCGTCGCCGGCTGAGCCCCCCAACATGCCCAATGGGTTGGACTGGTGAGTGCGGCACAGGACGGCCTTGAAATGGTACCTGGGGACCTGTCCCCAGTGGGTTGCCCACAGGATGGGGGGCTGCAGGGGGCTGAGCTCCTCCTGGCTCCCCACAGGACCAGCTGGGCTGCCACCACGGAGCCCGGCAGCATTTTTGACTATGAACCGGGGAAATCCTCAGTGCTGAAGCAGCTGCAGCAGGTAGGCAGCTCCGGCAGCCCCAGTACGGAGGGATGCTGGTGGGCACTGCGGTGTGCGCACACCTAACCGGCCCCTCGCCCTTTCCAGACTCCGGCTGCAGTGCCGCTGGCGCGGGATCAGCCCATTGAGGTAAGCTGGCAATGGTGGGGGGAGGCTGGGGGTAGCAACGCGGGTCCCGGTGCCCGTGCCGCTGGGATGTGGGGTGCGGGCAGTGCCAGCCTCGTCCTTGCCCACGCAGGTGCTGCTGGAGCGGGAGCTGGAGCAGCTCAGCAAGGAGCTGGACAAGGACATGAGGGCCATGGAGACACGCCGGCATCCCTGCCAGGTATCCCGTGCCAGCCCGGGCCTCTCCTGATGCCCCTCATCCCTCCCTGGGCTGCATGGCCCCGAAGGGACGTGCAGGGCCGACGGCGTGTCCGTCCAGCTGTGTGTCCATCCTCCAGCTGTGCACCCAGCCTTCGTGCAAGGCTTGAACGTGCTTGTGGCAGGACGCAGGCACGGCTGGACGCGTGCACAGCTGAATAATGCAGGCACAGCTGGGTGCGTACGCGGCTGGATGCATGCATGACTGGATGCGTGCCCATCCGGATGAATGCACATCCAGAGGCATGCACAGTCGCCCGGTGGCATGTGGCCGTGGCCGTGGCCTGGCCGGCGTGGCCGTGGCCGTGGCTGTGGCCGTGGGACGCTAGGACCCTGTCTCACCGCGCCGTCTGTCCGGCGGTTATTGGCTTGGCGCAGCCGGGAGCTGGACTCCCTCGCTTCCCGCAGAGACTCAGCCTCTTGGATGATTAATTTTTCTCTCCCACCCCCTCCCGCTCCTCTCCGGCAGAGCTCGGCGGCTGCTCCCACCGCTCGCTCCCCTGCTCCGGCCTCCCCGGCGGCTCGGTGAGTAGAGCCGACTGCTCCTCATACCCCGAACCCCCAAATCCTGCTGCTCCGGACCCCCCACTCCAGGCGGGGGGGGGGGGGGTGCAGCGGTGGGACAGGGCCCCACACCCGGGTTGGGGGGCAAGCGGGGCCATCCCTCCAGCATCCCGGCTCCTGCAGTGGGGTGGGGGCCCCCACGCATCCCCCACGGAACCCCACAGAGCCCCCCCATGGCAGCGCTGGCTCCCTTGCCCCCACCACACCCTGCCACGGGTGGGGAACCCCAGTGCCGGGCTGCCTGCCCAGTGGGTGGGACGGGGACGGACTGGGGCTGACCCTTTCCCCCCATCCAGCCTTTGCGGGGACACCATGTCCCAGGGTTTGGCTCGGTCCCAAGGGAGGTGACGGCGGTTGGATTCCCATCGCCATGTCCCCATGTCCCCACTGCCATGGCACAGGGAGGGGAAACCTGTGTCCGTGGGTGCTGGTGCACCCCGGGATAGGGTGGGCACCCCAGGTTATCCCCACGGCCCAGTGCCCTGTCCCGGCAGCGGGAGGAAAACAAACAAGCCCTCCACTTCTTGTAGGACCTACCATAACCCCCCCAGGGGTGCGCATGGGTGCTGGAGGGCTGGGTGCCCCCCTGCCTGACCCCCCATCCAGGCTAGACGGGGTGGGAATTTGGGCTCTTTAAGTGCCCCCAGGAGCAGGGTTATCCATTAGCCAGGCGGCCCTCCCCGGCGCTCGCCTCCTTCCTGCTCCGCAGCGGCTGGGACGTGCCGCCGGCACTACCGGCAAACTTTGGACCCGTCCCGCCTGGCTGCCTCCAGGATGAGACCCTGGAGGGACACGGCCAGGGGACCCCGACATCCTGGTCCTGGGGGACCCAGGGGTCCTGGCCCCGGAGGGCAGTGGGGCCGGGAGCAGGGAGGGTACGTGGCAGCGGGGCTGGATGTGGGGTTCAGCCCTGCCCTGAGCCACCGTCACCCCACAGGAGCCCCTTGTCACCCCGCCGGCTGCGGAGCCCCCCCGGTACCCACCGCCCACCCGCCAGCCCCGGCATGGAGCGGGGTGGGCTGGGGCTGGCCAGTGACCGGAGCCGTGCAGCCCCCGGCAGAGGTGAGCCCCCCCCCACCCCGAGCTGTGCCGTGCCATGGGGTACCCCATGCACCCCAGCCCTGCCGGCTGGTGACACCCCACTCTTTGCAGACACCCTCAGGCCAGGGACCCTCCCCAGCCTGTCCGACATGGGGGACCCCGCGGAGGCCGTCAGGAGGGAGGAGAAGAAGGTGAGGCCGGGATGGTCCCATTCCATACTGGATCGGGGATGGCTGGGATGGGGGAATCCCCCTGTAACCGCTCCTCTCCCTCCATAGATGAAAGCTGCTCGCCTCAAGTTTGACTTCCAAGCCGAATCACCCAAGTAAGCGATGGTGCTTCTGGGGGTCCCCACCGTGCCCCTGCGGTCCCTCGGGTGGTGGATGGTGACCGGGGCGAGCCCCAAGATGCGGGGTGGTCATGTCGGCCAGGCTGGGGATGGGTTGGTGCCCCCCCCCACCCCAGGACTGGTGCGTGCAGCGTCCCTGAGCGCTGATGCTTGCAGGGAGCTGACGCTGCAGAAGGGGGACATTGTCTACATCCATAAGGAAGTGGACAGGAACTGGCTGGAGGGCGAGCACCACGGCCGTGTGGGCATCTTCCCCTCCAACTACGTGGAGGTGAGCCCTGGGGATGGAGAGAGGGCAGCCGGGTTTGGAAAGCCTGGCACTGACCCTCATCCATGTCCCCCCCCCTCCCCAGATCCTGCCCCCCACAGAGGTGCCCAAGCCCATCAAGGCACCCACCATCCAGGTGCTGGAGTACGGCGAGGCCCTGGCACTCTACAACTTCCAAGGGGAGCTGCCCGTCGAGCTCTCCTTCCGCAAGGTACCGCCGTGCCACGCCGCGCCGTGCCGTGCCGTGCCGTGCCGTGCCATGCTAACCCATCCTCTCATCCCATCGGCAGGGCGAGCGGGTCTGCCTGGTGCGGCGGGTGGATGAGAACTGGTACGAGGGCCGTATCTCCGGCACCAGCCGTCAGGGCATCTTCCCCGCCACCTACGTGCAGGTGCTGAAGGAACCACGGGTGAAAGCCACTGCCGAGGACTTCCCACCCTCGCCTGCCTCCGCCAGCCCCCGGCCCCCAGCCGGCTCCCCGTCCCTGCAGCGCTCACCCGGTCCCCGGGGTCCCCCGCTTTCCGCCAGCTCCCCCCGGGCGGCAGAGCGGGGTCCCGGCGAAGCCGGTGGGTGCCCATCCTCACCCCACCACCGTGGCTTTGCCTTCCCCCCGTCCCCAAAGCTGCCCCATGCCGGCGCCCCGAGCCCCTCGCCGGCCCCCGCCGGCCCCCCGCACCCTGCGGCCACCCATCCCCAGGAGCCCTGGTGCCCGACCTGGCCCCCCGAGGAGGTGAGCAACCCCCTGCCGCAGCCCCCAGCCCCGGCATCGAGCTCGGGGACCGCTGGAGATGTGGGTGCTGAGCCGTAATGTTGCACCCATCCTCTCCCCTCCCCACACAGTGCACGGCCCCGGGGGCACCCACCAGCACCCGCCCCGACCCTGCTCCATCCTACAACGGCTCCGAAATCCAGTGGACCCCGTAAGTAGGACTAGGAGTGGCACCGTGGCACGGTGTCCCCACGCGGGACCCGTAGTGGTGTGGGCTCTGGCCACGCTGTGTCTCGCAGGTACCGGGCACTGTACCAGTACCGGCCCCAAAATGCCGATGAGCTGGAGCTGCTGGAGGGGGACCGGGTGGATGTCATGCAGCAGTGTGATGACGGCTGGTTCGTGGGTACGTGGCCAACGGGGTGGGGATGGGAATGGGAATGGGGATGGGAACGGGGATGGAGATGGGGATGGGTTGCCACCATGGCCTCTCACCACCTCTCCTTGCCTTTATCCCCACCAGGCGTGTCCAGGAGGACGCAGAAATTTGGCACTTTCCCCGGCAATTACGTGGCACCGGTGTGACCGGCGGTGCTGAGAAGAGGAGCCCGGTGGGAGACGCGGGGCCGGGGGCTCCCCACTGTCCTGCCTCGGGCACCCTGCGTCCCCTCCGTGTCCTCCCACTTCATCCCGAAGTGCCTCCAGCTCCCTCCTGCCCCTATGGGGCTGCCTCTAACAGGGACCAATCCCCCCTGCGTGGGGGGGGGTCTCCCTCACCCCGGTGCCTTAACCTGACCCCTCCTCACCGCTGCCTGGTGCCTTATTGCCCACCGTCCCGGTGGCCGTACCTCTCCCTCCCTCTCCAGCCAGTGCCGGGGGGGGGGCCTGGCCGGTGCCTGGCCTGACCATGACGGCTGTGACCCGAGATGCCAGTCTGGGCCCGTGCCACATGCCAGGGAGTCACGTTTAGCTTCTTGTCCATCATTAAATCTCAGCTCAGCCCCAGCGAGGCCCAGCCTGGTGGTGCCGGGGATGGGAGGGAGCCGGTGGGATGGTGCCCACGGGGAAATGTAGGGCAGGAGCCCGTGGGATGCTGTGTGGGTCTGCCCGAGGGGCTGTGGTGGTCTCGGAGGGGTTGTGATGCTGCGTGGCGGTGACGCTGTGGGGCCACGGTCCTGTGCAGGGTTACAGCGCTGCATGGGGGGGGCTGCAAGGGCACACGTGGGGCTGCAAGGACACACGTGGGGCTTGCAACGATGCCCATGAGGGGCTGCAGGGGAGCCTGCGGGGCTGCAGCGGTGCTTACAGGGCCGCACGTGGGGGTTTGAGGGGCTGCAGGGGAGCCTGCGGGGCTGCAGCGGTGCTTACAGGGCCGCACGTGGGGGT
>JANZLQ010000052.1:16540655-16552210 GCA_026212715.1 Elanus axillaris
GGTTTGCTCCCGGCTGGGTTTTATTTTCCTTTTGCATCCCCCTGCTTTCCTCTGCCCAGGGGGTCTGGGCACCCCCGCACCCATCGCTGTGCAGATGTGACCCCCCCCCCAGCTGTGGGGCAGAGGCACTTTGCACCGTTCCTGCTTGATTCAGAGTGCGGCATCACTTGGTGCTCTGCCTGGGAAGCACAGCCCTTCCCTCACCTTTTCCCGATGCCTCAAAAAATGGGATGGGAATGCTTTTACCCTCCCCTGGGTGGGGGCTACAGGGCTTTTAAGGCACAAAATGAATGGCCCAGCAGCAGCTGCAGGAGTAGTCCCATCCTCCCACCAGAAAGGCAAGGAGCCTGGGCTGGATCTGGCCCGGGGCTGTGCTGGGCCAACACAGCTGTGTGATGCTGCAGCATCGAGCTGGGGCTTGGGATCGGCCAGCAGCACCCAGCCCGCTCCCCATTTTCACCTCCCTGCTCCACTTGCGAACCCCTTTTTAAGGCAAAGCCTGGCTACAAGGGGGGCAGAGACAACAGCTGACTGAGGTGTGTGTTGGGGGGAGCCCTGCTATGCCCCCCACTCTGACCCCAGGCAATACCTTGTCCTGGCAGGAGGGTAGAGAGCCCTGGGGGCAAAAGGAGCAGCCAGCAGCTAAAGCCCCCCCCCAGTCCATCCCTGGGAGGGAGGAGGAGGTGGGGAGCAGCCCCCAGTTGTAGGAGCCGGGTGGGGGGTGTGTGGGGGGATCCCCAGCCCCTTCCCTATCACCGGCATCTGCTCAGTCGTCGGCCACGATGGACAAAGCCCGCAGCTCGCTCAGCTTGGCATCGTTCTCCCGCTCCCGCTGCTCATCGCTCAAGCCAGGCCGGTCGATCTGTGCCGTCAGGTCCCCGAAGATCTTGTGCATCTCCGTGTAGTAGACGATCTGTTTTGGGGGGGACGAGATGGGACAAAGATGGGGGTGAGTGGGGCAGGATGCCGGGGGTCTCCTTCCCCACCCCTCCATGGGAGCCAAGAGGTGCGGCACTGCCCGAGCCAGCCCCTCGCCTTAGCATTTCTGTTTCTAAAATAGATTCCTCCCATGTGTTAATACCACCCCCTTAGATTATTACAACTCAACACATTTTAATAACACGCTGCCCTTCTCTGCTCGCTTCCCATCTGGGGAGCTGCGCACGCGGGGATGCTGCCGGCACCCGGCACTGCCGTGCAGCCGCTGACCCTGTGCCATAACCGGACTGTCCCTTGCTTGTCACCAGTGTCACCGGCACTGGGACGAGCCACCTGCCCACCAGTCTTGGCTCTGCAACAGGTCCCTGCTCTCCGGGCAGGAGCACGGCGAGCGTGGCGAGCATCACGCTTGGCACCATCATACCCTGCATAAAGCAGGGCGGGGGGGGAGGGGTGTTTTAATAATGTGCTAATTAGCACCGCCAATTAACTCCGGCAACGAGCAGCGCTTCCCAGAGTGGGAGCCAGTGGGTCAAGCGCAGGCAGATGGCACCGGGCTGCCTGCTCGGGCACAGGCCCTCGCCGAAGGAGAGCCGCGGTGCCCGGCGGGTGCTGGCAGCCAGCCCTGCCTGCGGGCAGGGGGGCAGAATCAGGCCCCCAGCTCGGAGGGCTGCTGTGCCCTACGGGAGGAGGAGGGTGATGGGGAAGCCTGGCCTGGGCATCCCCCCCAGTTCTGGTGGGGAAGTGCTGGTCCCTTGGGCCGGACGATGCCGGCGTTGCCCCCATTTCGCAGAGGGGCACAGGCGAGGCTCTGTGGGCACCTGGGACTGGCCCCAGCATCTCCAGCAGCACCAGTGCGGAGACAAACACAGTCTCCATGGAGACCGGCTCCCCTAATCTTGCTCAAAAATGTTGCTTATTTTGGATAGGGCTGAGGGGACCTGCTGGGGACCCACATGCCTTTGCCAGCTGCCTGCATTTCCCCCCCCCCGCCCTCCCCTGGGTCCATCCGTATTGGAGTGCAGCGGGGGCTGCTCCAGGGCCGGGTCTCCCCACGCAGTGGGCGCTGGGTGATTCAGCATCAATGCTCATTTGCACAGTGACTAATGAACTCCGCTCCACGGCGGCAGGGCCAAGCAGGCAGGCATGCGGGCATGAACCCTCCCCATTGCAGCCCCCTCCACCAAATCATGGCCCTGCAGCCAGGTCACCCCAAAGCACCCTCCCCACCAGCTGCAGCCCCCCCATCCCATGCAAGCAAGAGATGCTGCCCTGAGCTGAGCGTGGCAAAAACACCCCACCACCACCACCATCATCCCTCAGCGATGCCACAGGTGACTGGCTGGAGAACTGTGAAGCCGGTCAGCAGAGCAGCCCTCCGTGTCCCTCGTCCCCAGCCCAGGGTCAGATGGGCTCGGTTCATTCACATACGGCCAAGTGGTGCTGCCAATTCTGGCACAGAAAAGGCACCGGCGTGTTTAAACAAATCTCCCCGGGGTGGCAGGGCCGGAGGCAGCTGTGTGCAGCCGGGGGAGCTGCTGCCCCCAAAGGATTGTGTGCCCCCCCACCCCCCCGAGCGCTGGGCATGCCAGCATCCACAGCAGCATCTCCTCTGTATTGGACGAGCAAGGCAAAGCAAATAATTTGGTCGCTGTTCCCCCCCTGCCACCACCACCACCCACGTGCCGCAGCCATTGAGCCCTTCCTGTGGGAGATGCCGGGTCCCCAGGGCCCAGCGGCTCTCCTTGGGGATGCTCTTCTCCCCCAGTAGGACCCAGTGCCTACCAGTAGGCAGTCATCCAGGGCATTAGCGTGCATCGCCATCCAAGTCTCCTGTGCTTTATCAACAAGATCCCACAGGCATTGATCCCTCGATGCTTTTCTCCCATTGAAATACGGGGGAAGAGCATCACTGCCTCTATGGGGGGGGGTCCCTGGGGAGGGGATGCACCCCTGACCGATGAGCATTGACAGCTCCAGCAGCTTGATCCACAGTCACCATCGCGGTACCTGCTGCCGGCAGCCCCGCGCTTGCCTGCAGCCCAGTACTTTTCCAGCTATGGATACCATATGCTCCATCCCCATCCCATCAAATCCCATCTCCAACTCGCCTTTGAGAGCGAGCCAACGGCCCCGAGTCCACCTGTCTTGAACTAATTCTGTTTCGGGACACCGTGTTCTCCTGATTTTCTATAGATTGCGTTTACAATGCCACAGCCGGGCAGCAGCGGTTTGTGTTTATGTCAGCCCTACACAAAACAAAAGCCCGGGTTCGCTGCCAGAGCTGGACTGCAGCAGCCCACAGCACTGCCCCACAGATGGTCCTGCCTTGCAAGCCCCATCTTTTTCCCCATTTCATTAAAAAACAGAGGAGTATCATGTTTTCTAGCTGGAAAATAAAGTGCAAGGCGGGAAGGAAGTGTTTTTCACACACTCACACCAGTGATAGAGCTCCAAATCTCTCCCTTTCATCTTCATGTGGCCACTTCAAAGTCCCCAGCCGGGGAAATATTTGCCTCCGTTGGCTTGGCCCAGGCATGTGGGTGGACAGAAATATTTGGTGTTGAATGTTACAGCCCCTGTGAGCTCGGGGCATGTCATGCCGTCAGAAGACACCCGGCACTGGGGCCCACAGCCAAGCTGTGCCATGGGAACCCAGCCACCCGGTGAGAAGGTCTTGGAGGGTCTTTTTGGGTCAAAGCCATAAAGCCGCTGCTCCGGAGCTGGTTTGAAGTGGGGTCTTTCCCTTTGCCATGGCACAGCTTGTTCCCAGCAAGTCAGCCGGTCCGTTCACAGCTCATTGTCATGCTGGCCAGTGCCACTTGTCACACACTTGTCTCACTTTAACCCCTGCTTTCTCCAGGGCCAAAAAAAAGGGAAAAACTACATGGTTTTGCACCCAGGGCCACCTCTGAATGGTGGGTTTGACCTGGGGACAAGCAACCCCAGAGTCACAGCCGCCAGCTGCCTGCAGCCAAAGGCAGAGCCAACATCAGCCTCCCAGTCCCTGTTCACCCCTTTCCCGGAGGGATGCGTGCTCAAGCCCCATCAGTCAACAATCGCTCCTAGAGGTATCCACAGAAGAGGCTGAAAATAGAAATTCCACTGAGTAACAACACAACCCCCCCCCCGGGATGCTAAATAACCTCAATGAGACATGGAAGGAGAGATAACATGGGAAGCAGCAGCAGGAGGAATGGGGCTGGCCAGGGGCACCAGCACAGCCCCATCCCTGTTCACATGCCTCCCATCACCAGCTCAGAGCTGGGATGTTGGGATGGGGATCCTCCCAGCATCACTGCAGCAGCCCCTGCCTGGGCTGCCCTCCCCTGCCCAGGTCCCTGCAGGTGAGCAGCCGCTGCAGTGAGTCAGGGCTCCTGGGTGCTATTCCTGGCTCGCCACTGACTCATTAAGCTACCTTGGGCAAGTCACTTCCCTTTTCTTTTTTATTTCGGCCACCTGGAATGGGGGAAACGCTGCGCGGCCCCCAGGCAAGAGCTCCTGAATGGGGAGGGGGCAGATGGCCTGAGCCCAGCCTCGGCACAAAGGAGTCAACAGGGGAGTGCTGAGCTCTCCTCCGGGCAGCGGAGATGCTGTCGCGCCGGTGCATTCCTCCCAGGGAGTGGAAGGATGCAGCCAGCACTGGGGAATAGGGATGCAGCTCCCATCTAGGTCGGCGGGGAGGGCGGGATGTGACATGCTTTAGCATCCATCTGGGGCCAGCTTTAGTCTAGCCTACAGGAGATGCATCAGCTTTGTTATGACGCTGCCTCTTGAGTATCAAAAACGAGATTTCACTCGCCTTTCCTAACAAAAATCCTCACCTGAAGAGAGACAGGGCAGACAGCCAAGAAACAAAACCGAGGATTCCCAAGGAAGAAGAGGGTAGGAATGGAGAGTCTTGCAAACAGCCCCAGCAACAGCACCCTGCATCTCCAGAGCACACCGCTCCCCCCGAGCTCCCGACGAGCCGAGGCAGGAGCCAGCTGGCAGCCAGGAGCCAGCACGAGCGGAGCAAGGGACATCGTGGCCAAGGACAGAGGGGCAAAGCTGCTCTCTAAGGAAACTGCCAGCGGATCACAAACACCCAGACAGGGCAGGCGGCATTTGGGTTTCAAGGTCTCGTCCAAACAACCCACCCACAGCGAGCGGCCAGAGAGGGTTTGCAGAGGGGGAAGGGCCAGTGAGACTTTGCGGTGGCTCCAGGGAGTCTGGTTATTTCGGCTTGCGATGGCTGGAACAGGGAGCCCCGCGCACCCGATTGCTAAGGGAACAGCAAGAACAGCATCCCCAGCACCCACTGAGGCGGCGGCAGGGTGCATCGGCACCATCTGGTAGGTGAATCAGCCTGCAGACAACTTGCTGGCAGCTCTGCGGAGAGGCCCCCCCAAGTCGGAGGTGAGATGAAACACGTGCTCTTTGCACCTCCTTGCAGCCACCCCACCGCACCTGTGTCACTGCAGCAATTCCCTTCCAAAAAATACCGTAGGAAAACGCCCACAGGAGGAGCAGCACGTGGTTTCGCCCACCTCCTGGCGCTGGACCGCCCCGTGATCCAGGGCACGATGTATGCCCGAGATGCCAGAAGTTCAAAGCTAGATTAGATCCCAATAATGTTCCTCTCCAGCCTAAAGAAAAGGGCGAGGGGAGAAGGAAGACGGAGGAGGAGCGGCAGCAAGTCACAGAAGGAAGCTGGAGGATGGAAATTAAAGCAGGCTGTGGTTTATTTAGGCCACCCCTTCCTGCAAATCCTCGGTGTGGAGATTACACAGCAGCCTCCTCTATCTCTGCCAGCACACACTGGTTCTGGTTACCAAGAGCTAGAAGAGACCCTTAAGATGAGCCCTGAGCATCTCATAATCTCAAAAGAAGATCCAACCCTGAGCTCAGGACTACAAATGCAAAGAGACGACGTACCCAGATAAATAAAGCCATCAAATGCCAGTAGCTAATGTATAACCAGGGCTTGAACCGCATTACACAGTCAACCTCGTGGGATAGGACATCATGTATGTACCAGGAGTGTCCCCAATACGAGGCAGATCCATATAAACCAGCAAAAACTCACCTCCGGCTGTCCTTTCTATCCCACAGCCAGCACCACACCACCGCAGGTACCGGTAGATGCCAGCCCGCTCTTCTGCCAGGACAAGGTCCAGTGGTTACCTGCCCAGTGTCCCACCACTGCTCCCTGTGCCCTCTCACCACCTGATAATTAAATTGCTAGAGGTACGGCATTTGGGCAGAGGTTTGCTGTGTGTTACATGTGTATAATATTCAGCACAAGAAGGTGCCTTGCCCAAAGAGCAATTCACACCCAGGCGGGACCCCAGACGCTCTGCAGTGAGGATGCCCACCAAAGGGACATCTGGCAGTGCCTGGCAGACAGGGGACAGCATCTCACCTGTGCCCGGACCAGCGACTCAAAGCTGGGTTTGAAGTAATCGATGCGGCTGCTATAAAACTTGGGCATTTCCTCCAGGAGTTGCTTGTTTTTGGCTTCAAAGTCCTCCTTCACCGGCCTCAGCTCTTCACGGGCCTGGGAAAGGAGAGAGGATGGGGAGTCAGACATCTGGAAAAATGCCCTTCCCTCGGGCAGACCTGCACAGAGGCCCCCCCAGGACAGTAGACTGCTCTGCTTTGACCAAGGACAACTAGCAACCAGCTAACAGAGCCTGGTGGTACCCATACAACCATCCAGCGGAACCTGGTGGGACCCAAGTGCCCAACTAACGAAGCCCGGTGGGACCCAGCTGACCAGTTAACAGAGCCTGGTGAGACCCAAGCGCCCAGCTAACAGAGCCTGGTGGGACCCAAGTGACCAGTTAACAGAGCCCGGTGGGACTCAAGTGACCAGCTAACAGAGCCTGGTGGGACTCAAGTGACCAGCTAACGGAGTCTGGTGGGACCCAAGTGACCAGTTAACAGAGCCCGGTGGGACTCAAGTGACCAGCTAACAGAGCCTGGTGGGACACAAGCTCTGACCGTGGACGGTGGGGAAAGCCATGGGACACCTAGAGAGGCTGCTGCAGAGATCATGAGCCAGCTGGTCTTCTCCCCTTCAAAAAAATGGGGGCAAAAATCAGCCCCAAAGCTCAGTCAGGCTGGAGGACATCCCTGGCCATGTCCATGTCCCTTCGCCCTGCGATTCCCGAGAGCATCGCCACGGGATCCTGCCCCCACCGTCATTTTCGCCCGTGACCTTCAGCTCAGTGCGTCCAACTGGCTTCTTTAAACAGAAGCGTGGGGAGAAAGGGAAATGTCTCTGAGATGGTGTGGAAAAGGGCAGGAGGGGGTGGGCTGTGAAATATTAGACTAGTTCAAGTCTGCCACTTAATCCGGGTGCCATTCCGACGGGAGGGGGATGCGGGAGAAAGCCGGCAAGCCGAGCCCAGCCGCGGCGCCGGTCCCGCTCCCTGGGACAGCAAGCTGGAGGGATGGCATGGACAAAGCCTTAAATCATATCAGGCTTAAGTAGGTCTGAGAGGCAAATGAGCAAATTCATTGTCTGCCATGATACAGGGAGCGTTTAAATTCCCGGGGTGGAGTTCACACAGGGCAACAAACAGCAGAAGACTTTGAGCAAACAGCTCTGAAGGGAAGATGCAAATTTCCAGCTCAATAAAAATACCTGGATGAGCTTATGCTATTTTCCATCAAATCTGTGGACCTCTCAGATGCCCCCAGGTTCAGGACTGCTTAAGGCTCCTGCAGGCATTTAAGCTCATGCAGTGGTTAGTTAAGATCTTTTTTTTGGGGGGGGGGAATTGGATCACACAGAAGTTCATTAAGGGAAAAAAATTAAATAACTAAAACCTGCTTAATCACCAGGACAAAAGCATTCACATTTTTCCAGCCACAGCTTTAGTCACCGAGGCTAAGCAAAGTAAGCTGCTTACTATTAAATCGGAGGTTTCTTTTGTTAAGGCTGATAGGGCTATTCTGTACCACAAAACTTAATTTTTGCACGGAAAGTCATCAGAAAATACATGTTCTTTGACGCCGAGAAAGTCAACTGTTTCTTCAAGAATCAAGTAATGTTCTGCAGGAGCGACAGATTTGGGGAGAAATGCTGGTGTAGATTTAATTTTTTTTTAAAAATCATGATTTCGCTAAAATTTGGGAGAGAGAAAAGAATCTGGCAAAGCTTCCTGTTAACCAATTACTGCAATTTTCCAAGACGAATTTTTGTAACAGGTGGCAAACATAAAGCCTCGAAACGCTCTGATCTTCCCCTTTTCCCATCCAGCTGCTTGCTCAGACACGGAGGTTGGGGGAAACCCCCAGTGCTTCGACTTCGGCACTGGCTGCTCCTCCGAGCACCCCCAGCTCCCATGGCTTTTATTTTATTTATTTTGGGGGTTTTGGAAAACTGGCTCTTTCCCTTTGCTGACCGCTCCAATTCACATTTCTGTTATCAAGCGACCTACATGGCAATTTTACATTGATAAAAGACATCCTTCCAAAAAGTTTTATTTCACAGGGGCTTGGCATGGATGTCAAACCCCAAGAGAAAAGCTCTTCCTGAGTTTTCCCAGTGACGCTGCTTGGGTTTTGGGTCTGCGAGGACCTCCGTACCTGGTGTAGCTTGGCGAGGACGGGGCCAGTCCTTTCCTTCTCCTCATATTTCTCCACCTTGGACTGCAGGCGCTTGTAGTCCTGCAGCGTTTGCTCCCGTCTCTTCACTGCCATGTTCAGGCTGGGGAACACGCTGCTGAACCTGGTGAAAGGATGGGAAGGGTTTTTGGGTGGAATACCTTGCTTGGATGCAGCGTCCAAGGCAATCTCCCAGCTGAAAGTCCCCAGATAATTCAGGATTCAGACCAAAAATACCCAGGGGTTTAAACAAAGCCCGTTCCAAACACAAAAGCTTTCATTGCAGTCTTCCAGGAGACTGGAAGAAAGGATTAAGTTATGTATAAAGATTTGCAAAGCCTTGCCAGGGTACGGTGTTCAAGAGGAGAGCTAGAAGCACATGCTTGGGGATTTTTGTGAAGGTCAATTCATGTGTCGAAGGGTGTGTTTTTAAATAATAATAATAAAAATCGAGCCAATTTTGCAAAGCCTGGTAAAAGTACTTTGAAGGTCCCAACCTGCTTCTGACTTCTCCTGCCAGCCCTTATGCTTTTACCATTAGTTCTTTATTTTTAACAGTTTTCCTCCTCTCTTCCAGCTGCTGTATTCAAGAACATGGAGAGCTGCCTTATCTGGGACGGGGGACGGAAGCTGCTGCAGAAAACAAAGCTGTTAACTCCACCGAGCAAACCAAAGAGAGAAAAATAAACAACTTTCCCCCCATATAGAGTTAGCTAATGTGTCATTTCCCCACATTTGGAAAGGGAATGAGCAGGCAGAGGACCTGAATCAAAAGTCCAGGAAAAAATAAATACAAAGTGCAAAATAAATATGAACTGTAGCACACTTTGCTTTTTTTGGGCAATTTCTGGGGTTGCAAACCCCAGCCTGCTGTATAGCAAGGCTCGCCCAGCTGAAGAGGAGCTCTGTACCCCACACAGAAGGATTAACAGCAGCCAACAATTAGCCAGGCTACAGGAAGATTCATATTATTAAAATGTGTTACAAATTGAGGAAACATGAACATCTGACAGCAAAGACAAGAGAGAATATTTTTGAACGCGACAGAAGAGGGAAAGCCAGAAACTGGAGCATTGCTCTTGTCTCCCAAATTTCAGTATATCAAATTATAGCGGTGGGGACTGCACTGGTGCTGGGCTATAGGTTTGTATGAAATGGGTCACACTACCTCCCGAAATATTAATTTAATCTCCACAAATTATAGGGTCATTTTGGGGGGGCCAAGGTCAGGAACCGGTCGTGAAAAATGTGTCTAAACAGCCTGGTGATGATTTTCACTTCTGAGAGGCAAGCAAACAGCTTTCCCATCTCTTTAAATTGAAAAAAACCCTCCTATAATCCAAGCTGGGGGGCACATTAGCAAAAAAAACCCCACAAATCTCACTTTACGACTGTAATTTGCTTTAGATGTAATCAGATGCAGGGCTAATACAGAGGCAGTCGGGTTCAAACAAAACCACGGGCGTTCGCAGCCCTGCACAGCCACTCCATCCCCTATTAAAATCTCATTTTCCGCTGCCGTGCTCGCCCTGGAGGGTGCTAATGTGCCGGACCAGCGGGTGCAGAGGCAAAGCTTTTGTCCCTGAGCCTTACCCGTTTGCAAAGGGCAAATGCCAGAAGCGAGGGGGAAGGGGTAATATTTGCGTTTGACCATTTGTGTTCAAGCATCCCTCGCCGAGATGGTGAACCAGGGATGTGTTCTTGCAATCCTGCTGGCCTGGATAACCAGGGCTGGTCCGTGCACAGCCAGCAAGGCTCTCATCTGCTCACCCCGTAATATTCTCCCTCATGACCGAGACTATTGCGAGACACTATTGCAGCTGGGGCCGCGGCATGAGGAGCAACCTGCAAAAGTCATCAGGGAGCTTGCCCAGCGTCACCCTGCCGCCCAGCTGCCCGCGCGCAGATCAGATGCTGCTGCCCTGACATTGCTTTTTATGGTAACCTTCACACACGGCTCCCCATTATATTTAAATGCCGCGGTGGCTTACACGTCCTGGCTATGCCAGGCTCCAAGCATGGACTCACCATCTCCTGGGCTCTGGGCTGGTGCTAAAATACCTCCTCCCTCTACATAAGGTCCAAAAATATGCCATGAGAGGGCTGGGAAAATAGGGATGGGCAGTAAGGAGTGCAAGGAGGAAGGGAAGGGGGTACCCACGTTGGGAGGTCTCCTCGGTATAAAAAGCACAGACGTTCTTTGCCAACGGCGCACACTTAATGTCAGCAGCTTGTGGTTGCAGCTTCTGCAGAAATTTCTCCCAATTATTAATGAGCTGGCAATGGAAAGGAAGGATCCCGTCAGGCCAGCGGCTCTTGGCTTTATTTTTGTGCTCTATCCCTAATGGGGGGGAGGTTTGGTAATGACACACAGCCTCTTGCCCCTCTGCATCACACCCAAAAGCAGGGCAGGAGCAAGGTGCAGCTCACGAAGGACTCCAGGGGCGAGCCGAGCTGCTCCTCCGCAACACGCTGCTCCTCCACCATGTGCCTCCAGGCCTGGAAAACATTGGAGATGGCCCGGGGCTGGCAAATCCTCCCTTCTCTGGTCTGCAGGGAGGCTGCACACCAAACGCTGAGCTGTGGCCGTCCCCTCCAGGGCTGCCAAGCCACCAGCGTGGCCTGGATGTGGCCATCACTGCCTGCGCATCCATCAACTCTTGGAAAACGCTTATCAAGAAGACGCCTCAAAAATGCTAAGCCTTGTGCTGGTACCCAACACTAGTTTTTCAATGGCGTTTTTCTGACGGCCCAGCTTTTGAGGCCTTTCTCTTGCGCATTCCCTGATGCTCGGCACTTCCACGGTGCTCGTACATTAGAAGAGCCACAAGACACCAGAGAATTAACGCGCTGCCATTTACATCTTACAAACTCGCTACCGCAGGGGAAGAGTGAACCCTTTAGCTCAGAAACGCAGCAAGTGAGAACACAGAAGATGATCGGCGACACAGTTTCCATTTACTTTGAAGTTAAATCTGGTTTTAAGAAGGAAGAAGGCTTGATTTTTATTCCCCCCCCCC
>JANZLQ010000052.1:16552310-16571084 GCA_026212715.1 Elanus axillaris
AGTTTATAAAACAGAATTGTGTGCTCAAAGTTTATGAGCTAAGTTCAAATCTCCCCCCCTTTTTGTTCCTAGTATCAACTTAGTGTGATTTTGCAGCCTGTAATGGAAGGACACTGTACTCCAGCAGCACTTTAAAAAAATATCTACAGTGCTGGATCTGAGGAGGCTGCTACTGTGTAGGCACAGCAACTACTGTCTCACAAGGACTTTTAATGCATAGATTATACGCTGCATTTCAGAGAGAGGGAGGGAAGGCTCAGCTCCACAAGCTGCCATTAACACAACGGACCTCACTGGCTCCCCGGATCCGCAGCTGTGCTGGGCACGGTCTGCCCGGCTCCGGGTGTCCCAGGCTCCAGCCTGGGTGCTGGAAACATCAGCATTAAGCGATGGGTTGTTGAGGGATGTGCGCGAGGAGCTCAAACCACCCTCTGAGATGCTCGAGAGGTTTTAAGGGTTGTGAGCAGCAAAGTTGAAAGCCACTTGAGTTTTTCCTGAGCAGCCGCAGCCGAGAAGCAAAGCGGCGTGAGGATTTCTAAGTCGCTTGCAAAACTCCACGTGGCAGCTGAGGTTGTCTCGGTGCGGTGGTCCTTCACTGCTGGCACCAGCAGGAAGGACTGGGCCAGCCGTGGCTCCTCCGGACACCACCAGTGTGCCAGCCGAGCTCTTCCCATGCCAATGGAGCTCTCCCTGTGAGTCACCTGGTTTAATTTTCACGCAGGATTAGCTTAGCTCAAGCGGGGAAGGATGCTCCTTCCCTGGCCTGATCTGGATTGAGGCGAAGCTGCCTCTGGCTCCTGAAGGAATTACTCCGTATGAATTCCGTATTAACCCAGCAGCTCTGAAATTCCCCTGGAGTTCAGAGAGAAGAGGGTTTCTTGCCCACATTGAAGTCCTGCCTGTTTTTTTCTCCCCGTGTGTACAGAAATACGATCTGAAGCCAAGTGCCAGGGATGGTAAACACCCGTGAAGGGTGATAGGGAGATAGGGGCTCCCGCCACTGCCAAGTTATTCCGATGACTTAATAAACTGCTGCATTTCACGTCACCCCAGTGTCTTCACAAATATCTCATGCATGTTATTTACAAATACTCCTCGTGGAAAGCCTGGCAGAAAGGCCATCTACAGAGCCTCCAGAAGCTGCTGCCATCCACAAACACATCCCTCAGTCTCCCAGGCCCTGCAAGAACAACCCTACGAGGATCTCAAATCTGTTCCGAAGCCTTTGGCTAAGCATCGCAAACCCTCCTGGCAGCCGTGGTGCCAGCAGACAAGGGACAAGGACCATCGCTAGTGCCATGGGTGGTGAGCAACATCTAAACAGTATCAGCCACTCTGCAAATGAAGTCTGAACAACTAAACCCAGAATTTTAGCATTTTAGCAGGACCAGGGAAGCCTCACAAGCAAACCCTGGTCGTTTCACCCATCCATTCCCCCTGCACGTGGAGCCAGGGCAACGATTCCTCTTGCTGCAAAGTGCTCTGAGAAGCACAGATGAAAAGCCCTATAGCAGATGTGGGCATTTATTGATAAGCCCAGCACCATCCTCCTTCGTACGCTCCACCCAGACCCTGCTTTTGTAGGGGATGAGAGGGTCTGACAGCCGTAACCACTCACAAATCCCCAGGACCGCCCTCTGTTACTCGATACTTTCTTTTTTAATACAAAGCAAAGAAAATTGAAGCCGACTTAAAGAAAATTTGGTGGGTACGGTGCTAAAAGCACAGAGCAGGAGTGAAGGTAAAACAGCAGCACAGGGCATTAGAGCCCCCGCCACAAAAGCAGCTTGCAGAATAAGCCGCCGTTGTTCCCTGTCACTTTTTAGGCAAGGCTGCTGAGAGGGGATTACAGTACAGGCAGCTTAAGAGGAGCAGGTGAGGGGAGATACGCAGGGATAACTAAAAGAAAATACAAATTACTGTCTCCCCACTGCTGCGGGGGGAGAGGGGGAACGTACCGGTGAACTCCTCTTAGGATGACAGTTTAGCCTTGGAAAAAAAATATAAATCACCCGATTCTCTGAATTATAAATCATGTTGCCACCTCGTCTCAACGCCAGCTTCCCTTCAGCTTCCTGTAATTAAAGGACAGGGCTGGAGAGACACTGCCATGGAAGATAAAAGTGCCACCAGGATTCCCATCACCGCCAGATTCGTTCGTTAGTCAGCCCAGCTGACAAGTCTGGTGCTTGAAAATTGAAAACTTCTCTCCCTCTCTGGCGGAAGGCTGCCGGTAAGCCCAGCAAGCGGCTTGTTGCAGGGATGCTCGAGGAGCGGGACCATCCTGTCTTCTCTTCTCCCTCTCCATCCCCGCTGCCTGCCCCAATGCATCCCCTCTGCTCGCCCTGCAGCTTCCTCCAGCCCCCAGTTGTAGCGTCAGCAATGAGAAAGAGGTGCTAGGGCTTTGGCACAGGGAAAAATAATGGTAAAACCTTTATTTCTTCCCATTTGTCAGTGTCTCAAGCCCTTGTTGGCAGCCCTCTGAGCTGGACTGGGCTGGCATGCACGTGCGCTCCTCCCTACGGCATTATTTTAGGGACAACGGCTTGGATAACAAAAGCAAAAGGAAGTGGACAGGATCTACGGCTGGCACCGGACAGGAGAAAAAGGAATAACAGAGCTGGGGAGCATCAGATGCAAAAGAAAGCGACGGTGAATGAGACGAGGAGGAAGTTCGGAGAGGCACAAGGATGGCTCAGCGCGAGGCCGAAGCATCTGGGCTATGTTGGGGGATGCCTGCCATTCCTCAGCCCGTGCCCACACGTCCGTCGTGGGCCCATCCACCCACCAGGAAGGGGGAAATTAAAACCAGCCCTTCCGACTAGAGCGAAAAGGAACAGAAATGAAGATGACGGTACAAAAAAGCAGCGAGCTGGGGATTAGGCTGAGAGCCCCGCGCACGGCGGGAGGGGGCCAGGCAGCCATGTGGCTAGCTTTGTGCACGAAATCCTCATTAGGGGCTCGTTAAGGACATGAAAGCGGCTTTTCCTGCTTCCGGTCCCCAGCACCCCTGGGGCTGCTCATGGCCGGTTATCTGCTTCGGCTGCTGGGGAGGAAATGCAGCTCAGGAGTTCACGTGAATGGCAGGGTTATGGGAAGAAGAAGAAGAACCTCCGCTCCGTGGATGCCAAGCACCGACTGCTATCGCCAGCAGATATTTGCTGATACACAACCCTGCCTGATTTTATACGTCAATCTGCTGCGAACGGCTCCTGGATCGCACCTTTGGGACCTCCTGCATCGCACCTTTGGGACCTCCTGCTGTGCTGACCCCCAAGCCCCGGCTGATGGCACCCGTGCCGAAGCCTCTCCGGGTCCTGCAGCAGCCCCTCGGCTTCGGCTGCAGGAGCAGGACTGTGCCCCAAGCCGAGGGGATGGTACCATGCCACGATGGCCACGACATCCCGATGCTCAGAGAGGTTCAGACAGCTCGAGTTTGTTAAATGAAGACCCTGCTGCACTGAAAATCAGCTCCGAACGTGAAAGGCATTAAAGCCCGTGAATCTCCAAACCACCTGGCTTATTTAAGCCGCTTCCTTCCTTAAATACTGACACACAATATGTAATACTAAGATGACACTACACAGTCTATCACCGATCCCCAATCCAGCCAATACACCTCACTGCTCACCCAAGCCAGCGTGAAGAACTGTAAGAATGAAGTAAAAACCAGCTGTTTTTCTCCCCCCTTGCCCCAAATCCGCCGATCTGGTGTGAATTTATGCAGGCATCTCCCAGAGAGGAGAGCAGATCCCTCCTGACCTTTCCCAGCCACCCCAGCTCCTTGCCCAACCCACACGCTGAAATATGCAATATTCTCACTAAAGCTTTGCTCCTTCCCTGAAGTTGAGTGATTCCCCGCCAAGGGCTTCTTGGGGCTCAAAAAGCAAAATTCTGAATAACCCTACATCCCCAGAAGCAGAAGGATTTAAACAATACGAGCCTCCTCCACCCCCCTCTAAATCTACTACTGCTTTCTTCTACATGGTTTAACAAATTCTCCAATATTCGTCTGAAACCTACTATCCCTGGACAACTGAATGGAGATTTTACTGCACATGTGCCTCTGATTACAATATATTACCACTAATGATAATTGCCTGGATTATACTTATCTGTTTCTTTGGCTAATAAACTATAAAGGACCACCAGTGAAGATGTAATAAAGTGCAGCTGTTGTAGCAAAAGCCTTTTTCTAGGTCAAAGCAAGTTTGGGAGAGGCTGGGGAGGACTGTCTCTGTGAGGGGAAGCAATACCTAACTGGAAATAAGAAGAGCTCCTCAAGGCAGCTTTCATTAATCTGAAACTTTTATCCTAGAAATGTTGCTGGGGTTTATCTGCCAGCAGGACAAGGGGAGATGCAAGCTCTGCATTTCTCTCCTGCATCTCATTAGCCTCAAAATGGACCCTTGGGCTCCTTAGAAATGTTCCTGGCTGCACGACTCGGCCATGAACGTACCTACACTTGCGGAGAGTCAGAAAGAGGGAACGAAAGGAACATTTTTTGCTCAGCATGGAGATGCAGCCTCTCCGAGCATGAAACATAAGCTGTTTAAGAGCACACAGCAACTGTTTGCAGGTGCCAAAGGGCAGGAAGGGAAAAAATACCATATTCAAGTCCAATGGAAATTTAGGAAGTTCGAGAGAATTGCCAAGACTGGAAAGCAGCCAGGACGCTGAAGTAAACACAGGACTGGACTGATAACCAGCGAGTTGAGCATTACACCTTGGGAGATGCATTCCCGGGCACTGTGCTGGTGCCAAGAAGGAACAAACTAACTGCCCCCATGTCCTGCAAGACTCCACTATTTCCCCAATGTTTCCCTACAACAGGAATAACATAACGTGATCTCGCATAGCTGCCTCAGACCCAAAGCAACAGGAAAGGGTTCTTCCCCTTCTGTATCGTCTGTGATACAGCAGCATCTAGACCAGCAGCTAAACACTGCACAAATGCAGAATAAGATGTCGGTGACGTGGAAATGGCTTTATTGTCTTTAATTAACAGCCCCATACGCTGCCCAGAGTTTAAAACACAATGCAAGGTTTGCAGGGAAAGGTATTATCTTTCATTTCGTCAACTGACACAACTTGGGGGGAAAAAAAACACCATAAAGATTTCAGAGACACAAGCCCTTCTTCCAATTTTAACAGAATGCTGGAAGAAAAAGTTAATGTATCTTTCATGAGGACAATCTAGATAATAAGCAACACAATTCCACAGCACAAGCCTGGGATTTTTTCTTTCTTTCTTCATATTTTTTCCCCCTAAATAATCAAGAATTTCTGGTCATAGATAGATGACCAAGGTAAAACTCGAGTCACCAAACATCCCCTGGATAGAAACACACTGTAACCTCATGCACTAAGTGGTATATGAGATTTTACTCTCAGATCTGGGCAGAAACAACAACTTAAAAAAAAAAAAACCAATCCTGTGTCAAACCTAAACTAAAATTGTTATTCAGCAATTTGCAACACTTACTGTCATATTAAAGTAATTTTATTTTATTTTCGCTCGCTTCCTCTGTTCTTGTAACAAAATAGCAAATCTCAGGATTTCAGAAGACATTTGGTATAGCAACTGAAGCACTCCTTAAATGTTTAGGGGGTACAGCCTGTGACACCGGTAATGGCTGGTAATGCCAGCGGAAATTGTGCAGACAGAGGGGAACTGCACCAGATGAGACCTAGGTGACAAAATTGCCATGGTACAGAGGCATGACTGAGTACTGACGCACTGTACGGCACCAGTTAGAAAGGAATGGAGGAAAATATGGAAACCTGCTACCAGAACAATACTGTCAACAGCTCCCACTCTCGCTCTCTGATAAGGATTTATTTCCAAGCCATGCAACCTGCAGACAGACAGAGTTTGGAGCGAGGTCCTGCTCCGGCACGCTCCCTGCCACCTCTCCTCCCGGTGACAGGGTGGCTCTTGGCGTGACTCTGCAGTGGGCTCCCGTCCACGTGCACACCATGCTGGCCCTTCAGACCATGCATCGCCTGAAGCTTTTCCTGCAGAGCTTTGCAAGACTTTCTCCAGGGTCTGAGACACCCCGTCCTGGATCAGTTACCAGCCCAGGATGGGCAATGCTGGTGTTTTTCTGTCTGTACTTCCCACCTGCTCACTGTCTAGCTATGATGGCTCTGTAACATCTCTTTCTTTCCTGTATGGATATATTATTTATCAACACGAGAGAACTTTCACTGAAAGCAAGCTTCTACTTTTTTATTTGGAAAACTTCCAAAGGAAAGAAACTTTTGTTCAACCAACCAACCACTCACCACCCTGGGCTGGATGGCACTGTCCGTGCTTGCTGCCCACAGGGGAGCTCCTCAGTCGCGTTTTTTCTCCTTCCACTGGAGCAACGTGTTGGTAGTAACCAAACTCAACACATCAATGGAGAGAACTTGCATGCTTTAATGCATTCAGTATTACTCATCTCAGGTGTTCTTTAAAGTACAGATGAAGACATCTGGCAGGCTAAGACAGAAGAGGTCTTCACCCTTGCCACAGAATAAGAGTATGGACTCAGCTAAACCATCCCACCTCTCCATGCCCCAGCTGTAAAGCAAGGAGGATGCCATTTTGTCACAGGGATGTGAACTATAACCTCTTCAGGAAGGGCTGATTTCTAACCTGACAACATCTCTTTTGATGATACACATCCCTAAAGTACATGGTTATGACAAACACTCGATATGGCTCGTAAGACAATGTTGGTACTTACTTTTTCAAAGGCTCTATGACGGTCTTTTGGATCTGATTCACCTGTTGAAAGCAAAAGGGATGATTGTATGTCAGGCTTGTCGAAAAAGCCTGTTTGCACAACGACACGTTTGCACAGTGCCTACCATAGGATGATGTGGGTTTCTAGGCACAACCACAATGTCCCTTAACCAAAAAATAGCAAACTTCTTCTCCCATGAGCTTGGGATGAGCTGAAATGCCCAGTAGAACCAGAGTCAGAAGAAGAGTAAGATTATAGAGAAACTCGCGTGGGAAGCATCTTGGAGATGATGACAAAAAGGGAAGGAGAATCTGTCTGGAAGGGCGAGACACCACCAGCACCCCAGCATACCCCAGTCTCCCCTTCTTCAGCCAAACCCATATTCACCTTCTCCTGGTTGAAAGAGTCCATCCTCTTCATCGCTGTGTCAAAGGCTGTGACCATCTCCAGAAAGCTGGGATCCTGTTCACACAAGGGGTTAGACAACAGGTCCGAAGAGATTTTGACAGCTGACTTGGACATGGCTGTGAGCAACAGGAGCGTGCAAAGAAAAGCAGAGAGGGTCAGGTCTCAGCGGCTGCCTGGTGGGACAGCCACACAACCCCTCATTGCCAGGGCTGGCACCTGCATCTGCAAAGGATGACCATGGGCAAAAATTGGGGACTTCAGCCACCGAGGGGGGGGGTTAGCTCAATATATTTCCAGGAAGATATTCACTGGGGGTTGAGAGAAAAGAAGGGAAGAGCCACCAATTCATTCATGTAAACACCCAGAGAACTGTTTTTATATAAGTAAGTCTGAACCACTCCAATGTACAGCTTGTGATGTTGCCAGAAATAATACCAGACTAACAAAAGCACTGTTCTCTTAAAAAAATGTAGATGCGTTTTTTTATATGTCTTTTCTCGACAGACTATTAAGTGTCACTCTCAGTCTCACTACAGCTCTTCCACAATGAGAAAAATCACAGTCCATTAAGTCTTTCAAATGGCTTTACAAAAATATATATTTGAAGTGGATTTAGTGCTGGTGGAAAAGGACCAGACTGACAGGACTGGAAGACAAGGTTTCTCTTTTACTCTCAAAATAGGCACTACACAAGCAGCAGAGACACAAGCTGGCTAAGCACTTTCCCTCAATGAGCCTAAATTTTCTGCCTGTGGAGACCAACCCCACAAGCCAGGGGAAAATGCAAAGGCTGAATTCTTTTCAGACCCTGAGACTGCCACCAAGAAATCCAGAAACACCAGGTCACACTCTGACAGGCTTCAGTTCCTGTCTTGCTGAGCACTTTTGCTTGTTTTCCATCAGACACGTCTCTCTTCCTATCCAAACACTTGGTCTTCAAAGGGAAAATTAAATCAGGGACCACTACAATAAAGCAAGAAAATAGCTAAGGTACAGAACAAAAAAAAAAAAAAAAAGATTAATAAAGAGGCAAGCATCAATATAAATGGGAATAAAGAAGAAAAAAAAAAGTCATGGGTACTAAAAAAAAAATGTTATTTTTTGTCAGCACTGTTGCTGGAAGTTATTCCAGTTTAAGATCAGAAAGCCAGATGCTTGAGCCGTGCTACAGATGAGCTTTGGAAAGACTCCTACTGTACTCACTCAGATATTAAAAGTTAAAGTCATCTGAATAATGGGGCTTAAGATCATAAATCAAGGGGTTAAACATTCTGATTTAAAGGTTACACACAATTATACAGAGAGCTCAGAAGCTAAATAGCTGGGAAGCTCAATGCAGAACGAGACGCTAACTACGGAATAACAAAGCTACCGTATCCGTCTATTATCCAAACATTAACGGTTTAGGCATTTAAACCTTTAAACAGATGGGATATAATCCATATGTGTGACCACATCTGAGGAAGGATTTGTGCCAAAATGGGATGGAGTTAAGAATGGCAGAACTCCTTCAGCTGGAAGAAAAATTAGTTTCCCTTCATAAGGAGAGGACTGAAAGTGTACTGTAGCAAGGGGAGCTGCTGCGAGCAGCGGGGTCATGCTGGGAGGCCAGAAACCGGGGGTTTTCAGGCACATTCAGCAAGACTTTGGGCCAGGCACTTCCCCTGCATCACTGACCTCACCAGTACTGCTCTGAAGAAGCAGCCATGGTGGGCTCCATGGTTCTCAAGGCAGCTTTGTGGACCCCAGCACACGCTCTATCCCCACTGGTGTGCAGGGAGCCAGGACCTCGGGAGTGCAACCCTGGTCCCACCTCCATGTGCCTGATGGTGAGCCCCCTCTTCAAACTCAACAGGCACATTGCTGTCGTGGGAGAGGAGAGGAGAGCATCACCTGCCCCTCGGGGCGGGCTTCAGGAGGGTCTGTACTGCACTTCACTCATAAAGCGTGCAGGATGCGACTCTAATTAAACGAAGTGATTTTAGAGAGCCACTGCTTGTTTGAATCATGATAAAAGTAGTGGAGAACAACCAGGCATGCTCCAGAGAGCAAAACTGAGCCATGGTGATCCAGTGGGTCACCTGCACCTCATTTCAGAAGGATAGCTTTTGTCTTCCATTAAAGAACATACTCCTGTTCCTTAAGATCGTATTTTGTTTGGAAAGAGGGTGGGGAAGGGGGTTAGTGATCTTTAGCCACAGTATGGAGAGTGCTGCTAATAACCCATACCCTGTTCCCAGCCATGCTGCTGCAGCTGGCAGGGCAGTGGCCAGGCCTCGCAGGAGCATTTTCCTGCAGACTGAGGAATTGGTCTTGTTCTAAGCTGAGTCTTTTTTGGCAGAAGGTGGAGACTCGAGCCATCAGGTCCAGTTTGCTAGGGAGTGTTTGCAGGCAGTGAATAATCAACCCCCTCGGCACAGAGGTACAGTGGAAGAAATAAGACACTCAGGAGGACACAACAACGCTGATACACTGCCATCCTCGTCGGATATGGGGGCTGGATGTTGGCTGAGCAAGCACAGCTATCTTCCCTCGGGAATGGGCACTGCCAGGTGAGGAAAGCAGTCCTCAGTGCTCGATCTGATCTACCTCCTTTTCCTTCACCCATCCCTCACCAGACCACATTCAAAATCTTCCCTTACACTCATGATTTCATGCCTTTAAATGAGAAATCAGATCTTACTGGATCTGGCCAAGGCTCATTTGTGACTCTGCCATGTAGCAGAACGGAAAAAGAAAGTCCTCCCACAGCTCCTCTGGGACTTGAAATGCTCCATATAAACAACGCCCACTGCAAGGGAGGGGAGGGGAATCCTTAACAAGGAAAAACTTACCAACGATCCCTGACAATGACCAGAGTCCCCAGAAAGGGCAGTTTTCACCCTGGAAAGAAGTCCTAGCAGCACTGGTTACTGGTGCCTTTCCTACCACTCTCCCTGTGCAAGCACACGCATGTGCCAGCACTGTGCTGGGAACAGTGGGAGAGCGCAGGCAAGAGCCGGGATCCGTGTTTATGTCTGGCAATATCCGAGCATGCACACACACACACACACACACAGGTGAGAGCCTGTATCATGGGAAGCCCCAAATTTGCCAGCCCTTCCGCTGGCAAAGGGCCCGGTGGGGCTCCTTCCCACTCCCCTGCCCCTCTGTGAACCAAACTCCCACGAGATGAGTGTTGGACCAGTCCAGCCCACACCTGTTTGCGCTGGTGCATCTGCCTTGGCTCCAGAGCTGTGGGGGCCTGGTACAAATAGGGACTACTCCAAACCACATGCTGAGAAAAGCCATCTGTGTTTAAAACAGCTCTTTGCTGCATGTTTCTGCAGGCTGCCCTGCTCAGTTCAATAACCAGCATCCACTGAATCCACTTCTCCCAGCTCCCCTCCACCAGATCGCTCCATCTCCTCTCCCATCTTCGTTTAAAGCCCGCGCCACATGGTGCAGTCACACCGGTTTCCTACTAGAGAAGCTATGAATGGAGCAGGCAGGGGCTGCCGTGCCTTGGGACAGGACACCTGCAGGGCAGATGTCACCCCGCACAGGCAGCAGCAGGCAGCTGCGGCGGTACACGCAGAGATGACTTGTTTATTGCTTCCTACATCGCCCACTGCCACGAGGTCAAGCCAAGGCAAGCAGCCACCAAGGGAACGAGCAGGGTTATTCCTGAATGAGAGCTGCTAGGTCAGCAGTTCGTACATGAAACACGTACAGCAATGCCTACACGGTGCTCTGCAGACCCCCCCAAAGCCTCGTCCCACCTTCCTTTGGCTTCAGATTGCATAAGATGCCCTCGACTGAAGTAGGTGAATATGCACTGCTCGACACAATAGGCTCAGCTGGAGACTGCTCCTGCCTGTCTAACATGAGAACTGGAATAATTACTCTTTTTTTCAGTTGCAGAAACTGAGGCAAAGAAAGTGACTTGTCCAAGGCCACACAGCAAGCCACAGCTCAAGAGATAGGGACTAAGCCCGTAACATACTTTCTGTTCCCTTGGTTGAGATACTGCTCAGCAGCCCTCATGCAGATGGCCTTGTAACTAAGCAAACTGAGTGGGACTGAGATCTAGATTTGTTTTCCAGACTTGTCACAGATTACTCATGTGATCTTGAGAAAGTCACTTCATCTCTTTGTGGCCAAGTTCACAGTCTATGTATCCTACAGTTACATACCCAAGTCTGCATCTGTGCTTTTCTTCATATCCTTCTGAAGTTTTTTGGTCTGATCTTCCAATCTGAAAGATGGGAGAACAAGGCAAAGTCTGAATCTTGGAAAGAAACAAACCGAAGTGTATCATACGTGCAACAAATCATTTACCGGCTGAATATGCTGGCTTCTGTTATGAGTTAAAAATATCCAGGCAAGGCTCTATGAAGTTCAGTGCTGCTCAACCTTTTCTGGTTGTTTTCAGATGGTTTTCAACCTTTTCAAGTTTGTGATCTCTTATTCAAAGTCACATATTTTCTTAAGTCCCCAAACTTACCACAAATGGTAAAGCCAAATGCTTCCAGATGATAAGTGTGAGCTTATGCGACACAGTCAGTATGGTAAAACCAGGATTTGTCCTCAGAGGTGTTGAGCTGTTCGGTAACCCCACAGTTTTCTGGCAATTTTACACTCTACTTTAGAGCTGCCATAATCTGCAAACCTCAACCCCACTGCAAATACTTCTTAGGACACCTTTGAGCACCCAGCCACCGGAGAAACTCTGAAGAATTAGAAATTACAGGGCAGTGAGTGATTTGCTGGGAAGAGCATAACTGACTAAAATTTCCTGGGAAGACGCGGTAAGAGGGCACAACAGAGAAGTATGCTACTGTTCCTGTTCTACCAGTGTGGTTGATACTTACTGCTGAAGCTTTCCATATTCCCTTTCAAAGTCTCTCTCCACCTGTGGAAAGAAGAGATGGAAATCAGCTCAAAGGTACTGCAGCAGAGCCTGGAGTGGCAACTACCTGTGCAGGGAAACTTGTCCTCAGAAAATGCCTACGTGAACCCAGGGAAGCATAAGCTGCAGCTATAATGGGAGTTACACTTCAAAAGTAAATGAAGTCTTGGGTTTTTTTCCTCTAGACTCTCTCAAAGCAAAAGACACTGCCACCAACTGCGTCAGCTCATTCCAAGGATGTGCTCCAGCACATGAATTGGAAGCTGACAGAGTAAATGGGAATGCCTTAAAAGCAGAGAGATCGCAACTTAGCACGCACTGACACAGGCACCCACAGCTCAGCTCGGTGCTGGCAGGGGACGAGCCCGCTTTCTCTTCCAGGGGCACGATCGTCCCAGAAGCTGAGGAGCTGCTTCTCCTCCAGCAGCATGCTGCAAAGGAGCCCTGCGGTGGGTCTGCCCGTGGCTGGCTGCCAGACCCCCACCCAGCCGCTCTCTCCTTCCGCATCCTCAGCTGGATAGTTTTTCTCCCCGCAAACCCCTCAAGCCATTATTGAGCCCTCCAGCCTCTGTATTATTTGCCCCCTTGATACGCTCCTTATTCCTGCAATAGCTCCCTCCGATGAAACGCTTCAGCTGGAGCAGCTGTCCAAGCGGACTGCGACACCTCGCAAAGGGAGGAGAAACCTGTGCTGGCGAAGAGTGCAGAGCTAAAGAACAGCCTTCTCCCGATGCTGCATCAATGACTGCTTCCTCCTACTTGCTATCTGGCAGCAAATCTCCAGTGATACAAGATATTTTAAGGAACTTTCCTTCCATGCTGACTGTTTTAACACACACTTAAACAGTCATTCCACACCTCGTCGACCAAATAAGCAAATGGATTTCAATTGACCAGCCAAGAGTAAATACATGCGCTTTTGTTGTCATGGGATCAAAACTGGGTTCATTTGTGTTGTCAAGCTACCATGCTATTAAGGAAATGCTAACTGTTGCAAGCAGCCAGGACTAGAAGGATCCAAAGGTTTGTTCCAAATCTTCATGCTGTCCTCAGGATTTCAAACCCAGGCTTGATGTAACAGCATTACGTGAAAGCAGAACGTTTAATAGGGACATTTGCTTTTCAATCAATACTGCTATTAAAAGACCAGTATTTTAAGACAGAGCCCAGTAATCCCAGTTTTCTTGAAACCTCCTTTTCTAAATATCTTTTTGGTCCACGCTTTCAGATACACTTGAACTCCACAGCGATGTGATCAGCCTGATCTGAAGGCAGCCGGTGACCGGTGCAGCAAGCGTACCGAGTTTCAGCCCCATCCCCAGTGGACAGCTGTCCACACCATCAGCTCCCACCATCCGGGGGATGCATGCTGGCTCACCCTGCCGAAGAAAAACCTCCACTGAGCTCCAACTCCCTTTCGTGCTGCTAAAAATGGTCGCTGGAGAACAGGCATGGAGCAGTGTGGGGGCAGCTCACACGACTTCTGCCTGGTTCACAGTTCTGCAGAAATCCGCAGCAGCTGGTGCCTGGAGGTCAGGTAACCAGCACATAGTAAAAATCACCCTCAATTTCTATGGCTGTTCCGGCTGCTAAAATAACCAGGGAGTATTGCACTCTATTTATATGCCTTATGTGTGAATTGTTTTGGTTGCAAACCAGAGAGGGTCGGGCACGACTCAAAAATATGTCCTTTGAAGGCTGGTGGTATGCTTCCCCTGGCATGGAGCTCCATCCCTCTCCACATTTGGGAGGCTCATCCTTGTGTCGGCTCAGCCATCAGTTCCTCCAAGAACTGGAGGTTTTGGCCATGAAATGAAACTACCTGCAAAGATTCACGGTAACTGCCCCCTCCTTTTTGCTGTTCGACTCCCCCTTTACTGTGCAATGAGCGGAGATGAGCAAAAGGCATCGTTGCCTAATGGATACAAAAGGCGGCAAAACTTCCCCACCCTGCGACCCTCCGGGTGATGTGAACCCCCAAATCTTCCAGGGCTTCCAAGCTTCCCCGAAACACCCAACCCAGTTTGCCTGTGCGCTTTCTACATATGATCGAGGTGAATCTACAAAGCGGCACTTCAGCTGCCCGGCCTGACTCACATCTCCAGTGCCATCTATGCAGAGACAGCTGCCCAAGGATTGCTCTTATTTTTCACGCCCACAGTAGCAACTGGCTACCAGTCATCACAGTCTGCAGGCTGATGTAGCCCTCCCAGTCATCGCTGCTCTCATTTGCATCGCAGGAGCCCAGATATACGAAACAAGCAGCGAGAAGCAGGGTCCCCATGCACTAGAGAGAGAAGACCTGCTCTCACGTGCTCCCACCGTGCTGATTTACAGGCAGCAGCGACCGGCAGATCAGAGGCGTGCGAGGAGGACAAGCTGAGAGCAAGCCAAGTACATTTTGCAGAGTACACAGTAATTCCCGCTCCCAGTAGCTATCATCAATGGCCACACATACCCAACACTTACGGCAAAAGGCTATGGATAGGATTATCACGCTAAGAGTAACGAGAACAAGAAGTACAGGCAAGAAAATTACAATATCCTGAAGGGAAGTTTCCATAATATTAAAATAATCCCACTTCTCTGCAGCCTCTTTCTGAAAACTCAAAATCAAAATGTGTTTCTGTATTGAACGCTTTTTCTTCTAGGCATTCGGGCTAGTTAATGCAAGATTGCTTGTCTCTGGGTTTTTATTTAAATCTACATAAAGAACGATGAGTTCTTAAAAGCATTGAAATAAAACAACATTCTTCTTTTTCACTCAGTTATTTTTGTTTGCAAACACTGGGCCTTCCACCTGCGATAACATCCCTCCTGCTTTAAGGGCAGTATCATAATCGACACCATGGTTACAAGGCAACAAAGCAAGACCAAAGCCAATACTACAAAGAGATGGAAATAAGGGACTGTGATGAACCTTCTTATTCCCCTGAGGTTTATTTCTTTTCCTGGAGGAGGAGGACTAGCTGATTTCTACATGTTCCAGTGGTCTCAGCATCTTCGTGGGTCTTGGGAAAAAGAGGAAAGCATATGCTTCCTCCTCCCTCCGCTCCAAAAAAAAGAAACCCATATAAATTAGGCCAGAAATTCTGCTATAACCTGGAACTTCTGCTGAACTTTTGCCATCCCATCAAGCAAGAGGAGATTCGAGGCAAGTAATGCAGGTGAATATTTGCTCTGTGTCCGACAGCCAGAGCCCTGAGCCAAAGCAACACTGCAGAGTGCAGGTGTATCTGGGACTTCACAGGCTTCGCCACACAGCAAACTCTCCAAACCCCCATCTAGCCAGAAAGCTTTCAAGAAAGGCTGCTTAGGCAGCATGCTAAAAGGGAAAAAGGATGCACCTCCAAACAGCAGAGACCAGTTATGTCCCACTGAAGACTGAAGGAAAAGAGTGAAAATGAGTAAAATTATTTAACTGGCGTCACTTCATTTCACCCCACCATTTCTGCGACATTTACTCCGTTGTTTTGGGATTTCCAGCTCGCTGGTGGAGCCCAATGGAAAGGCGCTGACGGCCAGCAGCTGCAGTGGAATCCTCCTGCTCATGGAGCTCCTCCGTCCGACATCCCTGGGGAAGGCAGAGCTGCTGGGATGAGTCAAGGAAGGGAGGCTTGGCAGGCGTGCAGGCCCATAGCTCAGGTCTCCACTCCCTGCCAAGCTGACTCACCCAAGGTTAGCCAGCGAGGAGGAGGAAGGCGAGCCATCTGAGTCAGCCCAGGCCAGAGTGCTGCCGAGGGAGGCAGGGAGGGAGGAAGGGGTAAAACCCGGGTGACATGAAGGGGCTGTGCGCTGGGTTGCCCCATCCCAAGAGCCGGCTGACTCCCCCGGCTGCCGACCTGGCTCCGCGCCCCGTGGGGATGCACGGCTGGCTCTTCTTCCCGGCTACCTGCCAGCTCGGATAACCCAAGCCCCAGTGAAGAGCAGGGTACAACCTCGGGGTGACGCAGATGAACTTCAGCAAGCTGGAGCTGCAAGATAGCTCAGCAGACAACTACAAGCTCTGGTTCCAGCGTAACCTCTGCTTGGACCGAAGTTGTCCTGGGGGAGGGAAGAACATCTCTGCTGTAAGAGGCTTCATCGCTGCATCGGATTTGAGCAATAAACATTCTGCAGAGAGATATAATTCTAACAGGTTTAACTCCTATCACTGGGCATTAGTTTAATTGGGCTGTGTTACTGTGTCCTCTGCAGCTCCGCTGACAGCAGGTCCTCTCTGCGCATTAGATCCTCCCACCCGGCTCCTGGCCTCTCGGCAAGCCCGGTGACAGCTGCTCTTTTCAGGGGAGAGGAGGGGAGAGATTATGCTGTCTGGAATTGGATTTGCCCAGGTTAAGGTGGAAACAAAGCAGAGGCATGTCTGGGGGGTGGGAGATCACTTCAGTTCACCAGCCGATATTTTCTACGGGGGTTTCCTTCTACCTGAAGAGCTAAACTGTGGCTGACACCATGCCCTTCTTCAAAGGATCAGAAGCGAGTGGGCATAGGGAGTCATGACTAATTCCCTCTGCAGCCTAGGCAAATTGCTTTTCAGTACTACTGCCGGCCTAGATTTGACACCAGCCCCAGCATCGTTTCATCAAGAAAAGAAAAAAGGCTCACTGGTGAGCCAAGCCTCTCTCGGCAAAGCGGTGCTCCCCTCTCCTGCACTCGAGTTACATGCCTCATGGAGAGCCAAATAAGTTAGATCCTAACAAATGCTCTTTTTTTTTCTCCCTCCCCTCCTCTTTTGTGGTCCAATCTCTGTGAGTGGGAGATCCTCTACCCGCAACCACTTCCCTTCTGATCGGCTTGGGATGCAGCCTTGGAGATGCCACACCTTCCCACTTCCTGCAGTGGGCTCCAGAGGCCAACATCTGGAATATCACAGACCTCGGCTGCTACCGCTGTTCCCAAAAGCCCGCACAGATGGAGCGTCTCAGTTTGCAACTGGGAGGTAAAGTTGGGGGCCTCGAGCTCGGTAAAGCTACAAAGCAGCCCCATCACTTCCATGCCACGACGCCGAACGCCTCGCTCCCAGGGGAGATCGGTGGTTTCCTGCCATTTGTTCTTCTTTGAAGAGCTGCACTTTACACTTACTGTGAGGTTGCAAGGCTTTGGGCTTCCTGTTTTCTGCTTTCCACGTATCTGCTGCCTGGAAAGTATCATCATCATCAACACACGGCAAGTGGAAGCCATTTAAAAATTGACATCCGACTCTGAACTACTGAGTTGTTGACACAAGAACTTGTTGTTCTTCTTGGGGGAGCTAAGGAAGAGGGGGAAGGAAGGAAGGAAGGAAGGAAGGAAGGATGAAAGGAAGGAAAGGGAAAAGGCCTAGAAACACTCAGGCTGCTGAATAAACCTCTGCCTGCCTGATATTCTGAGCTGTTCTGTTTAATACACACACACACACACACACATACATATAAGCAATGCCTGCCAACTGCCTCAGAAGAGCATATACCAGCAGCCCAGGGGAAGGCAAGCTCTCAAAGGTGCAAGCTCCTGCCGCAGCTTGGGGATGGCTGATTTCAGCAGCAATGGAGCACAACACAGGGGAGATGAGGTCTCTCAGACAAACCTCTCGCAACAGCAAATGCAGCAAAAGCAGAGGGAAATCAGCAAGTGCTGGCAAGAGAAAAAAATATAGTCAACTTGAATGTGAGAATGGGTGGGATGGAGATGTCCAAGAAAGCTGGTCAAGACACCCAGACCTGCAGAGCCGTTGGTTCTTGCAAGAGCCTGGAAGGACACCGGTGTTGGAAACACTGGTAAAACGGACGAGAAGCAAAATCTCATGCAGCAAGGCCGCGTGGGGTCTCCTGAAATGAACGGGAATGGGTGTGAAGACCTGAGGCTGGTAGACTGCCTTTCCTGGAGGACCACAGGCAGCAGCTCCTTCTGCCGGCTGGTTGCCAGCCCCTGGAAAAGGGGAGGCTGAAGAGATGCAAAAACCATTGAGGGATTTTATCAGTCCTTGTCTTCATTGCCTGTCTGGCTTAAATTTTGTACTGACAGTTTGGAGCCGTTACAGAAAATTGCTGCTCGACGGCAGCAGACAACTACCAAATCCTTTAAAATAAAACATGACAATCAAGCCATAAAGGGAGTGGCAGAATTAGCCCTCTGCCTCCAGGGGAAAATGTCATGTCCCAAGGAGAAACTGCCCCGTAAACACGAGTGCCCACGCATCCTGAGGAATTAGCCGCGATGAGTGTCCCAGAGAGGAAGGATCAGAGATGTTAGCCTGTTCAAGGGATTAGGTCACCAATGCCGTTATAAAGACAAGGTCTCCACCGTGCTTGCTGTCGGGGCACTTATTTTAGAGCAGGTATGCAGGTTAGTTTTCAGGGACAGCTACTGTGAGGTGCCACAGCTTTTTTTGCACGGGACAAAGGCAAAGACCATCTGCTTAAGAAGGGAAAATACCACAGCCAGCTGCAAGCAACAGCACTTGGGATAGGAGTCTCAAATACACGAGAATACAAAATGCTTTTTTAATTTGCTTTTAAAGCAAATGCTGTGCAGCACAAATTAATTCACGCCTGAGCACTAAGCATCTCAGCTTATAAGCCTTTCTTTGGAAACAGTTATATTCAGCGATCTGAACCACTCCTCCTCCTCCATCTGCTCAGAAAGGATGAACAAACAAGCCATTGCTGAAAGAAGGAAGGAAGGAAGGAAGCCCGTTCAGCCATCTCCGAGGAAAACTGTGCCAGACCAAAAGAGCTCTTCCCCTAACCACCCCCCCACCCC
>JANZLQ010000052.1:16571093-16581863 GCA_026212715.1 Elanus axillaris
CACCCCCCCCAAAAAAAAGAAACGGATCCCAAACCAAAATACTCTCCCTGGTTGGGGCTCCCCCTCACTCCTCGCACGAGGAACGGAGCGCTGGTCACACGCGGCAACAGGTTCTGCTCGCTCACATCTCCCTCCCACGCGCGCGCACACGCACACGCTCGCAAAATGGGACGAGTCAAAGTGCCGGCTTGACTCATCAGCCACATGATCAAAGGCTGGATCTAAAAAGGGGGAACTGGTTTACTCACTGTCTTGGGTACAATCTGTTTCTTGGGCTGCCCGATCTTGAACGGTATCCTGGAAAAGAGAGAAGAGGGAACGTGTGAGCAAGCGATACTGGCCTCAAACAGCCCAGCCCCGCAGGTCTCATCCTTGGTGATGGGTTTTGGGGTGAGCAGGGCTTGTCCCAGGGCAGCGGCACCCCCTTCCATGAAGCCTGTTCCCCCCTGCCAAGAGCCGGTGTCTCCCTGAGGTCAGCACCTCCATCTGCAGCCGCAGCAGGCTCCTTTCCCCACCCTCCCACCGTCCTAGCAAGGCAAATCAGTGCAATGGATGCTCCAGGCATTCCTTGGCAAAATAACGGCTGAAGAACATGTTATGTTTAAAAACAAATCCAAAGGGGAGGAAAAAAAAAAATTAAAAAAAAACCAAACCCTGTAAATATTTAGAAAGAGGATATTAAAAAAAGTAACAACCCGAGTGTCTGGAGCTGTGAGCTGCTTCAAAGGATTTCTCTGATACAACAGCTGTAGGAGCGGCTCACCTGCCAGCAGAGCAGCCTTCATTCTTAAAATCTATAATATGGTTGCTAGTAAAAACTGGGTTACCTGAATGATTTTCCCCACGCGAGCTAGCTCAAAGGTGAAGAGTACTCAAAATAAATTACACAACATATGTAAGGGTGGCTGGGTCAGATGGTTACAGCTGCGCAGCCATCCTGAAAATAATTGGATTTCTTTCACCTATCAGTATAATAAAAATCTGGGAATTCAACTGCTGTTTTCAAGGTATTTAATTAAGTTAAAGAGGTGCTGCTTGGTTAAAGCATCTCACCCAAAATCTCCCAACGTTTTCTGCATCATACTGCTTTAACTAGAAAGAAAAAAACTGGTCTCGTAATGAAATGCAAGTATCTTTTCCCAGAGGTGCCTCACCTAGAGTGTGCCTATAGCTCAGTGGCACTGGCATCCCATCCCAAATCCGCACCAAGCGCTTCTTGGGAAGGTGCCCGAGTCGTCTCTTGGACCAGTCCAAATTCTCACACTGCTACCCAAAGCCTAAGCTAGTAATGCGCATTTTAGGACTCTGGCTTGGCCACTGGTCACATTGCCTCCTCAGCTGGCTTTTCTCACTGCTGGGCAGCAAACATGTGGCTGGTTCTCCATTTGCTTCTCATCAGCTTTACTTACAAGTTCCCCTGCACCAGCACTGCTATAACGCCGCTCAATCGGACAATTGGAACCCCAGAAAACATTTTGATTAGCATAACGTGCTGTAAAACCCAGCTATGAGCAATGCCACGCCATGGGAGAAAGTGCTTGACGACGAAGCAACTCGCCATTCACGTGGATGAAGCAAAACCAAGATTATCCGACAACCTGATCCCTCCCAGCCTCGCTTCTGCCCATCTTTGCCGCTGTTTTCGAACCAACAGTGTAATTAGCCACCGGTAATAAACTGGGGCTGCAACCCATGCATACCTCCCGAGCAGCTCAGGGAGCACAAGCCAACCTGAGTCACCAGGTTTAAATTTAAATTTTTCTGGAGAACTTCCTGTTTATGGTTCTCTGGTTCGACCGATATAATTTTAGGTTGTTAACCCTTTCCAGCTCCTGTGGCAGGCCCGGCAACCGTGAATCACACTTCTTTTATAAACAAACACTCGTCTGGTGTATAATTACCCTTTCAATAACTGGGTGTGTGGTGCCTTACAGGAAGAAAGCAAAAAAATAAGGATTTTTTCTTTGTGTTTTCCTCCATGGGTCAAATATAAACTAAAATGAGGCACCTCCCTTACTCTCGCAGGCACAGGCTGTCCCATCTGCAGCCAGGTGCCGTCACTCGATGTTTTTGGAAGTGATGGCATCAACCTATCTTGGTGGAAGGAGGAGAAAAAGATGCGGTCTTTACCCAGGGGAGTGAGTTACCCCAAGAAAAACCAGTTTGCATGACAAGCCATGGTGGCTGCTGGACCATCTCCGGCAGCATGGGAGCAAGCACAGGGTTCAAGCTGTAGCTAGGCTGGTTCCTAGCGGGAAAGCACAATTAAAAGGGCGATTAAAGCATTACCTGCACACAACGTTTCCCTCTCCCTTGTCCAGCCAGCCCTGCCAAAGGGGGTTATTTAGAGAAGCAACCCTGACCGTCGTTGTCCACCAGCAAGCTGGGTTAAATCAAGGCAATTCTGGCAATAAAAGATGCAGGGAATGGGCAGGGCAAAGCAAAGCCATCGGGTGCCACCGAGCTGGCAGCGCAGGCAGCAGCCAAGGGGAAGGCAGCGGGGAGCACAGGGGTTCCATCCCGTCCTGTCCCCTATCTCTGCTACACCACAGAGGGGAAAGGGAAAAAAAAATCCCAGTTACCTTCTTCCAAAACAAAAGAAAGTCACTGGAGCGCTTTACAACACTGTAAATACACTTTGAAGCAGTAAATATCTCTTATTAGCATCATGATACCAGTTGGCTAATTATGTCTGTCTCGGTAAAACCTCTAAAAAATAACCCTGTGCAAGTAATGTCTATTCACCAATTATTTTTTTTGTTGTTGCTATTTTACAACTTGAAATAATCTTCCTGGTTTCTGAATCTTTGCCTTTTAATATGGTTCGGGGGGGGGGGGGGAAGATGCATAAGCAGCAACAAAAGCAGTAAGGAAGAAAAAAGATGAGAGGTATGGATCTTATCTGAACTTTTAAAACAAATGGATACCCCGCGCCTCAAAATGCGACGGCAAGCTGCTGCTGGCACCGAGAATTTTTGTCCCTCCATGAGTTGGCGTCCCAGCCTGCAAAATGGGGAGGTACAACGTGCACCTGACACAGCAACGTTACGACCATTTGCTTAAAAATTAAGAGCCATTGGGTGTTTTATTCTGTTTAGAAAACGTATGGTGGGCACAATGCAAACAAGTTGGAGAGAAATGGGATCTTCTACTGCCATGGATTACCGGCGTAGCACAGTTATCACCGTTACCTTAAAAGCTGAGCACAGGTCTATATACACCAAAGGAAAACCAGAATCGGTGCATTTTTTTTTGATCTCTCATTTCTGCTGAGCGAGAGAAAGCTGGGGTTGTGTTTGGGGTGTGAAATCCCTTGAAATCTTGTTCCTGAAGAGCGCGAGTGCGCTGAGTCACAGCCCGAGCGTTCCCACCCCGTCCCCCCAGCGCCGCAGGGCTGGGGGAGCATCCCGGCCCCTGGCCCCGACCGGCCACCCGCACCCCACCCGGGAGGTCACCAGGAGTTTGGGAAAGCAGTGGGGTTCAGCTGGGAGGAAGGAGGGTGAAGCACTGCAGGGAGGGGGTGGGAAGAGCTTAAAGTAGGAAAAAAAGTGTGGGTGGAGAGAATCCTGCAAGCTTCTACTCGGGGATGCTCAGGAACCCCAGGGAGGGGAAGGTGGGAGAAGCTGTGGCTAATTTTCTCTGAAGTTTCCCCAGCAATGTCATATATTTACTTGGCTTTTCCATGTACAAACCCAGGGCCACACACCAAAGCAGCTAATTCTCCTCTGGATGCACAGGAGAGTTGCAAACAAACCTCACAGGCAGGGGGGGAATACAGCTCAATGAGGTCTGCAGGGAGCTGGAGTTTAAAACATGTAGCTCCCCCTCCCACTCTCCACCAGTCCCCTGAAACGAAGGCACGCAGGAATTGCCAGCGTGAATCAGACTAAATCATTGCTAATTTAGGGAGGCGATTGTCCTTTTGCCACGTTGGACCGAGCAGGACATCAAACCCTGGCACCATCCCCAGTCTGGAGCAGGCAGCGAGGAGGCTGGGAAGCCTGGCCAGCGTTCGGAGCGTGCGCAAGGGATAAATAATCAGTGGATGCGACCCTTTCCCCCGTAGCACCTTTCATCTGAACATCACTTTGCAACCCCTAATCAGGCCCCAGAAGACCCCGTGCAGATAAGCAAGGGATAAGCACAAAGCATTTTCACCCACAGCTGATAAGCCGCTGCCCCTGGGGAAGCCACGCTTGCTGCCGAACCAGGAGCTGGGGAGGGAAGGATGGATGGACAGACAGGACGGACAAGCAGCGCTTGAGGGAAAGGGCAGGGAGAACTGAGGCTGGGGCAATGTGTTCACTCACACCGCACTCTGGAGGTTAATTACCCAGACACTTAGGAAAAGTGATGCCGAGTGTCGGGCGACCATACACCATCAAAATCAGTATTTCTGCCACAGGCGGTAGTGGATGCGGGTGGTGTTTGCCAGGGACCTGCAGGTCTCGGTGCAGTACGAACTGGTGGTAACGACCGGTTTTTATCGGTAACACCACTACCGTCAGACTGCCAACTAAATTCATGTTTTGTGAAAAGTGCCCGCTTCCCGTGGAAAGTTTCAGGGCTTTTTTTTTTTTTTTTTCATTGAAACCCCAAGCACCAGCAAGCCAGCACAGCCTGGACTTCTGCCAGAGCTTTTCACTCTTTGAATTGCCACCAAAAATCTCAATTCCTTCACCGGAAAGAAACCTCTCTCTATGTGCAGCCAGGAGGACAACACCCAGCCTCCCGCGCTGTGAGAGGTGACCCCAACCCACCGAAGCCAGTCTTCCCAAAGATTTTGGCACGTGGCATGCTGAGGGCTTCTACAAAACCATCCATTTATACCTGATCCAGCCAAAAATGGGCCCTAAGCTACCCCAGAAACTCCCCCTGCAACAGTCTGGGGCCCTTTCCCAAGCCCTGCTCTGCTCAGTGGTGATTCCTCCCCTTCATCTGGGCTGTGCCAAGCTCCTGCTTTGGTAGAGGACTCGGCTCGAGGTGTAATTGCAGCCAGGAGACTTGCTCTGTTCATGGGACTAGCTGCTATCCAGAAGAGATCAAAGCATTCCTGCAAACATCAACAGGAAAGTTGGGAGCACCCGAGGAAGGATATGAACGAGGAAGGATGTGAACATGGAGGTAGTAACTTTCACTTTCTCATTGCCATTATCAGGTGAATTTGAGCGAGCATCTCCATGGCTGGAGGGTGCTTCTCCTCCCCATGCCGTGCCTTCTGCTCTCAGGGAAGCATCGTTAGGAGACGTCAGTGTCAGGAAAGGAGCCTTCCATGGTGTGATACAGGAAAGCTAGGGCACCCTGGAAGTTCAAGGGCAGCTGCAACCACCATCAGTAGCTGCTGAAGCAGGAGTAATGATAATTAGCATTCCTGAGTCCTAACAAGTGCTGAAGGCAGCCTGCACAGGACCTGAGGAGAGGCAACGTGGCGAAGGCTGGCAGGACATGCGGTACTATGCACATGCACGCCAAGAATACCAACCCTGGGCACCTGGACCATGGGTCTCACAACTTTGGGCTTCCTAAAAATCATCAAAAGCTGCAAATCCATGGCTGCGTGGCCTGCCCCAGAGGCAGGGGGGGATCCCAGCCCTGCCCAGGTGAGAAAGGCACAAAGGCAGACGCGAGTTAGGCATTAATCTTGAGCATCGCTCCGGATGCCTCGCTGTACTACATCGTGTCCATGGAAACTGCATGCATCGTCCCACCCCACTCCCCCCACCTCGCAGGAACTCATAGCAACCGCTCCAAACACAGCGCGAAGGCAAAAAAAGGAAAAAATTATTCAAACGGATCACAAACAGCTTATGTCGAGGGGGACTCTGCGCCAAATTCTGGTTTGGGTTTTCTCTTCAGTGAAGACAAGAGGGGAGGTCACAGGGTGGCAAGAGGCAGGGAGAGGAGCGATGTGGGGATACAGTCCCTTGGAAATAAATGCATCCATCTCCACAGGCGTGCGCTCCCACCTGTGTTTCAACCCCATCCCTATGAACTTGCAGGCATTAAGCCACCAATGGATGTCAGGGTGAGCCCCTGCAGTAGAGAAAAAGGCAAAAAAATGTAAACATCCGTTTTATGTTGGTTTAGGTCAGGCACCTTCCTCAACTTCGGCAGCAGAGAGGTGTGCCCGCAGACGGCGAGCTCTTCGGAGCAGGGGCTGCTTGTATCTCTGCATCTTGCACAGAGCTAAGCGCGGTGTCAGTGTTAAGCAAATCAAAAATAATGTCAGAATCTACTCTCCCACCCATTCCAAGATGAGCATGAAAAAAATAATGATATTTTACTCACCCATCAAAAGAAAATTACTCACGCCAGGCGCGTGGGCGAGCAGAATTTTGCAAGGCTGTTTTAGGCCCTGACTATGCTACAAAAATATCCATTTTAAGCATGGTTGTGAAACACGGTTGTGGCTCAACTATAATACTGTTTTTTAGCTACCTGTACAAAGAAGGTGGAAAAAATAATAATTAAGAAATAACCACGTGCTAATCGCACTCCGAGGACCACACCAGGCACTGCAATCCCCCACCACGGCAGAGGACACGGTGCACAGCTCTTGCCAGCTGCTCCACCCCGAGAGATGCTGCGCCCAACCAAGGTGCCGGCACTGCCCGGCTTGCAGAGGGCACACCAACGTTTTCGGTTTCGCTGCGATAATACCTCTGGGATGTGCAAACCTCTTTGCACGGGTGCTACATGCAGCAGCGCCATGCAGGGAGGTGTTTGGGAGCTGCGTGCGCCTCGCTCACCGCTTTGGTATCCAGTTGCTTCATCCAATCTAATTTTATCCCGCACTCCTTTTCAAATCCCAGTATCATTGAAACCCAGAGAGAAGGGGGAGCATTGCCATTGACCACAACAGGACTGTGATTTGGGCTCCGAAAAACATCAATATTGATTCACTGGAAAGAAAACAGCGCCTTGGTCTGTGTTTGCATTGCACCTGCCCAACGTGGCCACAGCACAGCTCCAAAACACGGAAAACAAAATGGATAACCAACAAACCTACTCTTACGCTACAACCCAGCTATGCCTGCCACCTCCCCGCACTCTCCCTTTCCCTTGCTAACAGGCATAAATCCATCCAGCCAACCGTCCTTTCTGAGACAGACAGTTCCTCTTCACCTGCATGCCCAAACATTTCAGAAAACACATTTCTATTAACTCTGGATTGCATCCGATAAAGATCTGGGGAGTTAAATATCGCACAACCATACAGTTCCACTCCCAACTTCAAATCGATGCCAGCTCCTTAGTCCACTTAGCGAGAGCTCCCTGCCAAGAGGCATATGGTTTAGCAGTCCAGCAACGGCAACCCCCCATGCAGACCAATAATACACTGCAGTGCAACAAGAAAACACGTGCTTCGCACTGCCTCACTATCAACATTTGCTTAACATATTTTTTCTCCCAGTAAATACCAGCTGTTGCAGCGGTGCCGAGAAGCAGCACTTGGATATCGAGCTGTCACACTACTAAAACCCCCTTCCCATTTGTAAAGTCACCTGCAGGAGCTCGGAAACCAAAAGAGGAGGTTATTTGGGAGCCTGGTTATGAGCTACAACAACATTTGGTTTTATGCGGTTTCACGACCCTTAAAAACCCTTTAGACGGTCACAAATCAGATGCTTGCAGCAATTGAGGGTGATGATACAGTAAAAGTCATCACTCCATTTCTCTTTATTTTTTTAGAAGGAGTGATGGCCAATGTAATTGCTGGAGTATTTTCCCCTCTCTCCTCCAAAACACATGACCGCAGGTGAGTGGTGAGGAAGAGGGGGATGCAGACGCATTCAAGAGACCCAAGTCCACGGTGTAAAGCCTAAAGGAAGCCACCAAGCTCTGCCGAGATTTAGAAAACATCTCCTCTGTCCATGCAAGGTTGCCTCCCAAAACAAGCCTACTCCTGCTCTAAATAAAGCTTAGCCTAGAAAGACAGCAGTGCCTAGTTGCCTAGGTGCAGGAGTTGGGATTTAGGGGGTTTAATCCAGCCTCTGTCACCAGTGGGTTACTCTTTTGTCTCTGGAGCAGTTTTCCTGTGCTGGTACAACGGGCATCACCGTGTTCCCACTCTCAATGTAGCACAGAGAGCCCCGACCTGTTAAGCACTCGCAAATAGCGAGGGAAAGCAAAGGATTAACCACGCACAATTCAACAAGGCATCTACCATCCCGCTTGCAAACAGCGTCTTTGCTGTTTAATCTCTAGGGATCTCTCACAGGGCTTTGCAAAAAATTAATTAAGGTAACGAGCGTACAGAAGCAAAACTGGAGGCAGAGTTTCATGCCGCTTCCCCAGCATGATCTGCAGGACAGAGCCGAGGATGAAGCTCCATCCTCTTGATTGGCTGCAACAGCCGACCCCTGCAAAAAGGGGTTTTAATCAATGCTGCCCCAGGTCTAACGGTGCCTGTTGCCGGAGAGAGACACACACGCAAACTAAGCAAACACACTCTGCTGCGCAAATGAACCTCCCACCCTGCCGGCCTGGAACAAAGCTTGCTCCCTCCATGGAGATGGCAGAGCAGCAGCATTGGGGACGGACATGTTTTTCTCTGACATTTGAGGAGCAGGGCACGACCCCGGCACAATCGGTTCTCCCCCCCGCCCGGCACGCATGCCGGCATTTGTTACCACTGCCCGCTGCCGGCGGGAGCGTAACCCCTCACTGCGGCGGCGAGGCAGACGTCATGCCGAACACATCTCTGCCAGCCGGGCGTTGAACTCCGGCCCCCCCATGAATAAGGCGATTCATCTGGGGCGGGCGTCTGCGTGAATTATCAGCCAAGAGGGTTGGCAGGGCCGGCTGGCCAAACTGAGAGTGATTGTGTCTCTGACATGCTGCCGAAGCCCCGCGGGGTCCAAGCCCCTCGCGTTCAAGCGTAAGCAGAGCCACGACACGCTGAAGGACTGACGCTGCTGAAGAAGAAAGAGGAGACTCAGATTTCAGTGGAGTCCGTTCCCCCTCCTTCTGGCAATGACCTTTTATTCCTCCCCAGCAAAAAGCAAAACCACCCAATATCCCAGCAAAAGCCACGTGTATTGTAAGGAAGCCACCAGGCGCCATAAACTACAGTCCCCAGACGAGGTCCTCGGAAGCAGCATGAGCAGGCGGCCACTGGAAAGCACAGAGGCAAAGCGTTGCTGCTCTGCACCCAAATTATTCCTCATCCATCATGTGAAGGGAATATTTATCTCTTACATTTTCAGCTCTGCAGCTCCTCCCGGACCAGGAGAGCGGAGCGGGTCTCTTCCACTGGCTGGAGCTTTCCGAAAGCAGCCCCTGGGCCATGTTGCCCACAGAGCTCACGAGGGCAGCCCGGGCAAAAGGCGGCTCCGAGACCCTCGTTAATCAGCGTTGTCTATAATCATGGCTGCTCTGAGATAAGTAAAGCAGAACAAAAATGAACCTGGTGGATAAGTGTGTATTTTTAACCAAAAGGCTCCATTTTAATAGGTACCCATGTGTGTGTCATTATACTGTTGAAATATGTTTCCAGACCACAACTTCCCCCGCTCCCAACCCTAAAAATCTTCAATTTTCACCATGTGCCTGCCCTGGCAAACTCAACCTGAGCCTGCCAGGCAAGGGGAAGGCCTTTTTCTCCTTAGAGCAGCACATCCTTCACTTCTCGTAACGGCACTAGCTCTATGTGACTATCCAGAAGGAGAAATCACGAGCGGCAGTGAAGATTCATTTCTAATATAATCAGTTTAAATAAGCGGTGGGAAGACGCACAAAAGCAGCACACCAAAGGCACGGGGGTATGCAAACCAAGCCCTTTGCAAGTCCGATTCAAACAGGTGTAGGAACGCTTTTTGGGTTTTTTTAAAACAAAAAAGCTTTACTTTAATGGAGTCGAAGGCAGTTTTACGGCATTTCAGACTCATGAAACCCCCTGCCTCCCCACAGCAGCGCCCGGGCACGGGGCAGCGATCCCAGCTGCAGGGAGGTGGGAGGGCAGGGGGGGTCAAGGGGCTCGGCCCTACTCCCCATAACCCGGGAAGGGGACCGGGCCCACCGCAGCCTGGGCAGGCATGGGCGAGGGGCCCCCAGGTGCACCGCCCTTAGACACCCACATACCACAGGTGTGCCTGCAGACACTGCTCGGGGCAGCTACACCGGGGGCCAGCACCGGGAATCCCGCCGGGCCAGCACCAGGGCCCACTCAGGGCCAGTACCGGGGCCAAGCCCGGCCAGCACCGGGGCCCCCTAGACCTCCAGCCGCGGCAGCACCCGCGCTGAGAAGCCGGGGCCTGGCGGGCCGAGCGCCACAGCGGGCCGGGCCGGGCCAAGCCGTGCCCCGGGGGTGACAGCGATCCCCAGGCCGGGCCCGGGGGCTGGGGGCCCGGCGGAGCGGAGCACGGCGCGGCCGGGCCCGGGGGTCCCGCACTCACCAGCTCATGGTCCCCCGCCGCCCCGCGCCGCTCCCGGAAGTGCCGCCCCCTTCGCTCCGCCCCTTCCGGTAGCGCCGCCACTCAGGGCGGGAGGAGCGGGCAGCGTTAACCCGCCGCGTGCCGCGCCGGCGGTGACGTCGGGGAGGGGCGTGACGTCACGGGGCAGTGTAGAGGGCCGTCAGCTGCCTCCGGAGGGGGCAACCGGGGAGAAAACACTTAAAATCCTTCGGTTTCGGGGCAAACTCCGGGAACGGGGCGGAGGAGGGTGTGGAATAAAACCACTGCAGCCCCCCCCCCCCAAAAAAAAAAAAAACAAACCGGGGAGCCCCGGGAGTGTGCGAGGGTGCGGGGAGGGGATGGCCGGGAGCATCCC